>QODF01000031.1:1602213-1764160 GCA_024372805.1 Oostethus manadensis | reverse complement strand
TCCGCACTGTAAACAGTGTGAACTGGGGGCTGCTTCCCCTTTCTGAGGTGTCGGACGGTTTGCCAGAACCTCTTCGAGGCCGACCGAAAGTCGTGCTCCATAGCCTCACCGAACTCCTCCCACACCCGAGTTTTTGCCTCGACCACCGCTGAAGCCGGTCAGCTGATTCGGGAGTCCCGCAAGCCATCCATGCTCGATAGGACTCCATTTTCAGCTTGACTCACATTCATACATCACTTAAATTTTAAATTGTAAGCAGGGACTGAGCGGATGACTACTAACCTTGCCCTTCTTGGTCAGCATTTCGGTGGGTTTGATAACGCAGGACAGTCTTTTGTTGCCTTTATTGAGTTCTTGATGTACCACAGTCCTCCTCCGGCCTGAGAAAAAAAGTTGGCAATGTGACTCAAATAGGCACACAAGATGTATTAAAATTCCTACCTTTACAAAGTAGTAAACAAATTATACTCATCCAATAATAATAAAACACACAATATTGGTAAATAACCAGCTTATTATGCAGCACAGTGATGCAATACAGTTCTGTAACATAATAATTAAGACATTAAACTGACAGAACATATTAACCATTTGCAGTTATCTTTGCTCAGGCCCAATTTGGATCCGAGTAGCTAGACGAACGTCGGCACATGTTGCCAAAAGAATATCAGCAAACGCTAAACAGTTGTGTATTTACACATCCAAACCTCTTAGGTCTATTGCAGCCTCATGTAAAGTCAACAACGATGAGAACGTAGCAACACAGACGTTGTGTGCGATGTTCTGTCTTGTCCTCCTTTCCGTGAGGCCGTGAACGCATCAGGCCTGACCAATAATGTGTGTGGTGCTGCTGCAAGTGTTGAGATGACATTTGCTGATGTTCTTCTTAGCTGAATGTCAACTATATGCTGACATTCCATTGGCGTGGTAGCATATCAAAGTAAACTGACCTCTGGTGTCAATATTGGTAGATGTCCAAATGCAGGTGTCAGGATCGCATATGAAGTGAACAAATGTGGATCGCTGCATCCCCTTTGGTTGAGCAACATGGTAATACTGACCATTAGCAGATGATGGAGGATTCTTCACCGGTTCATCATTTTCCTTAACAGCCTCTCGGGCAAAACGCAGCGAGGTGCCTGCTTTAGCATCCTTCTGATTGTTACGACTCACTGGACAAAGGAAAAGAGAATTTATATAGGTCAAAAGGCATTTGTCATTTTTAAAACGCCCTCTATTATGCAAAATCTACTTTTTAAATGATACTAAAGCACACAGCATCAAAGATAGACTTCCAGCAGCAAATCAACAAATGTGGGAGCTCTGAGACTTACTGTTGAAAAGCTGTATAATACGGGACCTTTAATGCACTTGTATTTTTAAGATTTCTACCAACCATCGTTTGTGAGGACCAACGAAGTGGGAGGTTCAGAGGCGATCGTCTTGGGAGGTTCCTCCGAAGACGAAGCCAGAGCGGAGGCAGGAGGCTGGAATCTGCAAGTCTGCCTGAGCTGAGCCCGGCTGAGAACTGAAAGAAAAAAAAAAAATATATATATATATATATAAATATAAATAACAGAAGCAAAAGAATCACGATAGGAGGGGAAAAAAGATTCCACAATCAAGGGTGTCGTTTCCAGAACCGAGTAGTGTGAGGATTATTCTTGTAATATTCAGCTTCTAATATTATCCACAGGTTTCCACAGTGACACACAAAACAAAAGCACGTGCTGGAGCATCTCAATGAATTAGAATATATTTGAAGTTCATTTCGTTCAGTCATGAAACTCGTATATTTTACAGATTCACTACAGCGGGAAATATTTCAAGATATAGTGACAATGAACCATGAAATCAACTAACTGTTGCACAATATTCACATTTATTGAGATGCGCTTGTGTGCATAATCAGTGGTGGTTTGAATTACAGGTTTGGGATTTGCACCAGTGAAGCAGGATCACAAGATGGGTGATTTGTTATCAGAGCAGTGCTGGCTCTAGGCTTTCTTTGGCCCCATTTCAGTCTTAAATATTACTTGGGTTTGATTTTGAAGTCCCCCCCAATGCTCCAAATGTCACTAGTTAGTGAAAATATAAACACTGCACATCTAAATGACTTGAAGGTGGTCAGAGCCTTTCTGATCATGTGGCTGTGCCCCTAAACAACCACCTACAAGTTTTTTTTTTCTGCCAGGAGCTTGCCCTGTATAAGAGGGAGGGAGAATGGATGTCTTGCTGACCTGACACTTCAGTCGTGGTCACTGCTGGAGCTGTGGCTTTCATGGGGATGCAAGCAATTAGGTCGCAAAATCAACACACATTTAGGAGTCCCATAAGTTTTATTTACGTACAGGAGGGAGGGCCAGGAATCCTCGACGAGCGTAGTCGACCCTCGTACTTCTAAGGAAGGGATGGAAAACAATAATGCTAAATATGTCATGCACCTTGCATGGTTTTTTTGGTGTAAACACTCACTTTCTCTGGAGGAGGGCAGGGTGACTCCGCAGCTTTGTTGATGACTTCTTGTATGTGGCCCACCAGCTCTGGATTGAGTTTACATAACTCCTCCACATCAATCTGGTTCAAAGTGCAGAAACAGGGGCTTGTCGCCTTTTCTGGTGGCTGAACACACACCTGAATTTTTTTTGACTGACCTCCTTCCCTCGAAAGGTATCAAACTCTTTCCACTCAATCAACACAGTGGACTTGACGTCGTCCACAGACTTTACAGTGGCACGGTGGACGCGGCCTAGGGAAACAAGTCACACTTTAGAGCTGGCCAACCAGCTCTTACGGCGTCTTAATGCGGAGCAGTGGATCATCATCTACTCACCATCGCTGCGACTGATCTGCACAGAAAGTCCAACAAGCAGCCTAGACAGCCTGGACTCCATTTTTACTCTTTCTTGTCGTACTTAACGTAGAGAGCCACAGCGTGCTAGCTTAAACTAATGTTAAAACTAAACACCGCGTCCATCGATTAAAAAACCTATTGGTAAAGAGTCACCTTCCGGTCTGCTTTTCTTACTTTGTCGCGTCACAGTTGTTAACTTGCTATCCGCTCCGAATCCAAAGCCGCTCAAAATTTAAAATCAAGTTGTTTCCGCGTGTTTAAAAATCTGATTGGACGTCGTCGTCGTGCCGCTTCTTCTTCTACGCTTTTGATTCAAAGTGGCTTTAGACCGCCATCTAGTGGATTTGTGGAAGATAGCAATCTCAATTATGTATCCTACTACCACAGCAGTAACCATGATAACTGGACAGTATACATACAGTATATGGATATGATTTTAATAAAAACGTTATATATGTACATATATATATTTATATATTATGTAAATGTGTATTTATTCACATAAAATATATTTTTTATTGTACCCCCTTTTCCCATCTGCAAATTGTATAAGTAAAATTTCTACATGTGCGATAATTCTGCTACTTTTGCACAATACGTGTAATATGTGCATTATTTCACCATGCCTTATGTTACTATATACAGTATTTATTTAGTGCATATAAGTATGGCTGGCAACCAGTCCAGGGTGTACCCCGCCTCCCGCCCAAAGTCAGCTGGGATAGGCTCCGGCATACCCGCGACCCTAATGAGGATAAGCAGCATAGAAAATGGAAGAATGAATGAATAAAGTATGTGATATGAGGTCATCCGCCTATCCAAGTTAAAGTTGAAGGAGTCAGCAACCAATTGCAATCTTTTGTTCATGAAGTGTAGTCAGGAAATCACCAAAATAGTTCAAATTTGTAGTATGAACAGCACAGCTCTTGCCATGCACATCCTGTCCAGTAAACACAAAAAATATTAGTGTAAAGGTGACTGTAGGGGTGTTATTTCACATCTAGAGGACTCTAAAAATGTAAAAAAAAAACATATTTAGAAGGTCTTATACATGTTTTCTATGCTGTAACTATAAAAAATATTCCACTATCAATAAGGAATCCTGCTTAAAAGAATAACTGCACTGAAATAAAACTCTCAAATGTACTCACGGCCTGTTTTGTTGAACACATTTGTAGTAAATCATAATTTTCTGACCATTCAGGTGAAATCAGATAATTTTGCATGCCACACCTGATGATCTCCACACAGTGTTTAGGGATCATGCATAGGGCTGCATCCATACTCCGCCTTTTCTTCCCCCTCTATGACATCAAGAAGCAAGGACAGCTGGAGACCGACCCATAATTCAGTTCTGCGTGTGAGGCTTCCCATTTTTTCCCCGTCATATCCACTCCAAAGCCTAAACACGCCTCTGTGTCAACACCCTCTCATCCCTCCCGACAATCTATAAAGGAGCAGGTACGCACACTTTCCGCAAGTGACGTTTGACATATCAAAGGTTTAATAAACAGCTTGGGTTGAACACACACACCCTTCAACCCCCTCCTCCCGTCAGCAAAGGATGAAAAATAAACAGATCACTGTGGGCTCGGCCATTTGGTGGGTCTCGCCTGCGGATGACTGGGTGGCCCAAGGCTGCACGGTGTGAGGCCTGGGATGGAGCCACAACTGTTTCCTGTGAGCTGCCCAACCCCCAGAGCCTCTCCACAACTGGCTTGGTGGGTGGCATTCCCCTCCACCACCCTCCTCGCTGCCCCCACCCCTTTTCTCTTCACTTCCCATCCACTAGCTCACAGCTAAAACTTGCGGCAATGCGTGCGATTAAACTCGTTTTATCTACAGTCTGTTGCATGAAATATGCACTTTGATAATTCTGTCAGTTGTCAGCGCCTCTCCAAGTGGAACTATGGGATGGAGGCGAGTGAGCTTACATGTGGGGGCTCATACTTTCCACAGACAGTGTGCTATTTGGACCGAAACCTTGGAAAAGCTGTAATCATGGCCATTACAGTGAAATTCATTTCACACGTCATTTAATAATAAGTGGAAATGTATCTATCAGGATATACAGTACTAGCCGAAAAATTGGAATATCAAGTAAAATTTGTTTTATTTTGGCAATTTGACATGAAAGATGAAACCAAAACATTTTATTGAGCCATTACACGTGAATTGGCAAATCTCAAGCAGTTCCTTGTAACTTATTGTGGCTTATAAAAACCACAAACTCAGAAAATGAGAATGTTTTTTTAAAGCTGCAAGACCTGATCAGTAAAATCCAAAGAAAAAAAAAACTTGAAATGTATTGATTTGCATATTATTCAATTACATAATATGTCAAATTCACCATTTAAGTTGAGTTGCAGAAAAACAACAACCTTTTCAGGATATTCTTATTTTCTGGGTGGTAAAAAAATGTGGAAAAAGTGAAATAGCTTATGAATAAAAGCCAATTAGTCAATGGCATGGTGAGATTTTGCTTTGTTGCCAAAATCCCGACACAACCGTCCCATTTATCCACGGTTGGAACTCACAGTGGACATCTCAAATGGCTGGGGGCCTGGCCGGGACTCGAACCCGCACCACCTTAATACAATAAAGGCAGCAACATGTGCCATTACACCCTCAGGGTAATAACAATTAATGGCAATAAAAAAATGATCAAAAATAATGCTATTGTGTTGTTTGATGACTTTGATTCACCATTATCTTAAAATTAGCATCTCATTTGTTGTTTGCGAACTTACCAACAACCTTTGTTGACACCTGTTGGTTTGCATGCATAGATGGAACATGAATATGGAACTTTTTCCAGAAATACCATTTTGTATTCAACATGTATTTAAACACTAGGGTTGGTTGCATCACACCAGTGGCGTGCAACTCCTCCTCACAACCACAATTGTGTTTTCTTTGTTTTTTTAATCATAAACGGATCGCAGTTAAGACTCCCCAAGTGGGGAAATGCAGCTGGTCCACATGTGCCAGGGTTAACCTGAATTTCCAGGACGGAAACAAATCATTTGGATTTTCGATCCCAGCAAAAAGCGACGGGTTTTTAGGTACTAACCCAAAGCTGAATCCTTTTTCAATCACAAGATCCCCTTCAGAGGCTAAAATCTGAAACGGAAACCGGCGCTTGTAAATATAATAAACATCACTGAATCATGCAGGCTGCAGCCTCTGGAGTGCACTAGAAGTCTCATTAGCAACTGCATTAGCCACATGTGTTGCTGGAGCTTTGCAGCGCGTTCAGGTGGGATTTCACAATAACCTGAAGTAGACACCTTATTAGTGTCATTTGAACCGTCCACGAGAGACGGCCAGCATGTGTTTCCACTCATGAGCTTCAAATCAAAGCTGAAATAAAAGGTTTATGCCAGCCGGCCCGAGTTTGCATGCAGACAAACCCGCGACATCCTGCCTGCCACACGACTTGTGCAGGTAAGATTTTGCGGGAGAATACTTAACGGCTAATCTGTCTAATGACTGCGCTGGGTGAGGAATCAAGCAGCAAAACTGCGAGAAAAAAGGGCAGAGTTGTTAGTGTTGGTGGCTTGACGTGATGGAAGGAAGGGGGGCGCTCTTGTATCTGTTGGCCCTGAGTTTGTTTGACTGCTCCCCCCCTTTTTCCATCTGCCAAATGCATATTTTTTTCCACTCAATGTAAAGAAAATTGGCCCCGGCTACGGCTCTGTTCCGCTTTGCAGACTAAATAAACACACATGCGTACGTTACGTGAGCTCCACAAACTGACAAACCACCCAGGAAGCTAACGCTCCCAGCGACGTTTACTTCCATGATGGGGGATTTTGTTGCTGTTGTTGAGCGATTGTTGGGCATGTTCAGTCAGGAGTGCAACTTCTTACTTTCTGAAGGGTGTATATTTACCTGTTAAAAATGTTAAGTTACATATTACAGCAGGTGTCAGCTAAATTATGGTAATTAATTCGTTATTTAACATACATAATTATATATTTACAGTTATAATTTCACAACACTCATGCCTCATGCATCAATGTATTATTGTACTGTAATCAGTAGTTCCTCCTTTGACCGTGATAAGTGAATTTCCACAAAATAGGATTCCTAATTGAATATTCTTGTAGTTGGTGCATAGAAAACTTGTCTAGGACCTTCTAAACGTGTTTCTTTTAACATTATTAGTACCGTCCTGATGTGAACCAATAATAATAAAAATGGATTACATTTTAGATATAATTTGCGCCTACAACCTCAGCAGGCCACTCTGCTTTTGCCTGGAGCTCACAGCGGTGAATGAGGTGACCACAACCTGCAACCAAGCGTCATGCAGTGGTAAACAATTTACATACGGTAAAATTATTATTGCGATTATTTTGTTGTTATTATTGTGCCTGTCGCGAAATAATTCAAACCTGTAATAAAAGCCTGATGTTCAAAGACATTACAGGAACATTACTGACACCTAGTGTCCAGTGTAGAATACTACATAGCATCATCTAACACTACATGCAAATATACGGTTGTATTTTTGTTCATTTAGCCATTTTGTGACGGAAAATGCTTGATTTAGGCCGAAGCAGACGTCAAATTAGCCTAAATATGCATATTTCTCAGCATCACTCAATGCACAGCATCACCTCCCACCAGAAAAGCAGTTTCAGTGGCAGATTACTATCACTGTCCTGCTCCACTGACAGATTGGGAAGGTCATTTCTCCACCAAGCCATGCAGCTTTTCAACACAACAGATAGGGAGTGATAAAAACACACTCAAGGCTGGACTTTTGATGGACTTATTATGTATTATTGCACTACAAATGTAATCATCTATAACAAATCTATCTTTGCTGCATTGCAGCATGTGGCCACTGGAGGTAGTTGCAAGAGAAGTGCATCGACCTGAGTTAATAAATACTACTGTCCCCCTCAAAGTGTCATTTTCACTGACCAGTCTCATTGATTCACGACTAAACTTAGCCTGTGTCAAACTGAGCAAACACAAGGAACAGTCTGGAACGTTAGAGCACATTGGTATTGGCGGCACACACTGTATCGAGGCCATTTTGGTTCCAAGAGCATCATTAAAGAAAAGCTGCAATATACACTAAACCTACTCTTCAAACACGTCATTTAAAAGGCAGAGGACGGAGCGCTCAAGAAGAAGCTCATTCACCTTTGAGCTGGGGCATCGAGACCTGAGGCCACGCCAGAGGCCACCTACGTTTGCCCAGCTGGTGAATTTGATCCGTTTCTTCAAGTCTTCATTTTGTTTATTTATTAGGTCTGTGTAGCGAAAACGTGTGGTTAGTAGTACACACAGCTGCATGGCACCGCAGGAATGGCTCCTGTGTGTGTGTGTGTGCACAGGTTCACAGTGCCGCCATTTCTTGCCATTGGCAGCAGGCTGTTCAAACAATTTAGGATCCAAGCTTTATTTATTTATGACATTAATAAAATAACTTTACTACAGGAAGAAGGGATAATTGCATATTAGCTCTTTGTTTATGCTGTGTTTGGCAGCAAACGCCAGATTTTCGGTGCGCTCACAGTTTTGACTAGTCAGCAGTAGCACTAATAATGTGATGATTTTATGTAAAAATATCTAAGGCGGCAGTTTACCCGGGAAAGTTCAATGTTTGTAGCTACCTACTTTTTCTTGTGCAATATTTCAACTTAACCGTAGAGATGCTTGTTATTTTAGATTTTTTTTCCCCTTTGCCAATAACTGATATACTGATACTGCCCAGCACTTCATTACCAATTTCGATATCAGTCCATGGTGGCAGCAGCTCTTCCCTCCAACTAAACTCAATTTTACTGTGATGCCATGGAATGCAAAATAAGACAAATACTGCAAATTTGCAATGTAAGTTATTGTCACATTAGGTTGAAACCCAAAGTGGGGGTTTCCGAGCAGTTCTAAGCAAAGCAAGAGATGGTTTGCATCTAAAAATCCTATGTTGGGACACTTTATGCCAAGGTACCACTGTATAAGTGACAAAACAATACCTGCAGTGTGCCAGTAACTTCCCTCTTCTCCCAGAAGCGACGTACTTTGTGACGTCTCAAGTCACAGCCACACATAAAACTTTAGTCTTATACTGCTGAAAGACGCTAATCTTTCCATTCAAAATAACCTTTTCTTTGCCCATTTCTGCTCCATATTTCTTCCGACTTCTAGCTCCACGTAAAACTGCTGCCGCAGCGGTTCCTCAGGTGACGGTGCGGACTGAGGCTTACTCAAACAGAACGTGCAAACATAAGGGCTGTCAAATTAACGCGTTACTAACGCATTAATTTGACAGCCCTAGTGAAAATAGTCCTCCGTTTTCTATGCCACTTGTCCTCACTAAGGTCGCGTGGGTATGCTGGAGTCTATCCCAGCTGACTTTAGGCGGGAGCCGCCAATTAATCTAACATGCATTCATTTGGAATGTGGGAGTACCCAGAGCAAACCCACGCACAGGGAAAACATGCAAACCCTACTCAGAGATGCCCAAGCACAGATTCAACCCAGGTCTTCCAGATCTCCTGATTGTGTGGCCTACATGCTAACCACTTGGCCACCGTGTGGCAAAAATACAATCAACACTTACTTTATTGCACAATCTTACAAAAGCTGTGATATGTATTATTGTGACGTAAAACTGCACGGCATCGCACATAGAAGACTCTTGCTAATATTTTGTTTTACCGCATTTTGTAAAATACGAAGACAGCCGCTCTTAGATTAGATTACGCCATTAGAACCACTCATATTGGAACTGAAAGAGATTAGGCAGGTTGGGGCATAACTGCCCCGGAGCAGGCGTTCCTATAAACTTTAATCAGAGCACCAAATGGAACCACAAACTACAGTATAAATAGCACTAAAATGTGTTAAAGTGTGTTTTTGAAATGAATTCTTTAACACACACACACAGTTTTTATTAGTGACCACAGCAGAGAGACCATCTGTTTGCACTAGCATAGTGATGAGTGCAACATGTGCCCCCCACCCAAAATTCACAAAGTAAATCTACAGTCATATTATAGGGTTGATCGCCTCTCTTGATGCCACAAAAGAACACCGTATAAACTCTAATTATAACCTAGCTCTGATTATTGATTTTAAAATCGAAATTGTTTCTCAAAGCTAAAAAACTTCTGGACCCACATCTGCTTGCATTGCAAACAGAGTAGAACTACAGTATATTTATGACTGTTTCTGTGTTTAGTGAAATACACCAATGACCTAATAAAGAATTTGAGATTTAGTTTGCGGCTATGAAACATTCACCAGAATTGTTACATCCAAATATCTTTGCAGCAACTTTTTGAAGTGGAAGCTGCAGAATGCAGCCAAGTGGTGTTCTCCGTTTTGCCTCAATTGCTGCAAGACACAATTCACCAACAATCAATTCCGCTCCCTTACTGGACAATCACTGAGCAGCTCACAACACGTGTGCTCCATTCGATTCCATACTGCAACATATAACACTTTACTGTATATACAACAATGTATGATTTATATGACCTTTTTCATAGGTATTTGCTATTTCAAAATTGTAATTATAGTTCCACAGCTTGCTTCGGGGGGTATGTGTTATCCAGAAATGTCGGGGCAATTTATTTTCAGTTTCCGTAACTTTGGGAGATTTACAAATCGAATCTATTTCACACATTTCACGGCTTCCCTCTTGTTTTGTGGTGGAATACGGTCACAAAATATGCACATTTAAGCAAAATGTACATAATTTTGCCGACATTAAGCAATTTCAGGCATAAAAATGGCTAAATGCACCATTATACCCACTTAAAATCCTCCTGGGGCGTTATGATTACCTAGCATGGGAATCATCACAACCCTTTTAAGAACATTAAGCAACATTTATATGCCATTTACCGCTTAAATACTTAACACTCAAGCCAGCTGCCCTTAGACGCCCCTGCACAACCAGAAACGACATTGTTCCACTGAAAGAAAAAGCACCCCAGATGATAATGGCACACTTTTCACTGTGCCGTGTGGAAAACACAGTCTTTTCAGCAACATTGGAAGCCACCAGGACCACCAAGGTTACATTTTTCCACAAGAGAATAAAACTTTCTTCCACCTTTCAGTGTTCCATGTTTTGTGCTCTCGTGCAAATTCCGGCCAGTGCGTTGAAGGACACAAAGCCTTTGAAGATGTCTTTTTGTCCTTAAAATTCTTCTCTCGCAGATGCCGTCTGATGGTTATTGGACTGCGCTCATCATCAGTAATATCATTAGCATTTAGGCCGAGGATTGTCCCGTGTCTTGACGGGCAGCCAATCAGATCCTCCGGCACAGGGCCGGTAACATTTTTTTGGTCTACCACTTGACTTTTTTCTTCCATAACTCTAAGGCTCTTTTTAAGAAGTTTGAAATGGCTGTCTTACGTCGTCCAACCTCAGCACCGATGACGAGAGGCCGTGCTTATGCAGCACCATTTTCTATGCCGCTTATCCTCATTAGGGTCGCGGGTATGCTGGAGCCTATCCCAGCTGACTTCGGGCGATAGGTGGAGTACACCCTTGACTGGTCGCCATTCAGTCGCAGACAAACAAACATTCACACTCACATTCATACCTATGGACAATTTAGAGTCGCCAATTAACCTAACATGCATGTTTTTGGAACGTGGGAGGAAACCGCAGCACCTGGAGAAAACCCATACATAGACGGGGAGAACACGCAGACTCCACCCAGAGATGCTCAACGGAGATTCGAACCCAGATCCTGACTGTGAGGCCAACATGCTAACCATTCATCCACCGTGCGGCCCCATGTTAATGATAGTTTGCAATAAATTGCTTAAATTAAAACAAGTTTTTGTGTCACTCGAATGTCTTATATTTGCATTATGAAGCTCTGCTCAGAACCGCCTTAAGTTCCAACAGTGCAAAATGTAAATTCTTGCAATCTATTTAACTGGTCTTATCAGGAGACCATTGCATCTGTTACGTTGGACAAGTGCATTGGACAAACACAGCTCATTAGCATTAAAGCTAATGCAACACAAAACGCTGTAAGGATTACAGAAAGCATTTGTCAGTGTAACTTCCGCCATCAAGGCTAGAATTTGGCCAACACACTTCCAATGCACTTTTGTGGCAACTCTGAGAAGTGCATGTAAAAAAACAGTGCATGTAATCAATACTAGTGCTCTGGCATTTGTATACAACAGTTTACATCCATTTTGACCTGTTGAAAGTTATGTCCTTACGCCAGTTTGATACTGTGAATGGACCTTGCAAAGGCAATTAAGAGGAGAGAGGTTTAGCAAAGTGTCTACTAACACTTTTATTGATTGGTTTGCCCATGTAGAAAACCGACCAAGTCCATATTGTGCACTTCCTGCATATCATATGCATCCTATGCTTTGGTAAAGATAACACAAAGAAGAAAGGAAGCCACAACGTGATACGTATTGTTTCAAGCCTATTGGAGGCTGTAGCGCATGTGAAGAAACGAAAACCCACACTCATGCATGGTGTCAATTACAGTTTTGCCCGAAAAGAATAATGCCGGCCTCACTGCTGCACGGCTTGGCCTGGTCCTCCTCTTCCTCCTCCTCCTCCTCTTCACCACATGAAATGTCTGTGTGTGCCAGCCTAGCATTGAGCCTTCATTAGCTTTTACTACCCCACTTGGATGTGTTTAGCTTTGCTTGCCACCCCCTCCCCACACTCTTTCTGACTTGCCTGTCTAATTACCAACCACTCCGTCTTCTCTTTCCCACCCCCTTTTTGGGGGAGCAACCCCACCATGCCATACCGCCATATTGTTACACTTTGCAATTGAAGAGCCCCCAAACTGTAAAGCACATACACACAGTGGGGGTCCTGCGACACACACACACACACACACACGCACACACACGCAAGTCAATGCACAATGATTCAGCGTCACGTCTGGTGCTCAAAAGTGTTATCGTTTGAACTAAACAAACCGCTTATAAACACGCGGGGTCCTCAACCTTACGAGGCTCATATTTAGAGCCTTCTGTAAACAACCGAGCACAGAATGAATCAATTAAAAGGGCATTACAACGGTTCCTGTTTATTTAAAACATGTTTACACTGCATGGGCCCTCCCGCCTGTCTGCATGATTGCTGGATTCCTCCTTCCAGCCTGGTCACGGCCAAGGTATAGCAACACGTGCACCCCCCCCCCCACCCCCAATAGGACATAGATTGCAAACACATTTGTTATGCTGAGGAACACTTTGAGTATATATTGATTTCCTTCTTCCGCGTCTTGATTATAAGGTACAATCACAGCATGAAAAAAGAGGGGAATTTTATGACTGAGCAAGTAAATCAAAAGGAGCAGAAACGTTGTGCAAAATGGAAATAAATAAAGAAGCCACAATGGTGACAGTCATTGCATGTAGCGTAGTGTCGCTGTAGCCTTGTTTTTATTGCACATTTTTATGAAATACAATGGCGGCCAGACTTTTCAGTGCATCATGAAACATGGGTCTACAGTAGATCTCTTCAAATCTGCAAGAAACGCCCATCAAATGCCTACGTTTGACACACGCGTTCACACCTACCTTGTAAATTCTCCTGCTAGATCGGCGTTGATGTTCCCCTGTTTTCTGACTATGACTGCTGTATTTATTATATTTGATCATAATTCCTGAAGCCTTCCTTGTCCAATATACCTAATACATTTATTAAACACATTTTCAAGTATAAAATGGACATGTACTCACCACTAAAACATTATTTTTTAAGATGATCAACAAACAGAAGTGATATGAAGTTTTCCCTCGTGCGCCTCAAAACAACTATGGTGCGTTCAAGGACCGCCGAACAAATCTCAGCGCCTAAAATTAAAAACAATATCAGAGACATAAACATGTAAAAACTGGGGTTTTTTTTAACAGCGATACATGTATGCTGAATATTTTATCCCTATTATTATGTAAATTATAAATTAGTACTGAATTAGAGTGAATAAGATGTGAAAAAAGTCCCCATTTTAGGAGACAAACTAAGATTTTTTAAACATTTAGTGTTATTTATTGTTAACGTGCTTGACCCACCAATATGCGAGGATCCTCTATAAAATCTCACAAAATATATAATGACACTGCATCAAAGAATGTTATTAGGAACGCTCAGACCCGGGTTTTATGCTTCCAACTTTGATACCGAGCATGATGGATTTGACCCACAGAAGGAACAGAAGAAAAAAAACAACATATGTAAATGTATACGTATATATTAATTTATAAATACTTATATGGCAGATACCCAGGACATAATCAAAAAACACATATGAACGCAAACTAATTGGGCTGGAAAATGACTGGCAATTCCGAGGGCCCTAAAAAATTGGTAATTTAAAAATAAAAAGGGGGGCCTAACGTAGTTTATCTTCATTTGGCATAGACTTCTGAAAAAAGGAACCATAAAATGCCCTTAATTTGGACAAAAACGTATTTGACTTACTTTTCCAAGAGAGCATGTCACTTACGAAACTTAAAGAGGATGAGACGTCTTCTTTAAGAAGACTTTCCATGTGGACGCACATTGTTTGGTGGAGCTCTTGCAGGGCTATGCCTGTGAAATATTTTCTTCCAGGTGGCAGTAGAAAGGCTCCAAGTGAGAGAGCAGTCGACGGAACAGCTGCATTGAAAGGACAATGCAAAGTGGCGAGGCACAACTGTAATACTCGGATATCTCTTGGCACATCTCTTTGGTAACTGAAACACTGAGTATTGACAGCTTGCCCCCCCCCCCCAAATGAAGATCGGAAGAGACGTGCTCTGGCCCTAGGTCACGTGGTTGAACCCCAGCAATTAGCACATTATCTTTTATAGTTATAATCAATGAAAAAAACTAAAACAACCTCCTTATATTATATTAAATTATGTAATTTAATTTAATTTCAAAATAGTAATAGAGTATTGATCATACATTATAAAGCACAAGGTTTAGTTTGGGGGTTAAACAATGTGTGACAAAAATGTATTGTGTCTTACACTGAACAAAAATGTAAACAACGCCTTCGGTTTAGCTCCCATTTTTCATGAGCTGAACTGAAATATCTAAATATTTTTCTACGTACACAAAAGACCTAACTCTTTCAAATATTGTGCACAGATGTGTGTTGGTGAGCATTCATCATTCATGATTCATAATCTATCCACCTCATAGTTGTGGCATATCAAGATGTGGTAACACTACAATAATGTAGACAAAATTACAGTAGTTAATGAGGAAGGAACATACCTAAACCTCAAGTTCCTCAGTAACTACTGTATTTTTGTGTATGAATGTAAAAATGAGACGCATGAGACAGCATGATTTTTGCACAGGTGTGCCTTAGGTTGGCCACAATAAAAGACTACTTTTGTAGTTTAACTGTATTAACTGTATTTCTGTATTAACTATATTTGCTGTGAGCATTCCAGACATGCTTAATGTGTGGCATGTTGGGTGAATACAACGGCCATGCAAGTACTGGGTTGTTTTCATCTTACAGGAATTGTGTACAGATGATTGCATAATGGGACTACTTGTAGCTGAATGACACAAAAATGGGCATCGGGTTCTTGTCACAATTTCTCCGTGCCTTAAAAATGCCATCAGTACAGTAAATGAACCGGTGTTGTGGATGGAGCGGTCCATGGTGACAGTGGGTTTCTTGTATGGGCAGATGTGTATGTCATGGACAACAAACACAGATGCATTTTGAAGAACAAGCATGTTGTAGTACCGACTTACATGTAGTATTCTGGCCACTAGACGTCAGTAATGTTACATCGATGACATATGTCCGTGGATTAGATTACATTAACACTGCATGAAGTCAGCCATGAAATGTCCGCCATGACTTAGTGAAAATAAGTTCTCCTCTCATTCGGTGTGGAAGTGGTAGGTTTGAAACCCATGGTAGGTCCATTTGAAACCCTTTCTTAGGTTTGGAATAAATACATTTAAGGCGAATTAGTTAGCTCTGTCTTTGCAATGATCCCATTAAAAAATAATTGGAATGTAACGGTGACTATAGGGTTGTTGTTTCATGTCTACAGAGCTCTAATAAAAATCACAGTTAGAATGTGATAAACAGTATTTTATGCTTTATCAACAAAAATATTACATTTATTTATACATTGCAGAATTCACTTGTCACGATCAGAAACCAATAAATTACAATAAACGAGGGACGACAGTTGGAAATTATATACATATAAATTATACACAGTAAATGTATATACAGTAAATTTACATTTCGGAATGTTTTTTTTTTGTGACTAGCCTAGGGCAGACCTGTGCGATAATCATCAGCATCTTCATGTACCTCACCTGTGAGGTGGCTAGATTATGAATAATGACAGATTTAAACTTGCAGTATTTGTGAACAATATCTGAGAGAGAGTTGCCTTTTGTGTACATCCATCCATCTTCTATACCGCTTATCCTCGTTAGGGTCGCGGGTATGCTGGGGCCTATCATAGCTGATTTCGGGCAGGAGGCGGGGTACACCCTGGACTGGTCGCCAGTCAATCGCAGGGCAGACAAACAAACATTCACACTCTAAAGGACAATTTAGAGTCGCCAATTGACCTCACATGCAGGTTTTTGGAATGTGGGAGGAAACTGGAGTACCTGTAGAAAACCCACACACGCACAGGGAGAACATGCAAACTCCACACAGAGATGCCCAACGGAGATTCTACCCCTAAACCTCCTGACTGTGAGGCCAAAATGCTACCCACTCATCCACCGTGCGGCCCTTTTGTGTACATCTAAAAGGTTTTACATCTAGAAGTTCAGCTCGTTCTCGTTCCCGGGAAAGGGTGGAGAGCCATCTCCGGGTCGGGGATGAGGTCCTGCCTCAAGCGGAGGAGTTTAAGTACCTCGGGGTCTTGTTCGCGAGTGACAGAAGGATGGAACGCGAGATGGACAGACTGATTGATGCCGCTTCTGCAGTGATGGGGACTCTACACCAATCTGTCGTGGTGAAAAGAGAGCTGAGCCAAAAGGCAAAGCTCTCGATTTACCGTTTGATTTACGTTCCTACCTTCACCTATGGTCATGAGCTTTGGGTAGTGACCGAAAGGACAAGATCGCGGGTACAAGCGGCCGAAATGACTTTTCTCTGCAGGGTGGCTGGGCTCTCCCTTAGAGATAGGGTGAGAAGCACTGTCATCCGGGAGAGACTCGGAGTAGAACAGTTGCTCCTCCGCATTGAGGGGAGTCAGATGAGGTGGCTCGGGCATCTGGTTAGGATGTCTCCCGAACGCCTTCCTGGGGAGGTGTTTAGGGCACGTCCAACTGGTAGGAGGCCTCCAGGAAGACCCAGGACAAGTTGGGGAGACTATGTCTTTTAGCTGGCCTGGGAACGCCTCCGCATCCTCCGGGAAGAGCTAGACGAAGTGGCCGGGGAGAGGGACCTCTTGGCTTCCCTGCTTAGGTTGCTGCCCCCACGACCCAACCTCGGATAAGCGGAAGAAAATGGATGGACGGAAGTTCAGCTCGTGGAACATGGGAGCAAAAACAAAAGAGGACTTGCGTCTCTGATCAGCATGTTAGGTTTTGTTCGTTATGCATGTGGATGTTACATTACCAGATGCAAAAATAACCACATAGTTTTTAATCAGTGTAAAGAATGTAGTGTTTTGTTTCACAGAGAAGAGAAACAAAGGCCGTCCTTTAGAATGTTTGGTATGTCACCTTCAAGTCTGCTCTCTTGCTGGCTTTACTGCTAATTCCTCCATTCTTCCCTCATGCTGTGCTCAGTGCAAAAGTACAAACACACACACACACACACGCACCAAAATCTCACCTCACACAGACACACATGCTGGTGCATGTTTTGTAAACACACACTCCCAAACACACACACTCTTCTTTACTAATCAGCTCTTTTGAATTCCTACAACAATGGCCGCTCATCCTCAGGCCACACAAGCGGTGCACACACACACACACACACGCACGCACACACATTGACACACACATCCCAGCGCGCGCACACACACACACACCGTCGGCAGTATCAACAGATCACAAGTTCACTCTTTTGTTCCCTCACTGTGTTTTCTTTCCCACCCGTGCTCTCACCTTCACGCCGTCAGGTCAGGAGTGCTATCTGGGCTACCGGCCACCATCTTGGCCCACACACACACACACACACACCCATGAGATTGTGTGTTTTATGCGTTACATCTCAATGCGTCATCTTTGAATAAATGTGCTATGACGAATAATGTGTTAGCAGACATAGAACACGGCAAGAGATTGTGAAAATGAAAACAGATGAGTTTACCTACTGCTGAGCACCGCACAACATCACCCGGTGGTGTTTTGTCTGGAAGGGCGGTGCCCAACCAGGTGGGGATGCATTTACAGTATTTGCTAATTTTGCGCTATTAAAATCCTTAAAATAGCTTGTGTGGAAAGCAAAGAAAAAACATGTCTGAGAACCTGAGTGAAGCATGCTGTTTAACATCCATCCGTCCACTTATCCATTTTCTTTCCGCTTACCCTCAGTAGGGTTGTGGGGGGTAGGCTGGAGCCTACCCCAGCTGACATGGGGCGAGAGGCGGGGTACACCCTGGACTTCTTTACTGACTTTCCTGGTTGGTCATTAATTTTTTCTTGCATTAAATATTGTTTCTCACCTTCTTATCAGAATGCTGGCAAACTCTTGCAACTCTGTTTGCCTATATGGCTTTGACAGAAATACATTTTAAAATATGTGGCTTTCATGGTTCTTTTAGTCCAGGGGTCGGGAACCTTTTGGGCTAAGAGAGCCATGAACGACACATATTTTCAAATGTAATTTTGTGTGAGCCATATCCTATTTTTGAACAGTAAATACAACTAAAAGTGTGTCAACAATTTTTTTCTTAATATTGTGCCATTAAAAAAAACAAAAATAAAATCTGTCACTAAAATTACATTGTTTTTACTCAGAATATTACGAGTTTATTAATATTTGAACTTTCTGCTAATAAAATTACCGCATTTTTTTTCAATTTCTGACGTTTTTTTAAATTTTCCATTTTTTAAAAAACTTTTCTCATAATTATGACTTTATTCCTGTAATATTTGGACTTTATTCTCCTAATACCGTAACATTTTCCACAACCTAATTATCTAAAAATGACGAGTTTTATTGTCCTAATATTTTGACTTTATTTTTTGTAAAATTACTGCTCATTTTTTAATTTTTGCTGTTTCCTTAAAGTTTTTTGTTAAATTGCATTTTTAGGTTGTGCCGCGGGCAAATAAATAAAAAATAAATCACTCTGACTGCTCTGCATGTGACATATATTTTAAGAAAAAACTAAACTAAAATAAATAAATGTTATGGTGTCTAGAAACTTCTGAGAGCCTTATGTGGTCATCAAAAGAGTCACATCTGTAGGTTCCCTACCCTTCTTTAAGCCAAAAATGTTCCTGATTTTAATGTATTTTGATGCAATTATATTCAGTTTGCCAATTATTTTCTGCAAGCAAAACTATAAAAAAATTTGTTTTGTTTTTACATTTTGGGTTAACAGGATTTTCATTATTTTTTAAGAGAAAAATTTATTTGGTTAGCTTCCTATTTAGTTAGAGTCAAATCCTCTGGAACTAATTAATGGCACTTCACTGTATGGATAATTTTTTTTAATTATCGTTTCCATTCCACATAGGCACAGCTATTTGTTGATTTGTTGTTGAGTTTGCACCTATTCTGGTGTGACGCTTCACTTTGTGCAGAATATTTAGAGTTTGTTGGAACGCTGCATGTGCCATGACAGCAACTTGAAAAGATGAAGGTATCAGATGCAGACATATGCGTCGCTGTTGTGTGTGAGAAGGAAAGGAATTTACAGGCTCTACCTTTCATCTACACAGGTGGGCCTAGTCTGTGTGTGTGTGTGTGGATGTCTTACCACATTTCGAGTACATGCACACGTTGTCTGTGTGTGTGTGTGTGTGTGTGTATATTGACATATGTGGAAGGGAAAGAATAGAATATCTGTGCATAAACACATTTTATTTGTTTGTTTGTGCGTGATCCTGTTTTTCAAGATGCAAACGACGTTTTAAAGCTATTATTTTTAAGTAGCACCACAATATTGTTCCTGTAATGTACAAATTTGTTTATTCTCACACACTCCACTCTGTAAAGGCTCAGCACACACGCAGTGAAGAATTGCTTGGCTTCAGACTTAAGGAACGTTTTTTCTCATTCAATTTATTTTGTTAGTCAATTTTCTATTGCAGGTGAGAGAACATAGCGGTCACACAAAGTGAGGGAGGGGGGTTTCTTGAGCATAGTTTTCCGAAGTCACAGTGTTTTAGACATAAATGACAGGAAGGGCCAAGAAGGTAAAAGTGACACAATCCCATACACCTTCATGCTCCTCCAACTTAAAAAAAACAAACATAATAATGACTTCCCCTCCCTCCTAAATGCAAACACAAATCAAACTCAGCAACAAATAGATATATTTATATATAATATATATTTACTCTTTAAAAATAGAACTTCAGTCTAAATACTAACATCTGTACAAACTACAAAAATAAAATTTTAATATAAATAATTTATATGGCATGACATTAACATTATAAAACAAACTACAAACAATGCATAATCTTCCCCTCAACCTCCTCCCGGCTGGAGTAAACTGCCAAAGGTGGTTATTTTTTGATGAATTTGTTCAATTTTTCAAGTTGCTACTCAACTTTACACCAAAAACCAAAGCTGCCACTTAAAAAAAAAAAAATTAAATTAAATACGGAAAAGATCTTCCCTGGATATTAAACGGGCAGTGATGAGACCACTTCTGGAGAACAAAGTAACACATGAAGTGAAAAAAGAGCAAACAATAGCTTATTGTTAATTCAATACAAATACAAGCAAAATACTCCCTTATAATTCCTCTTGTGAACAAAAAAACAACTTCAAGTAAATTAAACTGCAAAGAACACTGGATGATACTGACACGACGATGGCAATTCACCAAAGGTTAGGCAGCGAGAACTTCTACTGCTAAAGGCACGGTAATAAGAAATCTGGTCGATCTCACAGTACATTATTGTGCAGACAAAATGTGTGTGTGTAGCTTTAAGGGGGAGGAAGAGGGGCTACTGCATTTTTTTAAGGCAAATCACATAAAATGACTTTGAGTAGCAGCAAAAAAACAACATTACAGAACAAATAGAAATACAACACTGACCATGTATGTTCAATAGCCAAATATCTTAATAGGATCTCACTTTGTGTTGACACTTTGTACATATAACACATTCTATACACTATAGAGGGGCAAACTAAACTCAAGCACCCCCTACACAAAATACTTTTACATGCGTATACCCAAAGTAATACAGTACTCTTTTAAATAGCTTCCCTCTTTTTTTTAGTATTAATATATATACTCATAGATTTACATAATTTTCTCCTTCAAATAAATCCTATGTGGCGTCTTATGTACAGTTTCCAGAACAGCGAAGGTGAGAGACGAGCACTCTCTGGCCAACTGGATCCTCAACACGCCTGTGACAGAGAAAAGGAGAAAGTATTAGGTTGGTTTCTGGATGCAGGAACGTGGGGGAATTACTGGCAGAATCCAAACTGACCGTCTCACCTTGTTAGTGCCGGGGCGTCGTGCAATCCTGCGGCGAGTCCACGTCCTGGAGCTTTACAGAGTCTCTCTTGTATGAGGAAAAGTTCCTTTTGTCCCCCCAAGTCCTCTTAGTGGCCTCAAAGCAGTCTGACTCTGTGTCCGTGTCAAAACCTCCGTGCATGTAGCCTTGGTACGCTGCTCCGGGCAAGGTCGGATGCACGGCAACAGTTACTGAGGCCGTGGCTGTCACCATGGCAACAGCCCCCCCGGAGGAGTTGCTAAAGCCAGCGGGCCCTTTAGTCCTGTTTGGCTGAGGCCCCCTGCTACCGCTCTGCAACCTGGGGCCACTTTGAGAACTCCGCCCAGATAGGTGAGCTCTGTCGTTGGGCAAGTGTTGTCCCGGCTGCTTGGGTCCATCCCAGCATGTCACCTGCTGTGAGCTCAAAGGTGACGGAGTATTGTGGGAAGATTCGCTCAACGGTTCTATCCTTGCTCCTGTTGCGTTGTCCCTCGGTGGCCTCACCACCTGCCACAAAAAAATCCAACATTAACTTTCAGAGCAATAAAATAGCAAAACGCGCAAAACAAAAAAGTGTCGTCATGCTTACCGTGAGTTTAGGGAAGCTGGGGTTCTTGCTGGCTTCCAGAAGAATGTGAGATGTCGCTGATGGCGGCACGGTGTACGAGCTGCGATCACAGCACTTGTAATCCTCCTCGCCGATCCCGGACGTGCTCGTCATCTCCGAGTAATATTCCGAATCGGACATCTCGGTGGAGAAGGCCTGTTGGTGAGCCAAGTGCGGGTTGTGGTGGTCTGCGAAATAACCGTGGTGAGCCATGGGCGGAGGAAGCGGCGGCTCGGGCGAAGGCGTGGGAAGGCGGTTGCCGTTGCTGACCGGGCTGACTTCGGCTGGAGGGCCCAGCATGGAGAGGAGGACCGGGAGCAGAACCAAGCCATTGAGCATTCCCAGAAGCGTGAGGATAGCCAGCACGGCAAAGAAATACCTGAGGAGAGAAGACGTGACGGACATTAAGGAGCTGTCCAATTATTCACTTGATTCTGGCATCCTTCATCCATCCATCCATTTTCCATACAGCTTGTCCTCATCTGGGTCACGTCATTTGGGTGAACACGCCGGACAGGTCGCCAATCAATCACAGGGCACATACAGACAAATATTCACAGTCACATTCCCAACCATGGACAATTTGAGTCTCCAAATAGCCTAATGCATGTTTTTTGGGGATGTGGGCCGGAAACAAGCACAGAGAGGACACGTAAACTCTACACAGGATGTTGCAGACCTCCAGACTTTTGCCAAATGTTTCAATACTCATACTCGGGGATTTAAAGGACTTAGCAGCCTGACAAGAGGAAGTAGCTCAGGGGGAAGGAGTCGAGGAACATTTGTGTTTGTGTATGAAAGACAGACAAAGTGGGGGAAAATCCGATTCTTGCTCGCCCCAAACAAAGCACGCTTTGATGCTCCCCTCCTCGCTCTTGTTTTCTACTCGCTGCGTTGCGTGCGTCTCAGCAGAGCTAGCCGTGGAGGCACGCCACAAGAAAGAGCTGCCGCGAAAATTAGAGAGGACTCCACTTAAACACTAACAGAAAGCAGAGCGAGGGAGACAGTGAGATGCTAAAAGGATGTCAAAAGAAGAAGAAAAGATGAATATAAATAATGAAGGGGGGTTGGAATGACGACAACGAGGACGGGGATACTAGCTCCGGAAACAAACACTACTACGACTTAACCCGAAAAGGATCCGTGGACTTATATGACTTTCCCTCATCCTCTTTCCAAGCAGCACGTTAAGCTGAACTTCTTTCGCTTGCTTTGAAGCTACGCACATATTCAAAGTGAAGCTGACATGCAGGCGCTGAAATCACAATTGGGCATTGTGCCATTTCGCCTGCTCGGGCCCCAAAACTACACTCACAGTCTTCGGAACACAAGGGCAGAGTGAGACCTCCAACGGCGTCTCACTCTTTGGAATTCTGTTGTTTATATAAACTTTAATCTTTTCCATTCGCTTTTGGGGTCTGGGGAGTTGTATGTGAGAACGAGGGCAGCGGTGTTTACACATGTGCACGTATGTGAATTTCCCCGTGTGTGTGTGCGTGCGGGTGGGTGCGTGTGTGTACACACTTGCCTGCTATGGACTAAATGCGCTGAATTAGGCGTGCTGTTTATTCAGCGCATTACATGGCCAGGAGATGTTTACTGCAGCGTATTTATGCTAGTCTGCAGCAGCCAGCCCTGGCCTGCTCCATTCGCTGGCCCACAGGACCTCCGACAGAGACACTGAGACCCCTCTGTGTGTGAAATGGCCTCTCACTAAACAACAAAGCAAACAATGCTACAAATGCACACCTTTTACCCTCCACATGGGTGCAAGGAAGCCATCCTCCTCTCCTCCTGCCTTCAATTCTGCAGACAAACTGTGCTTTTTATGTCAAGGAGGCCTGCTGCAGTCTGTGAGCTCAAGGCTGTGGTTTTGGGTTCTGGGCCCGAGACCGCATTCAGCTGAAAAACATTGAGCTATTTGCCTTTTTTTCCCCACTCTGACCATGAAACAGCGGTAGAAAGCGAGCGCACGCACAGTCCAGGCACAAAAAACACAGGACATCCATGTCTGCTGGTGGCCCACCCACCATCCAACTGCCTGACCAGCTCAAATTTAGTCTAATTGTCTTTTACAATTGCACCCAATACAGAGGCCAAACAGATGATAGGAATTTTTACAGATTCCCGTGTGTGTAAGAGCGAGACAGAGAAAGAGAGAGGGACACCACCCAGTGGGTCAGAGAACACTTCCATGTTTACAAGCAGCTGCTACACACCCTTGATGTTTTCCCCATTTGTTGTGTGTTCTGAGGTTGGAGGGATGAATGTGTGTGTGTGTGTCTGTGTGTCCAGAGTGACAGAACCAGGTGCATGTCTGTTACTATGTGTGTGTATAAATAGGAGTATAACATTTCCACCTGCATGCAACTCTGACCTCCCACTAGGCTTCCAACCATCCCGCAGTGAAGCTGGACAACTGGTCTCACACACACACACACACACACACGCACACGCACACTAACTGTGCCAAACCAAAACACAGCACCCACTGAATGCAACATATGGACAGTGTCAAACGCGCACACAGTGCAGTAGATACACACACTGCGTCTCACCTCATGATGAAGTCAAACTCAGACCCCGCCAGCATGAGAACGCCCAGCAGCGTGGAAATGGCGCCGTCGACCACCGGGGCAAACATGTGCTCCAGAGCCATGGCCGAGCGCGTGTTTCTGCTGCCAATGGCTGTCAGGAAGCCCTGCCGCAAAGGGAGGGGGTGCGGGAAAAAGGTGGAGAGGAGAAATGAGTTGGAAATCTTGCCGATCGCACAAAACTTGCGCTTGTGGTGGCGAGGCTTGGCACGCTCTAGAATTCCTGGATTTGTTTTAGTTGGGGGTGGCTGCGTTTAATGCTACAAGAGGGTACAGGTTTGAGGTAGTAATGCCTTTTTTGATCCATCAATTTATTTTAATGGAATAAAAATGTTTAAATGTTCTGCTGCAGTGCCAGTGTTGCATTAAGAAGAATATTACTCCCCATAGCGGATGTAGATGTGACTCATATAGCGCCTCCGCTGGTTGCAACCAAATGGTGCACTCAATTTGCCTCAGTTAGCTGTTGACTTTTCCTCCGTCTTGTGTCGACTCACCAGCGCAATGTGAACGGTGAACTCCACTCCAATTCCCACCGAGGCGATGAGGATGACCACGGGAATGGCGCTGAGCTTGATGCCGATCAGACCCATGATGCCGAAGAGCTCTACTGTCATCATAGCCAGGACAAACACCTAAACACACAAACAATGCGGTTGCTGAGAATACATATAAAAGAAGTAAAGACCAAGTGAAGATTAAAGGTGACTTAAGCAAAGTGAGCTGAGCTCTTTTTCCTTTTCACCCCACACAATCTTTGACCCCGGGTTTCTTAGCCGTGTGGCGTCAAATTACTCACCCTAAGGCTAATACTTTTCCATCCCAACATGCTTTTCTCGTTCTTCCTCTGAGGTGCTCGTAATGATTGACACAGAATGAGACAATACTGCCCTTCATGTTTATCTGTCTGCTAGTGAAAGTCACACAGCCCGGTTTGGCGTGAATGTTACTACAACATGTAATTTAAGTGGTGCTGGTGCAAAGTCACTTGATGAGAGGCGAGCTCCTGAGAGCTTTTCATCTCAGTGGGGCCTTTAGAGTTAAATTGCAAAATGATAAAAGTCGTTTTACAGCTCGACCACATACAGGCTGACTGAAAGCTGCTATAGGCGGGCAGATGCATGGAAACTACACATGCATGTGTGTGTGTGTCCAACTCTAGTCATTTTAGTCGCTGCTGCTGGCGAGCACTCCTTCCAATTAAACACATTCCAGCTGAAGCTGCAACTGTTGTTGTGCTTTACTTCAGCCCACCCCCAAATGGCTGTGGACATGCATTGGGGGGGGGGCACCAGCTTGTGTGTGAAACGTTTTCTAACAACTCCACACTCAGACTGTCTCTTTTTCTGGCTCAAACATCGCCCTGATGGATGGGTCGAACAGGCCAAGGTCGCGACTGGGCAGATCCGTCCTGTCCCCAAGCCTCTCGCTCTCCCTCTGACAAAAGCAGTGATGGAGTTGGAGGTAGAGGCTTTGGGAGGGCAAAGTCTTTCTTGCTCCTTTGCATTCCCTTTTCTAAGGCCGGCCCTGCCTACATTAGAATGACAAAGGTTCCCGTATGTGTGTGCGCACAGGCCCTCCACAGAGAAAAAGAGGCCCCCCGTTGGACGACGTTATTGAGCTGTGCTGAGAGGGTTGAGAAGAAAGTGAGAGGAAGACAAGAGTGAGGAAAGGGGCTAATGATGTTGTTGAGGTAGGATGAAGTGGAAAATATTGCATAACTCTGCAAAGATGGAAAATGACGACGATGAAGAGGTGACTCACAATGATCCCGGCAGTCCACGGATTGAGCAGGAGGAGGGCACAGACCAGGAAGGTGCATGCCAACACCACACTGATCGACAGCAGGAACCAGTGTCTGAGGCCGATGTACTGCTCCCAGAATAAGAAGGGGTATCCGTTGGGGTAGTTTAGCACGCCCTTACGGCTGAACTCATCACAGATGGCCCGCACACTCTCGATGGCTTCCACAAAGTCACTGGCTTGCCGGAGGCCATTCAGGTAGAAAGGGAACTGAGCAAACTCCAGAGGCTCTGCAGCTGGAACTGCCATAAAGAAAAAGGTGGCATGTGAGGGACTTGTTTGAAGTGAAGAGGTAAACTCTGACAGATTAGATTAGAGTCATTGCGACTTACTGCGCAGATTCTCTCCCGTGGTGTCGTATTTGTCGTGAATCCATTCTCTGGGATGAGGGTAGAAGTTGGCCTGGGAGGCGGCGTATCCCAGAGGATCATTACTGACCCAGACTGTCAGGTAAATGTAGAACACCTCAGGGGGGATGAGACCCTCTGCATCCACCAGCCGGCGAGAAGTCAGCTACAACGGATCATTGAGGCGATGTTAACACAGACTGCAAAGAGACAACGACAACGCATGAGGGACACCTTCTCTTACCTGGCTGTAGTTGAACGGTTCTTTCTTGGAGCCGGTTTGGATGAGGAGTTTATATGCCAGGGCCCCGTCCTCTGTGCCATTTCGATAGCTATCTGATGTAATCTTCCCCATCAGCCAGTCTGAATCAAAAGCAGCCTGAAGACCTGCAAAAGAGACAAGAAAAGATTACCGTGCTTGTCGTTTCTCGTTCAATTTCTGCTTAAGTGAAACTATAAGAGCAGCCTTCGTGTGTGTGTGTGTGTTTAAAATGTGAAATATCAAGTTTCCTTTTCTGTCTCGCTTTGCGCAGCTGGCTTTGATTGACTTGTTAGCTATTACTTCCTCCTGACTGAACCCCTGACATGTCCTAGCCTGAGGACACACACACGCACATGCGTAGACGCACATGCAAAAGATAACCTTTGACCCCAGCCCAATCTGTCTGCTGCTCCACCCCTGAGCCCAGGTGGATGAGGGTAAACAGCATGACTGAACTTTCACTCACCCTTCACACATCAAACCAACCCCCCCACACACCGCAACAGTCATTCATTCACTCGCGGCCTTACTAAGGCACACCTGAAAAAACTCCAACCCCCCTCTTCTACTGACATCACTATCACTCTATTCCCTGACTCACTTGACAAAAATAACATTACACGTACCTCGAAGCCAGTCCTGGAAGTAGTGCAGCCACATGCGGGGCAGCCTGTTGTCGCTGTCTCTGACCACATATCTAACTGAGTTGAAGGTGTTGTGTAGCTGGATCAGAAGCCGCTGTGAGCGTGCGTAATCAAATCTGTCCATAGTCACCAGGTACATGTTGTAGAAGGAGAAATATTTGAACTGGGCATCGATGAAGTCGTACTCCTTGGTGTCACGTGGCACAATGTCAGTCAAATAGAGCCCGTCGTGAACCATGGTGGTCCCGTACAGGCTGAGTCCCAGGAGGCCCAGGAAGAGAACGACCACGATGGCTTTACTCTTGGGCTTGAGCAGCAGCGGAGCGTATTTCTCCCTGGCAAAGTGGGACAAGTTCCAGTGGAGGAATGGCAGTGGAACGCACTTCTTTCCCAATTTGGAGTCCTCCACTTGGGCTAGAAGGTCCCGCGTGGAGCTGGAGGTAGGTGTGAAGAGCTGGGATTCGTAAGGATCTTGAACAGGAGTGTTGGGTGTGGGCGTGATAGCTGGAGGGGCAACGCACAATAAGTGTTACAACAAGATAAAAAGACATATTAGTCTACACTGGCGCTTTGAATCATTTACCTTGTGATTGGGAAGTGGGGCACACGATGAAGGAAGTAGGGCTGGTGGAGATCTGGGAGGTCGGTGGCAGGATAGTGACGATGTGCTGCCCGGCTGCATCACACTGAGTGAACGCCTGCACTGTGGTAGTGATTTGCGTACTGGTGGTGATGGTAGAACCTGTTGTGTACTGATGGGTGTGCGCGGAGGGCGAATGGGGCTGCTCCACGGTGTCTGACAGCTCGTGGGGAGAGAGGTGGATGACACGGTCGACGCAAGGGCTGTACAGGCAGCACAGGACATCCAAACGCTTGTCCTCACGTCGGTGGAGGTCCAAACTGAGGATGGCGGGGAAGATGAGCAGCACCATGGCAAAGTTAAACACCACCACAATGGCTGCCTGCAGGGAGAATTAACCACAGAAAGGAAGGAGATAAACACAATGAGATTAGGAACATGTGAAATTAAAGACACTCTGGAGCTGGAGGGAGTGAGGGTTTTTTTTTTCAGCTGCTCCGACCACAGTCCTGAGAGGAAAGCAATACTTTACTCTACATAATCGTCCCGACACACTAAGCAGGCCAGGCAAGGAGAGACATAACAGTGCCAGAACTATTAGAAAGAGAGACAGAAAGAAGCAGGGGGGGCGACCATATACCTATAGGTTGCAAGTCATCAGCAGGCCTCCCTGCAGCCCCTGGAGCTGACATTCTGACTGGCTGCGGTTTGCACTGTGTGTATTACCACGAGTGTGTATTTGTGTGTTGCAGACCACCCAGAGTTAGTCACGGATCAGAGCAAACCGCCTTGACGGCCGAGTGATATACGGATCCAAGCGCTCCACTCCAGTTCTCTTTCTCTGATTCTTCCACATTGCACGCACATACAGACTTGCACACGTTTTTGAAAAAAAGAGAAAAAAACATTGGCTCGGTTGTCGGAGCAGCAGCCATAAAGACTCGGGAACAAAAGGCTTTTCCTGGTCTGAATAAATGTCACTTCTAGTTACCCCTTCCATTTTCAAAGGAGCTGCAGGACCTCTAACGGCGCAACTGTGTTTACGCACGTGCATGTGACCGTGCACAGTGATGTGCGCTGAAAAACAAAATACCTGCAAAGAGAAAGCTCGCAGGGCTGGGATGGGCACAAGGGCAGCCATGAAGAAGGCGATCATGTTGTTAATGGAAGTAAGAGCCACGCTGGTGCCCGTGCGACGCAAACAGTCTCCGGTTCGCTCCTGAAAGAGACAATTGCAACTTAGCGGAAAAAACAGAGAAGGAAAAAAGAAAAGGATGAGGAAAGGAAGGCACCTTAAAGGGAATGTTACTCCCAGCCTCTGTGAAGGAGTGAGCCAAAAGAAACATGTCATCCACACCAATTCCAAGTGCCAGGAAGGGAAGCACCTGGGTTGGGAAGCACAAAGGGTCAGAGAAAGAACTCTTAAATGCAACCTTAAAATTTGCTGTGAAATAAAGTTGTACCTGAGTGGTCGCAGCATTGAAAGAGAGTCCCAGCAGGGAGCAGAGACCCAGTCCTGCAGCTACCGACAGGGCTACCAGCAGCACGCCAGCGAGCCCCACAGCCCCCTGGGACTTGGCGCAATCCCACCTCAGCATGGTCATGCAGGCGTAGGCCAGCTGGAGAGAGAACACGTGTGTCAAATCTTCAGTAATCCGTGCAATGGAACAATCTTACCGGTCAAATTTGATGAACAAATCAAATGCTACGCTCACCATAAGCAGGTACCCTCCAGCCACCCGTAGGACGCTGACGTCGGAGAAGGACTTCATGATGTCGTTGAGGGTGGTGGTGGAGAAGGCGTGAATTGACTGGCTGGAGTTTGACGGGATACTCTGGTGGACCACCTGAGGGATAAACGCTGATAAATCACCACAAGCCCTGCAAAGTACTTCCAAATCTCACGTTTCGCATGCTCTTAGCCACACAAGAAAGGAAAGGCACTTGGTTGGATTCTGCACGCTGTCAAAACTTTTCAGGTTGCAGAGGAGACAAACAGCACCATGTTTATTTAACATGAAAGCGTCCGGTACCACCAGCGCTTGCATGTCCCTTTCAACGCCGCCGTATTTAAGCAGAAAAAAAATCTCTTTGAAAGAGAACACGATTGTGTGTGTGTGTTTTCACATGTGCTAGTGTGTGTATGTATGACAACCGAGGAGTAATGAGCGCAGATGCCAGAGGTTGTAGTGTCAAAGGTGAAAGGAATGGGATCACATGACTTTGGAGACCGCCATGAACGCACCACGCAAGCTTTGTGTGCTTTATTTGTGCCAAACAAACCCATTTGTTGTTTATGATTTGGAAGTGTTTGGCTGTTATTTACATTGTCACGGCGTTTCTTCCTAAACGTCATACACCCCGCTGCCTTGCTAGTGAGTGACCCTCCACTGCTTTGCCCCACAGTGGTGGGTGTCAGCTATCACTGCAACAGCTTGTTCCCATAATGAGGGATCTGACAGAAAAAGATGACTGGCTTGCCACACACACACACGCACGCACGCACGCACACACGCACACACACACACACAATTATGTGTGATTTGTTTACAAGGAAGCTGATGGAATTCCAACACAAGTGAGATTGTGTGTATTAATATTAATAGCGTGAAAGTATGTCCCTATTGTGTGAATGCTGGGAGAAAAGCTGTGATGTTGCGATTGCTTTGATATGCTTTCATGGATGCACCGGTGCTATAATGACCCTATTTTCTTCTCATGCAGTGAGTTGTAGTGCATTGTTGTACCTCCACAAACTTCCTTTGCCAAGACTCCAGGATGGCTGTAGCCTTTTCTTCATTCCAGTTGATGTCGTGGATCTCATAGTCATCTTTAAAATGCTCATACAGCTGCTTAGGGCTCATCAATAGGAACATGGTTTGGAGAGCCTCAGCGCTGCAGAAGGAAAAGACACACACACAAAAACTTGACATTAAATTTAGCACACATCTGAGACAGTGTGTGTGCAGACTTGAGCTCATCTGTCTGTATTGTCCCCGAAGCTTTACAAGAGCTTCTAGAAAAGCAGGTGTTACTGTTATCTAGTCCATCTGGTCTTCTGGGCTGGGATCCCAGATGTCCAAAAAGGTTTTCTTGGCACAAGTGCGTCGAGCGGCAGTGCTGCTCGAAATTATCGTAAATCACATCTGAGTGTTAAGTGTGACTCTTACAGATGGGACTGGGAATCCTCTTTCATTCAAAGCTCTGTTAGGGCCCGTGTGGGTCGCAATCTGGGCTCTGACCCAATGTGGTCACTGCAATTGTAGTTGCATAGCTTTTTAAATGCAGTTCTAGCCAGTAAGGGTAGAGGAAAAAAAGAGGGAGAGCGTCTTATTGACGGAGTTGGCTGCTGAAAAATGTGAATTCTTCTTTAGTCGCTTGCACTACAAATGCCTGGCAGGAGGCTTTTCAGTGGCTGTAAGTCATCTTTAATTGGTTCTATGCTATAGGAGGGTCACGCAGAAAACCGATCCCACCGAGTATAAGGCATTCCGAGCATGTGTCTTCTGGGTTATTAGGGGTTACACAAATTCCATAGCTCACAGGCTGATGGACAACTGCTCGCATATACACCTGGACAGCACCGTGCTAAAGTACGACGGCTAACAAGAGCTCACCTCATCAGAGCATCCTGGGTGTTCTTCACTTGCCCCCCTAGGATCAGCTCCTCCTGCCAGTGCATGAACTTCCGGCTAAAACCGTGACAACCGCCTTGGAGATGTGCGGCAATGTCAGGAGTCTAAAAGAAGAGGTAACACATTTTAGGCACCTTCTTCTCAGGTTCCAAGGGTAATACACACTGCATGGAGTCATACCTCTCCTTGTTCCTTGTTGGGTGCACTAAGAGGGCAGTCGGTATCTGATGGGTCCAAACAAGGCCTATTCATGTAGGCGTGGCCCACCTACAGAAGCACGTGTTAGTAAACAATGCAAATGAATCCAAACACTATAGAATTACAAGGTAATAGTAAGTTAACTCCACCTGTGCTTTGTCCAGCATCTCCTTAAATCCTTCCAGGGAAGTGAACTGACTCAATTCCTCCATGAGCTTGACTGGATCCAGATTCATCCACTGGATGTCCGGCATGCCCCTGCAGAGCAACCAGATGATCAACATGCTTTGTGCACTGTTTAAAGAAATCCATGAGTCTTTCAGTGCAGCAGATACAGCATTAAATGGCCTTTATTATCCTATTTCACACCACCACAATGCCGAAGGGGGGAGGCAAGGTGGCTTCCATTCCTCAATGCCATGCACAGAGTCATAACAATTACCTCTGTGTGCCAAACATCTTGATAAGGGGGCAGCTTTTGGAAAGCGTAGCAGGTAAGAGGTACAAATTAAATTCAGGAGCCTATAAAGGAAGAATCTACAAGTATCCATACGCGACATACCACAAAGACAAACTTCTTTACCGGACTTTTTGCTTGGTTGAACCAACTTCGAACCCTTGTGCCGTGCTTTGGTTTTTTTGCAGCATTGTAATACCAGCGCTGAAGTGAGGCAGATGCAGACAAGGACCAGGACTACAGCGGATGGTGCTTTAAAAACAAACTCCAACAAAAACGATTCATGATAAATAAATAGGTGGTCCAGGTACGAAATGGGGTGTCCTGCAACGTAACAATGCTCTTGACGACAACATAAACACATTTGCAAAGAAATCTTGGGCCCGCGTACTTTTAAATTGAAATATCACTTCTGGCGCTCTTATTCACAGACTCAATTTCTCAGTGTCAAAAAGAGTAGAAGAGGGTTGAAGAAAAAAGTCCAAATACGCCCAGACTCCACTGTTAACTGTCGTGTTGCCTCTCTGTGTCTTTCTCTAGGGACTTGAGGTTTCAATGCTGCCCATTTTATTTGTTGGACAACTTGGGAGCTGGGAGCCCAGGGGCATTACCATGAGAATGGCGAGTGTTAGCCGTGAGCTGACAAAGCCGGGCGGGCACCCCCCTTCCCTCCACCCTCCATCCCTCCACCAGGGCCCCCGCCACTGATGGACACTCACTCGTAAACTGAAAGAATGCTTACCATTGTCTGACCCAAAGGGCTGCCCTGCCACCACCGCCACCACCTCCCCGCCCTCCTCTGCTCTACCAACCCATCCAGCCAGTGCAGCAATCTCCCTCTTTCTACTTTCTCTTTTTGAATTTCCCTGTCAGGACACCCCCCCTCCCAATTCTGTTCCTCCCGTGGACCTGAAAGAACTCTATTACCGACCGCGGCCGTCACTCACAGAAACCGCTGACAGACCACTGGAAGCTTGACTGTATCTTTCCAACGAGTAAGTGTTATATATAAGTGTTATATATATATATAATCTCCTACTATGGGGTCGCCATGGACATGGCAACACATCATCAAGAACAGCTGGAACCCAATCTAGCCACTATTTCCTGTCAAATTGGATGCTGTCCCACTGCATTCATTAAACGTAGGTTGGATGTTTTGTTATTGTGACAAAAACTCTGTTTTCGTGGAAGCTTTGGGCTAACACTGCAGGTGGGCTAGCAGGTGCTAGTCAACGTCCCATCACCTGGTTATGTCGCCTGTAAAATTAAACGTGTGATTAAAATGTCTGGGAAGTAAAGCGTCACGAAGAAACACGTTTATGTTAGTAACTTGTTCTTACGATGAAAGAAACGTGCTGGAATGGCAGCTTGAACCTTTAATGAGCTGCCTTTGGCAGGCTAACATGCGCTAGTTAAAGTCCCATCACCCGGTTCAGTCATGTGGGTGTGCAATGTCTACCAATTTCAAGGTAAAGAAATCAACACTTTACTGTCAAAAACTTGTTGTTTAATTGGTGAAATGTGTTGCTTGTTGTGATTAATCAATTCAACTGTGATTGTAGCTTTGAGAAGATGAGCCATTATTGGGAGGCTAACATCACACACTGGCTAATGATGCTTTAGATGTAAATGTGCAAATTAAAAAAGTCTAATGAAAGCTAATATAAGAAAATCAAGAAATGAGGCATACAAGTTTCAAAGGAATCCATCTTTAACTGTTAGCAACTTGATATGATTTCAGACTACAAGCTAACTTTGGAAGGCTAGGCGTTAGCTAACATCCTCTCGGCTGCTTATGTAATTTGTAATGTCACTGTGAAAATAAAAGTAAATTCCATTCCATTCCATTAAGAAATGAACATTTTTCCATTTGCGCTACTTCCTTTTGTGATGCAGAAGTGTCAGTATAGTAGCTTTTAGGATAACTTTTGCGCGTTGGCAGGTGTTCACACAGTCATGTGGCTCATTAATGTAAACTCGCAAATTTAAAAAAAGATGCTTTCCCGCAATTCAAGGAAGAAGCTGTCAATTACAAACAGTATTACAAATGTTGTGGGTGTGAGTATTGTAAGACTTACGGTAAATAGGCGGAGCCTCCCTGTAGTTTAGCTCCTTCCCAAAAACAGTCCAACGGAGTGATTATCATGCAAGGGAACAGCTTGTCAATCATCTAGTTGCAGGAAACAGAAAATGTATGTCAGGAAATTAGTTTAAAAAACATAATAAATAATAATGCAAAGCAACCTAACACTTGATTTACCCTTTCAATCATGACATTTTCAATTATAGGCACTCCAGATTTATAGCATATTTTGTTGAGGTCCCACGACCTACGAGAGAAAAAAAAAATTAAATCAACTATTTTTATCAAACAAAACAAAGAAGTGTATTCTTCCCATCTGAGCTCTCGACTTACTTTCCAAACAGTGACACCTGGACCTTGCTGGCAGACAGGGCGGCTTCCATGTGAACCATCAAAGCCTCCTGGGTAAGAATATTGGTGCCCTCTTCTTTGGGGGTCTGGATGAGCATCTGTGAGGTAAATATGGACTCCTCTCCTTGCTTCTCCTTAGTGTAGTGAAGCTCCTGGCTCACTCGGCTACCAGCTTTTAAAAAATAGAAAAAAAAAAGAATGACTGAACTGGATCTTTTAAATAAATATTTGTCCGTCAGTGCAGGCATCCATCAGTGCTACACACTTGGCTGTCATTTAACAAAATGCGTTCATATAGTTTGCCCATGCACAGGCACTAGGACACACACATACACACACGTATGTATCGACCAACGCCCTTGGCCCTCGCCAGTGTTGGTTTTGAAGGCACTTCACACAAGCAAGCGTCTGGCCAAAAGAAATGACTAATACAGCTTCTCATTGGCTCCTTCTGTCAAACAGATGTGCCCTGTTAGTTTGAAGGGAAAAAAGTCAAAGTCCCTTGATGCCCCCACATCCATCCCGCTACGGACGGCATATGCACCAATCTGCAAGGCAGCATAGATGCCAAGACACACATAGAAGAATACGACACTAAAACAGTGTCGGTTACCAGGTGTTCGTTTCATCTGAAACCATACTTGGCATTCAAATTAAACCATGAGGCAATAGGACCACGTGACACTATTATTATTGAATGAAATTGCTTTTAAATGCTAAATACAAGATATAAACAAACACAAATAATATAATGTAAACATAATAATGAAATGAAGAAAATGTACAGTGAAGCAGTTACATTTCCTTTCCTATGTAAAAATGTATATAATATAAGAATAATTAAGAATCTAATAAAATGAAGATTTATTATTGGTACTAAAATATAACTAGCACATAATAATCTGATCAAATTAAAAAAAAATCAGAGATAAGCAAAGATAATTTTTTCAGAAATAATAAAATACAATTTAATGTAAATAAAATGAATAAAAAATACTTTTCTATTTTTAAATCTATTTTTGTTTTCATATTTCCTAGAAATCAAATAGAAATAATCGCATACATCCAAGAAATATAATGAATTGTAATAAAACAAAATTACTTTAACTTCAATACCAAAAATTGCAATACATTCCAATGAGTGTCCTGTGAAGGGCTACAGTTAAAACATGCAGAGATTGCTGCAACGCACAGAAGCTTGAGCTTGAAAGGTGCGAATAAACATCAAGGCAAAATGAAGAGTCAAGTAAATAGATTTGATTAAAGGGGTGAGTCAGAGACAGACAGCGATGAATAGCGAGACGAGCGGGATGAAAGAAAGCTTGAGGAATGTTGCGCTGTGTGCTATACGCTCCAGCCTCCTAATTACAAGAGGTTGCTCTGAAAAGAGTTTGCCAGCCGGGGGGATCGGTGCCTGTGCCAAGTGGACATGAAACATGCCGCGCTGGATCACAAGAGGGCCCCGTCTGCCCCCTCTCTTGCTGTCCCGCTACATGACAATGCCCAGGAGGGGAGGGAGAACTTTGGAAAGTAGCTCCTCCTTAATTCTAACTCTTGTCACTCTTTGAGTCACTTTCACAACTCGGCACTCAATCCTGACCTTACCTCATCTCTCTTTCAACGCCTTGCAAATCTACTATACTTGCCTGTAGCTGTGCACCCCCCCAAGCCAAGAGTGGCCTATAATTGGAGAGGCCAATGAAAGTGTGAGATCAGGCTGGAGCTCGGGTAGCCCCCTCGGAGACGCCGTCCAATAGTTCTCCACCGCACTTTCAAGGCTTTAATTACCTTCGGCGCACGGAGGTCTCTGAGGATATCACATCACCTCGTTTATTTGCAGTGGCTGGTGTCATCCCCAAAATGGACATTCCTCTGAATGTTGACATAGACGTTAGACGCCAAAAGGTCATTTCCTCTTGGCTTAATTTGGCTCTAGTGGTTTACACTGGAAATCATCTGCAGGGATGTATCTTTAAATGACTTAAATAGGGACGGACAAGCTTTCTGAATGTTCTAAACTCCTTTTTAAAAGCCATTGAGAGGCCCCATTTGTGGCACACCCTATGGATTGTGCTGAAAATGTTTCAAAAGGCATGCTATCCTCAAATTTGTATAATCATTCCACGAACGATGTAAGGACAATTAGTTGCGGTGCCCCTGCAAAAATGTTTAGCTTGATGGTGGCCATGTTTTTCAACCAATCTTGCTCAAATTATCCAGATGTGTTTGTAACCATATTTTGTGACATTTCAATCAAACAGCGCCACCGTGTGGTGCATTTGTCAGAAAATCAATAGAACAGGCAACACAGTAGGGGTGCATGTTTTGACAAATTGTCAGCCTTTTGTGTGCAGCGGTTCAGGAGCGGCAGAGTTAGCTTAAACTCACAAATACATGCAGCTGACAGCGGAGTCAACCGCTCTTCTGCTTAGCTGCTTTGCGTCACGCAAAGCGACAATTTTACACAATATCCTGAGCGATCATTTGATGGATTATTATGTCCAAGAGCACCAAAAGACAAAAGTGCAACCTCTTTTATCCTGGTGCCTTGTTGACATCTGTTAAACCTTTTTTGACATTTCATATGTTAACCTCTACAGCGTTTGGGGTTTTGATCCTAACAGGAACTGGGTGGCTCGGGGAGAGAGACTCAGGCTCTGTAATTACAGGCCTCCTGAAGTAAATTATAGCTATTTGTGTCTCGTTCCTCCCATCTGGACCACCCAGGCTGCCGGTCCGCCCTCTCTCTCTCTCTCTGCCTGTACTCTTTCTTCTTCTCGCCTCCTCTCTCTCTCTCTCCCTCCTACCCCTGGTCCGGCCTCAAACACCTCAACTGAGCTTCACAACCACCCCGCTCTGCCCCCAGATAGACGACTTGTCTTTCTCTTTTCTCTCTATTCCTCTCGTCTTTCTTCACTGTCGTGCCCCAAGCCCCTCATTGCGCTCAGCCTGTGGACCGCAACTTTAAAGGGACAGTTCCTGGAAAAAAAAAGTTCTCTTTTGAGGGTATAAAATAAAAGCACCTTTGAGTGGGCAGACTGGGGTTTTAACACCCAAGTGGATGGTTATTTTACTGTCGGGGCAATTTGAGGATGAAAGCTGTTAGTCCTGTCCTTGGTTGTAAATGTGATTAAAGATTGCTTTAAAATAACATCCATAATGCTTCCACTGGCTTTAATGGTCTTAGTTTCTCTACGTCAAAAAGGAGTGAAGGTGAAGAGCCAGCAAAAATGTCATAACAAGCCCTGACATGGTTCCATGACTCGAGGTCGTGCAGACATAGGGTTTGTATCAACGTCTGTGTGCTTATATATGTGTGTGTGTGGTCCGGTGTAAACACTGGAGTCTAACCAGTCATTTGCTCTCCTCCTGACTCTTCCCTTTGGAGAAACATGCAACGCTCAGATTTTCCTATAGTTGAGAAAACTATACAGTAAATGAGACTTGGAGCAGAGGCAAACTATAGTATAGTATTGTGGTGGTGGTCTACAGGCCTGGTCCCAGTTCCAAGACATGCTAGGTCAGGCCAGGCCACCTTCAAAGTTCAGTGTGGTAGATTAGCTGGATTAGGGGGGCCTCTGAAAGACCCCACGCTGCTCTGGAGGAAGACCGAAGAAGAGGAGGGCTGAAAGTGACGTGGTCTTATGTAGCACTTATGTAGTGCTTATGTAGTGCTTATGTAGCAGGTAAACATTTTTCTTTACCTGCTTCCAAGCAGGGTTGGGCATTTTTGGCATTTTGGTAGAGAAAAATAATAAGGACAAATTAAGGTGATTGTATGCAACTGGCTCAACATGACATTTTTTTACACTAAAACTATAAGAATGCCACCGGCGTGGTTTAAAAGAACACGTCCATGTTAATTTAACTGTGTAAAATTTTCTGTTTGGAATTCATGGCTGTCACTCAAGTTGCAATTTGGAGTCATGGTGTGGTTAATCTGCACATTCAGTTAACGTGTTATAATAACTATAAGTTGTTAGAGTTATTGTTAATAGTTAACGTGGCTAAACTATGCCAAATTGCTATCATTAGCTGCTAACAAAAAGTTACACACTCAAAGCCGGAAGAGGTGCGATACATTGCAGTACGTTCGAATGTTGGCGCCATCTAGGCAGCTGGAGGATTGGGATAGGAGAATTTGTCGTGAAATGTTCTGAACTCCTGTTTCAATGTTGTAGTATTGAACAGTAAATGTAGCTCAGCTTCCCAGTAGTACACGTCATTAATCAGTTACTATTATAATCAATTGATATGCCCATCCCTACTGAAAAGTACATTATGTGATGTAGATTTAGTAAACGTGAGATCCGAAGAATATTCTTCAAAAATATTTCTCACATGTGCACCTACCAGAACCAGTACCAACAGCAGATGGGCCGCCACATGTATAGCACCACCCTGCTGTCAGTCAACCCTTCCATTTCTTTGAGATGTTTCCCAACAAACAGCAGCAAAATAAAGCACAACATTTTCTTTTTTCTCTTTTTCTCACAGCAAAAAGCAAATGGACCAAAACGTTCCCAGCCTGTAAAACAATGCCAGACTCCACTGTGGGAGTGGGAATGGGAGGCTGCATAAGGGGTGTGTTCGTGTGTGTGTTTGGGGGGGGCGGGTGCAAAAAGACAAGCTGGCACTTTGCTATCTTACCTATAGAGATACAGTGTGAGCTTTTTGGCTATTATGTTCATCTATTAACGAGGATGATAATAGCAGAAAGAAGCAAATCAATATGCGGATGTGAGAGAAGAAAAAAAACTGAGAAAGCGACATCAAAAAATCTGTTTCACTTACATTCTTTTCAGATGTGCCAGCGGTGTTAGCCACCACACATAAATTTCCGCCAGAGCTGGCATTTAGGCACTTTCTATTTCCATATGTATAGGCTTGCCTCTGCTAATTATGCTAATCGTGGGCAGCGTCGGCCACTGTGAAAAATAGTCACATTAGACACTCCACTGACCGCTAATACCGCTTAATGTGTGGTTGAAACATACATTCATCCCGGCCTGAAAGGCAAAATTTTTCCACGTTGCTGGTCTCTTTCAAAGCAGAAATGAATTTATTGAGCCCGGGTATCATTTCTTTTTTTTTTTTTTTTGTTTACCCCCTCCTTGCAAGTACCAAGAAAACGTCCAAGCTCCCTCCACATCGCCCCTTCAATGTTTTATACGACGGCGGTGTACGCGGTGCAAAGGTGACTGGTGTCGCTTTATGTCGTGCACGACAAAGACAAAGGTGGCTCTTCAGCGAGAGAGAGAAAAGGTGCCACCTATATTGATTGAATTTTGATTATGCTGCTTTTTGTACTGCTTTGTAGCTTTTCTCCGACAGTGCCATTTAAGTCTGACAGGCTCATACACCTGAAGATAAAAGCTCTCTGTCCAAAACAGCAGAACAAAACATGCTTTACACTGCGCAGACGGCCTGTAGCCAACATGGTCATAATAATCAATTAATTGATTGTTAAGAATTTTGTTTGACGGATTAGATTAATCATGTTTTGAAGCAATTGAGACACTATTTGGCTGCTGCCAGCTGAGACGCCGTTGATTCAGTGTGAATGAGAAGACGGAAATGTCAATGAGCTATGGCATAATCTGCTCTATACAATATGACACGCAAATAGGAGTTCAGAACATTGCTGACACTACTGCATATATAATATTTAACAAAACGTAAAATGATGAATTCAACAAGATGAGTGTGTTTCTCCTCTTAGTGTCGTACGAACGTGTGTCGTGAAGTTGTGCGATGTATGTTTACTTGAGGGGTGGTCCTGGTCAGAGTGTATGTGTTTGGGAGGTGGGGATGCTGAGAAAGGCAAGGCATGGCTTGGACTGAAGGATGGAGTGTAAAAGGGGGGTGAAATAAACATTTGGAGGTGACCCAGGTTGACTCTGCTCTTGTTTGTTCTCTCTACTAGTGAGGTCCTAGGCCCTGAGCACCGGGAGTTTATTTGTCTAGCCGGGGCACCAGTGTGCACTATTCACCTCCAATAATGCCTCATAGAGCTCCCTTTCTCTGTCTGAAGTGGGCCACTGTGTGCTCTCCGATGAATTATAGCATTTACCTGCTGTGGTTTGTTTAGAGAAAAGCCCTCCAAACACTGAAAAAGGTGCATACCTGGTGATAAATGTAACGTAAAATGTGTTCTCTTTCTTTCATCAAGTCCACAAAAGGCCTCATTTGGATGCTAGGTGGCTATGCTAGTTTACTGTATGCACACTGCTGTGGTCTTTACCTCCCCCCTTTCCTCTCCGATTCCTCTTAACGGGACATGTGGTGCGCCTGGTAGACCTTCTCTCCCTGCATTCATGTTTGGACAGTTGGAATCACTGAAAGTATCTGTCACGGCTCACCTCAACTTCTCTAGGAAACATTTGTTTACAGAAACATTGGGGCCATTTCTCTTTTTTCCCCTCCACAGATGTTTTTTTTTTTTGTTTTTACAAAAGCAACACCTCACCACGCTGATAAAATGAGACAAGGCAAAGCAAAAAGTGTCAGCGAGCCATAAGCTTCCTGTCCCAACCATCCCCCCTCCTTGGTGTCTACTCCCATCACCCTCTTCTTCCTGCATCTCCTTTTACGACCCCCTCCTTCTCAAGGACAATACTGGCCCGGGTCGCACGTTGCCAAGCTCAACTTTCACACTTGAAAGCAGGAGGGAATAATGATTGTTTACAGTATTCAAACGTTGTATTTTCTAACAAATGGACAAAGCATGAGTCCTTAAATCCCTTGTCAGACTCAACACTCTTATTCTACTACGCAGGTGTGATGACTACTTAAGCCTTTCTACTCATTCTTCTCTAAAAACTGCTCCGCTTTGGCTCCAAGAGGAGGCAGAATGCTATTTAAAAAAAGCCCTGGTGGTTCAACAGGTAGCATGCACATGCACTCACCAAGCAGACAAATGGACAGGCTGTATACGCAATAAGGTGAGAAAGATGACACTTGCAAATTAGTGTTGTGAGAGCAGCTCTTGTAACAACCACAAGCATGTTTAAACATGATCTTGCAAGCATTTAGCAGGAAATTGCACAAAATCTGAGCAACTGGATATGTTTATAGTGCATTGTTTTATCACCATGAGTGTCACATGCTATAAAAGTCATATAGTGACAAAAAATGACCCACCCCCCCCCAAAAAATAACACATTTATTCATTTACTTTCTGTTTAGAAAGAAATTAGTGCAATGTGAAAAATACGACAAATGGAAAACATAAATTACTACTAATAACATTTGGGCTTTTTATATTCATTCATTTGTATTATAACTTAATGTATTGCACTGTTTAAAAAACATGCAAATATTATTAAATTAGATATATTATAAAAAATAACCAAAGCATATGGGTCATTTTTGATTCATTTATTTTTTTTCCTTTAAAGCAAAATAGTCGCCCCACATAAGTACAGTTGCCATTTATTATAGTCCATGACTATAATTATACAAAATTATAAACTATACAAAATATTTCTTATTTATTGAATATTTTTTAAAAAAACAACCCTTGACAATATTTTACATGATACATTAGAGATACAATGATACCAAACTGCGTAAGCCCCTCTCTATGATATCGTCTGTCTTATTAGCGGCCCTTTGTCTTGTGCTTTCTGTGCACTGGTGCGAGTGTTTTCCTGAATTTGTGTGCGAGAGAAAAGAGAGAACTAACCTCTCCTTGTTCCACAAGCACTTTACTCTCCATTGAGGCCATAGCAGCTTGTCAATGGGCTATTGGTGGAAACAAGGCAGGCAGAAACTTTAGAAACATGGCTGCGGCCTCTTAAAGGCACAGTCTTCCCTTTCTAAGCACCCCCTACCCCACAGCTCCCCTCCTTCCTTCCTTGAGTCCCACAGCAAAACAACTGGCACACAAACGTCTAAACATCTCCTTTAAAAAGATGGCCGGGCCAATTAGCTCAAGAGGTAATCCTGAATCTTCAAGAAGAAGTGAAAGAAAAGAGAAACAGAAGATGCTTTTGTTGCATGTTATTGCAGCAGGCGGTCCCTGTTAGTTTTTAATCATATATGATCATAGTTTAACAATAAGGCTAATTAATGCAAAGAAACCATTCCTATAATGTCTTTGGCGGCGTCTGACCCTGTCCTCCAGTGACACGGTGGGCCAAAAAAACCCTATATGGTCTGTTTACATTCACCAACTGCTGTGGCTCTTTTAGAGCATGCAAAACAGGTGGGTAAACTTCAGCTGCATTCACTTATATTTTTTCTACTTGTGAGCAGGGCAATGAGGAGGAGGTGGTTTAGGGGGGTGGTGCCTGCCCGCCTGCCTGCCTGCCTTGCCTCTTGTTGAATGGAATCCAAGAATAGTTAGGGACCACACAGGGAGTCCGGGAGGAGGAGGGGGCGAGGGAATGGGGGGGTCCGAGCCCACCCATCCACCCCTCTGCGCCCCCTCCCTTCCCCTCTCAAAGATGGCTAACCATTCACACAGTCCATCTGCTGCAGGGATCAGCCCCGCCACTGAAAGCCTGTGGGTTTAAAAGGAATTTGGCCAGTGTGAAAAACAAAATAAAGCTGCTTCTGCCCCTGAAAACGTGCAGATAACCTTGTCCTAAAACATGCACGGAAGACACAGCATACTCCACTAGAAAAGACACATGATATCATAGATGGGCATCATAATTGATCGTGAGAATATCAATTGTTGATTACGTAGAGCAATTGAGGCACGGTTGGCTGAAATCAGCACACATACTTTTGATACACCCCAAACTAGTGTGCTGTCTAAAGAAGACATCAGCTTTAGCAAGCTGAACTACTACTACTTCTACAAACCACTTCACCGTAGCACATGGCACGCTTTCTGCTGCAATGGCATGGAAACAGGAGTCCAATACATACTGCACATACAGAGTTTCTCCCGTTCCTTTGCAAAAATAATAAAGAGTTGTGCCTAATTTGGAGTGAAAGCGATTTTAAAAACTACAGTACAGAACAAAACTGCATCATCGGCTACCATTAAAGCACAGCAGCTACTGAAAACAACACAATTCCCATCACAACTACAGCAACAGGAACCACAGCGGCGTTTGACTCACCTTCCACCCATAGCTGCTCGATGTCCGTCTCGATGGCCGCCACTCGGAGTCCCACCGAAAGAGCCCCGAACACTAAGAGTCCGATAAAGAGCACCTTCCCACAGTGCCTCTGGATGTGGCAGCCCAGCGAGAACAGGAGTGCCTGGAATCTCGCCCGGATCCACAGAGGAGCTTTCTGACCTACCGCCTTCCCCTAAAAGTATAGGAGTAAAAGTATTAGGATTAGGTGTCATGATGGCATTTTTATTTGTTATCGTAAGTAAAAGGATCTGTTTTTAGGACCAGAATCCATCACCTGAACCCAGTCCAAAGCTGAGGCAGGATCTCCCATGACGCAACACAATTAGGAAGATTTGGAATGCACAGTTGAAGCAACATCAAACCTCTGACTGGCTTCAATTTACAGCCACAAATGTTTCACATTAATACACGCAAGGACCCGTGTACTTTTGCACGTATTTATGCAATCAAGCTGACATCTATGGTGTGGATATTTTGCTGCAAACAGTTACAAACTGTCACCGCTTGAGTCTGTCTTCCTGTCTCAGCGGTGCTGAAACACATCCAAGCATCCGGGCGGTCCAAAGATGCTTTGTCAGATCAAACTCAATCAGTGAATTCCTTTACGGGACCCACCGCATTTCCAAACAAAAGCTTTGGCTGAAGCGGGGAAACATGCAATGTGACATTATGAATGGGAATCTGATGTATGGACAAATAAATGTGCTTAAAAAAAAACACTTTAACCAGTATTGTGTTGGGTAAACCCAACAATTGTTACAAAGTGCTTATTTAAGTGGAATTGGAACACTTTCTTAAGGTATTGCGGTTGTGGGACCCCCAGTGTAAGAGCCACAACTCAGGTCTCCTACAATAACATAAAAAAAAACCTTAAACCAAAAAAACAACACATTAGTGATCACCTTTGAGATGTGTTTAAGTGCGAATGCAGCGTGGCAGTAGCTGGGTCTCCGCAGCACGTCAGGGTTGGCGGCCGGCTGGGAGCGCGTATAACTCGGGGGTAACTCTCCAAAGACGCCGGCGGCCCCCGGGACCCCGCGATCCGACGCCATGGTCCGAAGAGGCTGGGGAGCGAAGCGACGCAAAGTGGGTGCGATTTCAGAGAGGCCGACGACAATAATCCAACATGGGAGAGGAGCGCATCCGGCGCGGACAAGTTGGAAGAAAGTGTTCTAGTCGTCCTTGGAGCCAAACAAGTCTCGAAACTCCATCCCAACATTATGCGCCCAAATCCGTATCGGTCCTTCAGTCGTCATTCGTTCACAGAGTTCGTCAAACTGCGTCTCGGAGAGTAGTAGATGTTGTACAAGTACAAGTAGTAGGAGTTGTAGCAGTAGTAGTCCGCGCGTCACGTCTACCTCCGATCTCGCAGCGGCAGCGTTTGGATGAGCTCGCCGCTCTGCAAACGCTGAAAAGGGAGGTTTGATGGAAAAGTGCTGCGGCTCCCATTGGCCGAGGAAGAGGCAAATTACTTTGCAAACATCGCCTATTATTAGCTGCTAAGCAACAGCTCACCAAAGTGCAGAGAGAGAGAGAGAGAGAGAGAGAGGCACTCTTTCAATAAAGCGTGCACACGCACACATGCACGACTGCATTAGTCCTCCTGTTTGTTACACACACTCATATAGCAACATACACACGGGGGCGGACTAGTTATTTGGGGGGCCCAAGGCAAACCTAGTCATTGGGTCCGTCTACATGTTTTTAATTTGAATTTTTACTCAATCTAAATATGTTTTTTTCCCTGCTTTTGACATCTTTTACAGTTACCTGTTAACTTAAGCTGCTAGTTACATAGCCATGTTGATATAACCCCCATCCCCAAATAACAACATCAAATATTGTTTCTCATGTACTACCAAGTGTGAATATGAAAAAAATATATTTCCTGAGCTAGATAAGGTCTCAATGTACACACACTTTTGGACAGAAAAGTCCTCATCTCTGAGGGACTAGCCTCACGAAAACGATTTCAGGTCAAATCGGCAAAATATTTTATTGCTTTAGCCTTCCATGCACATTGAAACGGCATTCTGGGTGACATGAAACGGTATTTTTTTCCAAAAACGGCTTCTAAAGTGGGAAAATGCGCCCTTTCCGTATAAACGGCCAAATCCCTGTTCTACAGAGATGATGACGTCACAGACCCGTCGTCGTCACGTGACCAGAAGTGATGTTGGAGGGCAAAAATATTAAACAGTCGACATTCTCCTTATATTTTGTTGTCTAATTCTCAAAAAGGACATGTAGAAATAATTCTACTTTGTCACAAGTCTCAGTGAATACGGTAGACGACGGATGTCATCACATGCGTTCTTTCTTCGCCTGTAATTTGGTGTGTCACGTGGTTCCGTCTGTGTGTTTGTTTACAGTGCAACACACAGGTGTTCCCGTGTCTTACGTTGTTTTCACCCTGTGATTTGTTCTCGTCTGGATGCAACTCCGTGCTAATCCAGCACAGTGTGGACACAACTTTTTTTCAACCCACCAAAAACTAAAAATCCAAAAAACATTTGCGTTTGGACAGGGCCTAAAAAATCCGCCATCCTCTGCTGACACTCAGGGTAGCAGTGCTGCTACCCACGTGTGACTACTTTTTTGTGACTGTGAAAAAGGTTAACGCCAGTTTTGATAATATCTGTGTTTTCCTCTCGCCTTCTCCTCTTCTCTCTGAAGGAGAAACTCCGCTTGGATAAATCTTCAATAAGGCTTTTGTATGTATAGAATTTTTGTATTATGAGACAAGATTTACCGTATAATTGGCGTAATTTTGTTCCGTGAACAGGAGCTTTTCGGTACGCTGAGCAAAAGGGACGCCGTGATTGCCCCTCGTTAGGGATTCTGGGAGGAAGAGGATGATGGGAGATAACCAGGATAACCAATGGAAGGGCAGCTTCTTCTTCTTTGGATTTACTTTGTTGGCATCCATTACTTTGGGCAGCTTATATGGCAAAGCAATACATTCAAAATTCTGGGCGGCACCTTCTATTTTTGTTTTCGTATTTTGAATATTTTTTCGTTAAATGGGACGATAACATCTTCAAAGCCCAATTCGTACCGTGCATTTTTTGTATAATAATGTTTTCATAAGTTGAGGTTCCACTGTACCTTAAACAGAAGCAAAATAATCAATAATCAGTTAAGAGACTTTTAGGGGCCCCTGGAAATCGTGGGGCCCAAGGTAGTTGCCTGTGTTTGCCTAATGGTAAGTCTGCCCTAGGACACACACACCCACACACGCACACACACTGTATATGGGCCTACACTTAACCAATATATAAACTACCAGCTCACAAAGATCCGAAACTTGTTCTATGTTCTACATACAATAAAGGCCCATTTGTCTTAAACATCTTTCACAAATCTGTCTAAATCTGTGCTAGTAAGCACTTCCCCTTTGGTGCGATAATCCATCCACTTCATGTGTGGCATATAAAGATGCTGATTAGACAGCATAATTTTTGCACACCGGTGCCTTTATGGCTGGCAACAATAAAAGGCCATTCCAAAATGTGCAGTTTTATCACACAAAACAATGCCACAGATGCCATAAATGTTGCAGCAGAGTGCAATAGGATGTCTGCAGGAATGCCCACCAGAGCTGTTGCTCGTGAACTGAATTTCCCTACATAAGTGGTCCCCAAAGGCGTTTTAGAGAATTCAGAGTTAAAAATTGTGCTGTTTCATGGTTGAACACAGCCTATTATTATGTATTAGTATTACTGTATAGTAAAACACACAAGCCCAAGTATAATTTATGTCTTTAATGGCTTACGGTATTTACTCTCACTATGGCTATTATATTGGGTAATATGCGTGTGAAGTTGCCTATAAGGGTGTCCATGTGAGATATGTGCTAATTATGCAAACATTTTATTTAAAAATAACTTATCATGGTCAGGTCTGGAACTAATTAACAGCAATAAACGAGGAATTATTGTACAGCCAGCTGCTCACACATCGACCTTGAATAACTTGCAGAAAAAGACTCAAAAGTAACACAAATAACAAAACATGACACTGAACACAGGTCAAAATAACATGATGTGGAGCATGTAGCTCCACAATTTGTGCTGATTTTTTGTTGTTTTTAGAGAAATAACTCCAAAACACTCCAGCAAAAAGAAAAAAACTGTCCAAGGATGGGAGAATCACCTCTGAAAGTCCACATTTACGTTAGAATACAGTTTGTATTATCATAATTTGTTGATATTAATTTTACACACATTTGCATTATCCACAATGTAAACCTATGCAATTTCCACAATTACAATTTTAAATGCACTCACAGCTGTTTTCCAAATAAAACATTATGCGTTTCTTCTGTTTATAAAAAAATACAATTGCTTGCCTAAAAAAACAACCTCTTGGAGATCCATGATGACGTCATAAACCTTAAGGAGGAATGTAGAGCACTCTCAAAGATACCAAGGCACTATGAGATGGTACTACCAGATGATAATGCCGCCTTGCGTGCTGCTCCTAAGGAGGAAGAAAACAGAGCACTATGCAATGATAAAGGTACTACGGGATGATAATGCTGCTGATAGTGCCACTACTAGAGGAAGAGAAAAAACAAAATCATTGAGCAAATCAAAATTATAATTGATGAGATGGATCAGAATGCACAAGTTAACAAGGTGAACCTCACTGGGCTCCAAATTATACCTAGGACAAAAGCCAGGACAGTCCAGAACAAGGAACCAGGAAGGAATGAATGTTGCTTCAACAAAGCCACAAATTGCCAATTACCTACAATCAAAGGAGGTGGATGTACATATTGACACCATTGATACTTGCATCCCACTGTACGGCACAAACAAGGCCACACCTGTCATCATTGTTAAGCTCACCAACAAGGAATTGAAAACCGCACTGCTGAAACAGGAAAAGAACCTGAAAGGTACAAACGTCTCCATGAATTAGCACCTGGCAAAACACAACGTTGACATTGCCAAGAAAGCACAGGCCTTGTGGAAGCAGGGAAAGATACAAGGTACATGGAACATCTACTGCAAAATACAGATCAAGCTGAATGAGGGACCAGTAGAGGCAAGAGTGCTTGTTGTCAAAGATATCAACAATCTGGATAAATAGTAAAGATCACATCACTATGACAACGAGGAAAATAGGACCCACAAAAAAAGCACAATGCAGTTGAAAGATGGCATTCAATACCACTTGACACTTACCTTGTTGCAATTGTTATTGGACAAAACGTTGTATGCTTTCCGTTTTTTATGTACCTGCTTGGGAACAGTTTAAGCAGTGGCACTGTTTCCAAAGTACTGATTTGGTACTGGTATCGGATAAAAGAGAAGCAATACCTAACTCTATTTGCCAGACCCTTTCTTTTAGCCATGTTTGAGTGTGTTCCACCTGTATCACTTCCTGTGTCTCCAACAACAAAACATGCAAGCAATAACCACATCTGCAGTGCTTAACAAAATCTGCGTTTATAAAGAATCTTTTATTAGTGACAGCACAAGTAATAATATATAATATGGCATAATACTCATCAAAAATATAACATTAAAATGTATTATATAATAATATAATTAGGGCTGTCAAAGTTAATGCGAATTTGAGCTACAATTAATGTGCACATGGCCTGTTTGACCCTCTGCCCACACCGTAGTTTGAGGAAATACAGCCATAAAGTGGTAGCAAATATAAAGAAAAGGCTATTTTGACTGGTAAGTTTAGCATTCAAAACGCTGGCAAATGGTTCTCGCGACAAGACCAAAATTTGTGCTGTCACTGTGAGTTGAGTTGTCACAGTGACTGCCAGAGAGAAACGAGAGGGTAGTGGAGCACCGCGGGCATTTTTAATTGTCATTTATACAGTGTTACCTCGGCAAATTGCATAAAGTAGACATGTTATCCAGTCTCATGTTGATAAGTGTAAACAAACTAAATAACCTGAACTTATTTTCATGATGACAGCCTCGCTCTCGCTACATATATTTACAGTTTCTCATGAATGAATTAAACGACAAGTAATGACTCTGTGGACTAATTTGGCGTCTTATATTTTAATTAATACTTTATTTATTGTTGGATGGCTTCCGTATAACAATATTTATGAAAATAATAAATTCATTGACTTCGTATACTCTAAAATTGTTTGTTCTTGCCTAAAATTGCACTTATTTAGATGTATTTAATGTTACAAATATGACATGGCTGTCACAGAAATACATTTTAAAATGGCTTTCATGGCTCTTTTATGCAAAAAGGTTCCCGACCTTCGCTGTAGAGGTGTGTCAAGTATGTATGTCAGGTCCCGTTTTGCTACACATGCACAAATTAGCACTAAAACTTGATAGGACTTATTCCACACATGTATCCCTCCTCCCTTCCCTCGGAGGTGCCCGCGCCCTATCTGTGAAGGAGACCTTTGGAAAGTTTCCACGTCTTGGCATGCATGATTTCATGAGTTCAGAAAGCTGCTCACATGAGCCTGCAAAACAAGGTTCTCAGACAAACCTGTTTTCTAATCTTCAGCATAAAATAGGTTCTAAGTGTTGTATTTTGTGACGTGGGAATGTAAAACAAAATAAAAGAATGAGTGTGAAGAACACGCGCATCCTTACAGCACAGTGCTGCTGCTGCTGTGTAGAACATTAGTCACACGTCTGCTGCTCATTTGAAGCTGGACTTAAAAACAATCGGAAGCTGATGTAAAGTAATTGAATTGAGGTGTTGGTGCAGTTGGTTCAGTCCGGTCCTGACAGCTGCAGGTTTTGGTGTGGTCCATGTGGACACTTGTTGTCAACCTGTTTGCAAGAATATGAAGATGACCTTTGATGATGGTTTGAATGAAATGTTTCATATTCACTCAGCTTTTTTACTCACATTCTTTTGGCTAGCGTCACACTTGATGTATGATTATGATTATTATGATTATGCTCCTAATATTGCCACTTTTTCCTTATAATATTATGGCTTTATTCATATAAAATGTTGATTTTTATCCCCTTTCTAGTACACAATTTGTTCAGTACTATTTCAATTTTATTCTCCTAAAATAAATACTTTTTTCTTCTTAATATTACAACCTATTGTTGTACTATTACAATAAGTTACGACTTTACACTCGTAGAGCAGAGAACTTTATTATCATAAAACTACAACTTCACCAGCAAGTACTACTTATTCTTTCATGTAATTTTAAGACTTAACTCCCTTAAAATGACAATTGTTTTTTGACAAACTTTTTACACTACTAAAATCAATACCATCATTTCCAATTATAAGAACTTTATTATTGTAAAGTTCATCCATGAAGTACCACAAACAGTAATTTTGTCATATTATTTCATATTATAAAAATCACAACTTTTTAAAGTGAAATTATAACTATTTGCGCTGCTAAATTACCTACCTTTTTTCTAATTTTTCTCCAACTTTGTTGTAGAATTATGGTTTCCTAAATAGATAGACATGGTGGAGCCAATCATGAGCTGTAACGAAATTCACAATGGGCTTATCAAACCACCAGAATTATCAAGAGTTTATTACTCAACATAACAGTCTGACTCACTGTGTCTTAAAAAAATACTGGGAAGCAACGCATGATGGGAAGCTATTGAAAGAGTTTTTAAAATTCTAAACTCCTATTGGTACTTTTGCGTGTTAAGTTGCTATGTGAAAATGTTTGCGTTCTTTCTAATATGACACAGAGAGTCAGACAGTTATATTGAATAACGGCACTCGGCGATTTCCGATGGATTGACCAGCTCGTGAGTTCCCTTCTAGATCGTGATTGGCTCTTGCCAAAGAAAGAGCTACCGTTATATCTGAGCAGTACAGTATTTTGAAAAAAAAAGTTTACAATAAAGAAGTGGCTTATACACCAAAAACTACTGCAATATTAGTAATATTTGACTTGATAGCTTTAAATAATGAATTGATCATCGTAGTATTACTTCATATAATATTGTTCTGGTATACCTTTTGGACTGGTTGATAGGCCGTAGTGTCAAAGAGGATGCTGCTGTGGGCTGATTGGACTAGTTTGACCATGTCATCGCTCGGTGTGTGCGTGTGTGCACCGCTTTAGTCACTACTCTTATCCATCTGTTCTTATGGAGGCCACCATACACTGTAGGAATATGCTCACATTTATGGAATGATAGTTTGGGTTGGCTGGGGTTGAGTGGTAGAGCAAAACAGGCAGCTGGAAATGGGAGCTAAAGTGGAATGTAAGGAATTGGGTTGTGTGGTAGGGGCCCCCTTCAAGCCTAACAAACTCAGGGAGGTCCGAGGCCTGGTCTGGAGGCCTTGGATAAATAAACCGCATGAGATGACCATGCGCTGTGCAGATATCTGCCATCACAGCGCCCCAGAGTCCATACACACCCAAGACTCTTTCTGTCCCACATGCTCATCACATCTTCTCTATTCTGACTTCCATACTTGATTTTAGTCCTCTTCTGGCCTCCAATTTTCCTGCAGCTCCTTCCCAGTCTTTTCTCCCCTCCACTACCACCAACCACCGTGCATTTAATGTCTCCCCAGCGACTCCATCCATCTGTCCGTTCGTCCATGCATGCATGGCTGCCTTTCTGTCTGGGGTTCTCAATGTGCCATAGGCAGCCCTACGGACCCGCTTGGCATCCAGCCGTCTCACAGCAGCCAACACCTTTAAGGTTGAGGCCCACCACGTGTTTATTTAGAAAAGGAAGAGGCGTCCAAGCTGCTTCAAAACAGCATTTGTTCTTTTTTTCCACCTCTCAGGGATCGTAAACTGGATGGAACAATTCATTTCAGGGCCGCAAACATAGTGAAGACTGAACATATGACACCAAAAGCAGCATATCTGCAGTGCTTGTTCTTCATTAGTGCCCAGTAATTCCAGGGCATCAATTGTTTCATTTGTTCCAATGGGTCAAATACGGTAGGAATGATGTGATGGTTATTCAATGTTCTCAAATAGTAGGCATATTTGGATAAAAGTGGTAAATATGCACCCGACCTCAAAGTTTTTGAGTTTTTGTGAATGTAATATTGCGAGAATAAAGTGATAATATGAGCAAAAAACTGTGCCTTTTTGAAAAATAAGTGTACATATATTGACATTTAAATTTTTCATAGTATTTGTAATAAATATTAAATGAATTAAACTGTAGTTTTGAGAGAAATTTTTTATTTTTTATAATAGAAAACAATTTTATGATTAAGAAACACCATTTTAGAATAAAACATATGAGAAAAAATGTTTTTCTTTCCAGATTAGGTTAAATATTAAAACAAAAAATTTAATATATATTTGTATTTTTTTAATAATACATTATATTAGTGACTATAAAATCATAACATGACAAAATTAAGTTTCCAAGAATAAAACATAAAAAATATCAAATTACTCAGAGTAAAATCACAACACTAAGAAAGTAATTGGATAAAAAATCTTTTATGATAAACTGAATATTAAAAATACATCTTTATTGTTTAAAATAAAGTTGTAATGGTATGAAAATGTTTTTAAATAATAATGTCATAATGTAAGAAAAAAGTTGAAATAAACATATATATATTTTGTATTATTTAATATAAATATATTTTTTTAAATGTTAAGTTAAAACTTTATGAATAGATATTTGTATGTGTACCCCGCCTCTCGCCCAAAGTCTGCTGGGATAGGCTCCAGCATCCCCTCAACCCTAATGAGGATAAGCGTTATAGAAAATGAATGAATGAATGAATCAAGATGTATTAGTACAAAAAATATTAATTTACAGAGTACATTTATGGATTTCAGAAGGTCAAGAAAAGCTAACAAAATAATACCAGGATAATTAAAAATGAAACATTTCCTTAGTTTTTCTCATTTTAAGATTGTTATGTGTTAAAAAATTCTACGTTTTCTCAAACCTTTGGTTGTAAAAGCGTCATAAAACATTTTCATCTTGGGTGTTCCCCTTCATTTTCACTTCACATATTTCTGTGGAAAAACCCCAGGAGTGTCAACATGACTTTTCCATAATTAAGCAGATATCAATGGAAAGGCAACAAGTTACCCAGAGTGACAGTTTTGTGCATTAAAAAAACGCCTCCTGTCAGTTTAGGAGACGAGCCGGAGCTGCCACCCACAGTCTCACACAAGATTAATTATGATAATGCATTTCTTTAGTCCCTTTTGTCTGCGTAATGAATGGTTGCTTTTCTGGGGGCAAAAACACAAAAAACACAGAGCGCGACACAGACACACACTTTTCTTTAAGTCTTTGTTTGTGCGCTTGTAACAGAAGTATTGTCAGAGGAGCTGAGCAGGTGGTGATGCCAAGCCAGACCTGTGCTCTTTAAAAGGCAAATTACAACCTCACATGTCCCTGTATGTGTAAACATGTCTGATTAGCCATACCGCGGTGATTAAAATGCTTTAAAAAATGATATCCATCCACAACTTCATCATCTCCGGTTACATTTCTTACAATTAAAATGGCAGTGAGTTCAGAGCAGACCTCCCTCAAGGCAGAGCAATCCAAAATGAGATCAATATCACATGAGAGAACTTAAATCATTTTCCAGAATGTTAAGGCACATGCACTCAGGAAGGAACATACTGAAAAACAACCGACATGACAGTACCTTTTATCCTCAAAACTGTACTGTTTTCTCCTAAAACATCAACATTTGTTCATAATCTTCTGCTGTCCTGCAAACAACAAACAGACACACAAATGATGATGAAAATTTGACCAAAAATAAACATTATCAAAATTAATTTGAAAAAAAATTCAGAGAAAAAAAAAGGTTTTCTCCCGTGAATAATGTCCTGATATAATGCGAAAATATTCCGTGAACATCAAAATTTTGTGAGAAAAATGTAAACGGAATAAAGTAACTTTAAAACATTTTTTTAAATTTTACAAGAAGAAGAAAAATAAAAACCGAAATAAAATGTCTGAGGAAAAAAAACATTGTTTCACTAGAATAAAGCACAGCATTTTATGAGAATAACAATGGAATTTAATCCAAATAATGTCATGAGGAATTATCATGAGAACGTCAGAATTTTGTCAGGGGAAAAAAAAATCAAAATTCTTTCATGCTTTTACAAAAAATAAAAAATAAAATAAATACAATTTTGTCAGAATAAATGCTTAATTGTTTAAAAATGTTGAATAACCTTGTAAGAGATGGGCTGTACCAATGAATTTCTGTGTGTCTACGTGGGCCAGGTCAAAGTTATGTTTTCCTGTCACTTTAGACATTTAGGATGTGATCCCAATCAACCACCCGGCCAATGTTTAGCTAATTAGCTTGGGGTGGGGGGCTCCACTGTGACAGGCAGGGCTGTCTGCTTTTGTTTGTGTGTGTGTGTGTGTGTCAGTGGGGTTGTTATGCCGTACATGGTATCTTAGCATCACACAGCAAGTAATATATATAAGCATGTGTTGCAACTACAAAGCCAGTAAAAAGGGGACATGCATTGAGATGCTGACGTTGGAGACGGAGCGTGCACAGTCGGGCTGGTGTTGCTATGTGTTGCTTGGTGGCGTGTCATCTTGAAAGGTAGTGTGTGGAAGAGAGGGCAAAAAAGTGGGAGGGAAGAAAAGAACACAGAAGACAAATTGAGGAAGTGTTGTGCTAATATGTCGGGGTCAGCAACACACACACACACGCAGGTTTTTCTGACTGCCACTTGGGTGGCCCACTCCTTCGCTCTCTCTCTCCTTACTCACCCACGGTCAGCCCTCAAGCCATGAAGCCACCCAGCTACTCGGCCAACCCCCCCATCAACACCACCTCCGCCCTCCTGCTCTGTGTCCACATGTGTCGCCACCTTAGGTCCTGCTCTTATCTGCCCAAATGCTTCTCTACGCTCCGTTTTCATTCTCGTCACCATTGCAAAAACGTCTACAATGACTACAATGCAAAAGTCTGTAGAAATACTGTAGAACTGTAGAAATCATCTGTTCTGGGGTCAAAGGGGTTGCTATTTGAAATGGTCAAGTAAGCGTAAAAAAATAGCTATCATACCGACATTAAAGCCTAACTTTTGATGACAAGTGACAACTGTAATTGTTTGCATTGGAATCAGATTTTTTCTTGTCCTTTCCGGTGTAGTTTTGTCCCCTTTTGACAAGGCCAGTGCCTTTTAACACAGAGATCTGCAAAACTGACCTTTTCAGCCACCCACAAGAGAAAAGAAAATGAGCAATAGTAAATAGAATGTCATACATTTATGCTGAAAAGTTGAAATATTTTAAGAACGAAGTCGGAATTCTAACCCCAAAAAAGTCTTGTATGCCCTTAACTAGGGCTGATTAAAACATTTAATCGGGATTAATCACATTTTCTAAACAGTCAACGCATAATTATAATAATCACATTTAATCGTAGATCAAATACGTTTTTTCAGGGAGTACTTTCAATGTTAGTGTAAACCTGCCAACATGTCCAAAACCATCATACAAAACACTCCCTGTACGGGTGGATGGTGGTTCTGTATTCATTTAGTGCTTTGAAATTGATGTTGTAGTTTTGCACAATCCATAATAAATAAGATAAATTAGATTGCTTTAATGTACATACGTATGTTTTACTGATGTACTTGACCAGAGGCGACGTACTTCTTGACAACTCAAGTCACAGCGACACAAAGAACTGGTCTTGTCGAAAGAACTATCTGCCAGAGCAATGAAGCTATGCTTACCATTCAAAAATACTGGGGGTGTGACGATTCATCCACTACATGGATGTATCGATTTATATTCCTATGATCCAACCACATCAATCTGTGTTTACCAAATTGCCATTCCATATTTTCATTGGATATCAATTTGGTATGGGGTTTGTACTGAGTGTTGGACCACATTGAAAGTTAAGTCCAACTTTTAGCCTTTCAAACTCATGGATGGAAGCGTTCAGGACAAGATAGAAGGTATAGTAGCGACACTAAAGTCATGCTGATGTGCATGTTTGTTAGCCTCATTTGGTCAAAGTCCTTAGTTCATGAAAGTGTGAGCCAGGTTTTAGCTCAAAATTGGCAGACTTCCTGTTGATTTTTGAACATTAGCTCTTGAGACTTTTTTGTGTGTCCATTCATCCTTGACATCTCCACCAAATGTTGTCAAGATCCATGAAGCAGGTGACGTAGGGGTTGCTACCCCGTCAGTTTGGGGTGGCCTCATTTAGGAGCTGCGTCGTGTTGTTCATACTTGAATTTTTACTTGTCATATAAGTTTTGGATCACATGTGACCATTTTGGAGTCAAAGTATGACACTTTGGTGGTCAAACGCAAAGGCGGAAAGTTCACCGCCCTGCCACACCCACCCTTTTGCTTTACATGCAATGGTTCCAACTTAAGCTCCTCAGGATGTCTCACATACTTGCCCTAATTTTGATGTCGCTATGAAAAATTCACTTAGAAGAGAAGCTTAATGTAGGTTGCAAACCTTTTTTTATTATATTTTTTAGTTCTTGTCACCAGTGGGTGGCGCTAAGACAAATTCAGAAGGTAACATGCATAGCTTCAAGGTGTCATCGTATGTACCAAGCATGACCAAGATCTGACCTTGTGGAGCCATGTTACTAATATTTACAGTTTTGTAATGAGCCACCAGATTGACCATTAATGTTTGACACCACGCCCCGCCCAAATCCAATGGCGTAGACTAAATTGGCGTAAATAAATACATCACCGGCCATTTGTTTGGATTCTGGGATTTTCGACCACCGTGCGGCTCCAAAAGCTTACAGCATCTGGTATTCCCAGGCGGTCTCCCATCCAAGTACTAACCAGGCCAAAAAAATCATTTTTGGAAATAGTGGGATAAAGAAAAGTATGTATTTTTTCCTCTTTCTTTTTAGAATCATGTCCTGCTATTATCTGTAAACTATTAACAGGAAAAAAGGAACTTTGCAAGACAAAATGAATTATGATTATTTTGAGCACAACCGCATGCAACCGCTCATGACATGAATAAGGTTGTTTACAAAAAAGGAGTTCATTATTTTTACTGAATTATTATAATCTTGTCTCTTCATCCAGCAAAAAAGTGCCCAGCAAAGCCAGGAAATAGACCGATCCAAACTGAAATAGTGCCTGTCTAGCAACTGCAGTGGAAACGTGCACACGCGCGTACATGCACACAATCAGTGGAGGGAGACGGTTCTGATTAGTTTGTGTGATGGCAGATTAACAATGGCCACACACATACATACACACACAGGTAATGTGCGAACACACACGCGAGCAAACACGCGAATGAACTACTGGGCGGTCTCAGCCATGGTGGCGTTGTCTTGAGCAGACTCTAGGGGTCTTTGTGTAAATACACAAAGCTTTAGGCAAACACCGGCAGCTGCCACATCTCATCTTGGGCTGGGAAAGAGAGGTCAGAGTGGGAGATGGATGAAAAATGTTGACAAAGACACAGAAAAGGAGCGCACAATGTGGTGCACCTTTAAATGTACACACTACTTTGGGGGTTTCATGTGAATGAGAGCATTATTTAGCATTGAAGGAGGTGACACACAGGCACTGTTTTATTGGGACTTGAGCCAGGCCTTGTCGTTGCACGAAGCTAAAACCGCTAGAAATTTATGAAAGAATAGTGCTTATCACCAGTGCCTCCTTTTAATTGAGTGAAATTCAGTATAGTTCATCATGACAGAACTTTTGCTACAAGACCCACAGGTTGTGGTTGAAATGTGCCATTTTTCTGGTATTTTAAGCCATTTTCAGTTAAGACTTTTCTCTGGTTGGAGTTCAGTTCGCTTTACCGGCAATAAGTCGGACCCGTTTTCAGAGAGGTTTGGACTCCGCCAGGGCTGTCCTTTGTAACCGATTCTGTTCATTACTTTCATGGACAGAATTTTTGGGTGCAGCCAGGGCGTTGAGGGGTTCCGGTTTGGTGGCCACAGGGTTGGGTCTCTGCCTTTTGAAGATGATGTGGTCTTGTTGGCTTCATCGAGCCGTGACCTTTAACTCTCGCTGGATCAGTTCGCAGCTAGGTATGAAGCGTCTGGGATGAGAATCAGCACCTCCAAGTCCGAGTCTGGGGTCCTCGGCAGGGGTGGAGTGCCATCTCCGGGTCGGGGATGAAGTCCTTCCCCAAGTGGAGGAGTTTAAGTACCTCAGGGTCTTATTCAGAAGGGTGGGATGGTTCTGGAGTGATGCAGACTCTGCATCGGTTCGTTGTGGTGGAGAGACAGCTGAGTCAAAAAATTTACCGGTCGATCGATGTTCCTACCCTCACCTATGGTCGTGAGATTTGGGTAGTGAACGAAAGGACAAGACCGCGGATACAAGCGGCCGAATTGAGTTTTTTCCGCAGGGTGACTGGGCTCTCCTTTAGAGATAGGATGAGAAGCACTGTCATCCGGAATTGAGAGTCATCTGCATTGAGAGGAGCCAGATGAGGTGGCTCGGGCATTTGGTTAGGATGCCTTCCGGACGCCTGCCTGGGGAGGTGTTCAGGGTACGTCCAACTGGTAGGAGGCCGCGAGGAAGACCCAGGATATGTTTGAGAGACTATGGCTCTCAACTGGCCTGAGAACGCCTCGGGATCCGCCGGGAGGAAGTGGCTCGGGAGAAAGAAGTCAGGGCTTTCCTGCTTAGGCTACTGCCACCACGACATGACCTCGGATAAGCGGAAGAAAATGGATGGATGGACTTTTCTATGGTATACTACTCTGACAATTAGCTTTCAAAGAGAAATGCATGTTCTGGTGAGTGCTGGTTTCATCCATAAGTAGGGGCCACCTGATTCACACCTGTTTTTTCATAAAATTGATCAGATTGAATGCCACACTGCTGTTTTTTGAACACACCCCTTTCAACTAATTGCCCAATTGCAGAGCCTTAAGAGTGTGCATATCATGAATGCTGGTCTTGTTTCCTGAGAATCTACTGCACCTCCTGGTAAATTGTTTGCCATGTAGCAATGAAAATATACAAACAGTACTTAATCTGGTAAGTCACATTGTATGCTATTATTTTGAACACTACTGTATATGCACAAACGCCGAAAATGGTCCCACCTCACAATGTTAAGGAATTCTTTAAACAATTTGTGGATCCAGACGGTAATCAGGATCATCCCCAGAATTTAATCAGTTCTTTCATATCACATTCCCACAATTCCTGAAAATGTCATCCAAATTATTTCTGAACTTTTCAGTTTTTTTTTAAACATAAACAGGCAGATAAACATTGGAAAAAACATAAACTCCTTGGTGGAGGTAATAAAGGAACACTACCTCGTGGAAATAGACTTGATATATAACCTTGGTGGTTATACATTTGAACAAGCTGCGTTTTACTCATGTATGGGGCGCCTTACAAAAATGGTTGACATTGGCAAACAATCAAATATAAATCCTATCTACTTGTTCCATGAAAATGTCAGGGAAACCGAGATGATGTCATAGCAACAGTTTGATCTGAACAGCATCAAAGACTTAGCAAATAAATGGCATTTCTTCCATCACTGTTAAAAGTGTAGAAAAAATGCACGATTCACAATTCACTTGCCAAATAATGGCCCTGTCAATTTAATCTCTCATCTGATAACTCAACAATAAAATAAGAGCGAGTCAACCATAAAAGTAGTTTGGTAGTAGATGCACATGTGTACACGAGATGCCCGCATGTTAAGTTTTTATAGCGCGGACGACATCATCACAATGCCTGTAAAGACCTCTGAAGGCGTCTTGATGGTTTTGGAGGTTGTGATGAAACACATCCTGCCATCAGGGTGACTTTACATGAGGAAGGGTTTTCAAAGCAGACATCATGTTAAAGCTTTTATTGATTTCTGGCCATCGAGGCTTCCCCTCCGACACATCAAATAGCATCCTAGTTTGCGGGCCAAATCTATACGACTCGTGCGAAGCTTAAGACACAAAAAGAAAGCGAGGACACCGTAAATCACCCGAAAACACAAAGCTTCCACACAGACTGTAATTTAAGAAACGCTCTGCCGAAGGGGGGTAATAAATCTTGTCGCAGCAAAGAGAACAGAAAGGGAAAGAAGATGAAGGAAAGGAAGAAAGGCGTCGGCTTGCGAGTATCTTTCCTCTTCTGAGGAGTGTGTGAATGTGTGCTGGGGTGGGGTGCTGGTGTTAACTGATACAGGATCAGGCTGGGTGGTCCACAACTGACACATACACCATTTTTGTGTACAAATAAACGTAAACCCCCCCCACTCCATTGTGGTCACCACTCCCACTGCTTTTGCTTTACATCTCCGGCTTTCACAGCTGCGCAGCGCGCAATTGTGTGCGCGCACACACACACGCACGCGCAAAGGGACCACATAGTAGTGTGCACTCCTCCTCTCCATCAGTATAACTCAATAACTAAGTATGGCAATTACATGTTGGTAGCGATCATAAGTCAGTGAAAGTCCATCCAAAACAGATTACGGGTGTGAGTTTTTATTCCAACACCATTTACAAAGACTGCAAAAGTGTGTCAAGCATCAGTTGGTTGGTGTCTCTTCTTCCCAGTTGGACCTAGATCTCCATCAGCTGGTCTGTGCCAACAATGACCTCGTTGGTCTTCTCAGCTAAAGACAAAACAGAAAACAACAGAAAAATAGTTTGTATTATGAAGGCGGAGTACATTTACATGATTCAAAATGACTTAATTGTGCTTAGATAGCACCCCCACAGCCTTACCCTACACTTCTGCACTAACTATATAAAATTACAAAGCATACATGAAATAAAATTATTAAAATATAAATAACAAGTGTTAAAATAAAATAAAATAGTGAAAACATAATACAGCAAATATAAAACAATAAAAAACATTTTTTGTACACAAATAATACACTAGATATGTCATTAAATACCACTAAAGATAGAATAAATAAATAAAATCCACATATTTCAATATATAATAGTCATACTTTCTCGAACTTTCTCTCTCTTCGGCCAGCGGCACACAGCATGGAAGAGCTACGTTGCTGAGGGTTGTGCCTTGCTAAATTGGTGCCTTAAATATTACATTTTGTTTACATGTAGTTTCCTTCTTGCTTAATATCAACACATTACTCATGAATAATAACAAGAACTAATAGTAGTGATAGAGGAGAATATAAATAAATCACATCAAAAAGTCACTGTTTGATACATTGCATTCAATGAAAATAAAAATAAATACTGTCATAATACATTTATATCATATGTCATCAATAGGGATCGAGTACCTAAAAATGTGATGTATGATTTGTTAAGGAACAAATGGGTGGTGTGAAATGTACAATTTACAGATCACTTCAGTCGCATGTTTTTTGAGTGTATACTGCCTGTGGGCTCTAAATGTTACATTTCAATACAGGATGTTTTCTCGTGGAAATGAAATTACGTCAGATCAGGTGAGGGGTCAACCTGTGTTTGATCAGGCTCGCTCTCAGATGCTGCCTCCCCAATTAGTACCAGTAGGGGGTCCGGAAAACATCTGTTAACACCCGACTACTACCTTTTGATGTGATCTCTCTCTCCCCAGACGAACTGGCACCACGAATGACTCGTTTCTTTTCCGATCTAATTCATTTGCATGCAATGGAGTATAAGAAATTGCTGTCTGGAAGCTACTCTTGGCCAGATATCTGCAGACCCCTTTGAAAAAGCTGTAATAATCCACTCTACTTCTGTCATTGTCAGGCATTGTCTTTTATAGTTAGGATGATTTTTTTCCCAACAACAATGGACACAAGTGAAACTGTCAAATCAATGGACGTACATGTCACCCACCATGTGTCATAACATGTCGAAACAAACCTTGCCTGATCATTCTACTGCAAAAACACCACACTCAACCGTGTACGGTAATGTTAGCACTGATGTTAGTGCCGAGGTCGCCGTGAATTATGTTATTCTCTTTGTTGTCAAGAGGATGAAGGTGAAAACTATACATATCTTTTTCAGATTACATTGACATACATGTAAACAAAGAATAACTTGCACAATGAAGCTCTAAAATCATCTGCATCCCACAAGCAGATCCAGAGTGGTAAAACTGAGCTCATGCTGCCTGCTACCTGAACCTCACAAAGGCAACAGATGATGTTCCGCACTCCAATCCTGAACATCTGGAGCCATCCAAAGCAAACGGTGGAAGAGAATAATGTTCCATTCACGCCAACGGCTTTTAGTGTGACGGAATCTGTTCACAAACGTGTTTTTCCTCGGCTGTGTGGATGGGAAGACAAATGGGGCGTGGGGCACTGAGAGCGAGAAGCACCGAGGTTGCTCAATTTATTGGAATGGCTTGCCAGTGACATATAAAGTCATTCGATATCTTGACTTCATGTGTTTGCATATTAATATCCCTTCACTACATTCGTGGGACTACAGTCTTTCAATATTTTTCTTCTAAATAGATTAGTGCCGATTAGCACCTGAGGCTCGCACAATGAAAACACAATGACAAGACTGTCTTGACAGCTCACTGATAGACATTGGAGGCAACATAGAATTATACAAAAAACACCCACTGTAGTGCGTGTATGGTTTCAAAGCACACAGCACAGAGGTACAGTGTGTATGCACTAATAGCAACACCTGACACCAGCGTGTGTGTGGCGGACTGTCAGGGTGGTCCTTCCCTCCCCACAACGTTGTAGACGTAGATAGTGTAATGTCTTTAGCAGTTTCCAGCAACAAGTTCCCATTCTAACACACGAGACACGTTGATACTAAAGCTCAACCGATATGTTTTTTTTTTCCAGGGCTGATACCGAAATTTGGTAGTCAAGAAAGGCAGACACCTTTTCAGGTCTCATATCAATTTTTAGTAGTCAAGGAAGCTCAATATTTGCAGCCAATATTACTTTGCATTAAAAGTGAAAACATTGGCTAGAAAAATGTTTAGTAGGTTTTAAAAGTGTCATATAATTAACACATTAACTGCCAGCCATTTTCAGAGCTAGGCTCCACACTGCCAGAGTTTTAGGGCATTTTTGCCAAACTTTCAAGAACCACAGAATATTGAGCTTTAGGACTACGTAAACATTTTGACCGAAACACAGAGAAAATGAGCTTTTTCTGCAGGGAAGCAAATTCAAGCAGAACGGTGACTGATGTCCATATTTTTTTGTTTTAGTGACACCTCAAGCATCTGACCAGTTGTTTACTTCTATGAAACAACAAAAAGAACACGGAAAAAAGGCTTTTGATGACAAAATAACATTTATTCACAGATTTAGAACACAGCAAACATAATGAAAATATCTATTTAGATGTTTGCGTGCGTAAACTATGTGTGTGTAAACTATTTACAGTTGAGTGTACGCGTGTGTCAACTATTTACAGAGCGTGCACGCGCCTATGTACGCACGCGTACTTTATTGGTGTGGTGACTGTGTAGCATTCTCCTGCGTGCAGGGGGACATGCTATAACCTGCACCACATTTTGGTATCACTTCTTTGACCCCTCCGCGCACAGTGCCAGTCACCTTCATGCCAACCAGAATCTTCCCCACCATGTCTGCTCGACGCACAACCGCTGGCTCCGATGTAGACCCAAACGGCTCAACAATGCTAAATGCAACATTGTTACGATGGTTGTTATTGTCACCCGCTTTCTGTTCACCATGCCCTGCATCCTTCATGATCGCAACACTCCTTACAGCAGATCCTCCGCCAGACAAACTCTGTGCAAGATGTGAGCTGCTTGTAATGTTTTTCACCACTCGATTTTGGCATGCACTTTGCCATTTTCTCTCAACCCACAAGTCACCGTCCTCCGTCTTCCTTGTGTCCCACACTTGGGACACAAATGTGCTCGGAAGCCCCACATTTGCGCATAAGACGTACAAGGTTTTGATTGTGTTGTGTTCCTGGACATTTTACACAAAAAAGGAAATGACTCAAAAAAGCCTACACAGTTCTGTGTTAACATTAGGCCTATACTTTGCACTCTGCACTTCTGTCAGTTGAATTTTGTTGTTGTAAAAGCTAAAACGAGGCAAAATTAAAACTTTTAAAAGTTTATGAGCTGTGTCATGTTTTGCGGAATATATTTCTTTATTAGAAGAGGAGGCACTCTTGATGCTGAAAGTTGCTGAACCCTGGTCTAGGGCCTTACAGATTACGTAATTCATCGAAATAACAAACTTCAGATAAATCCATCCATCTCTTCATCTTCTATGCTGCTTATGCTTATGCGGAGGTATCCCTAGGGCATGTCTCAGTTGACTTTGGGCTAGTGGTGGGGTACACCCTGGTCGCCAGTCAATCGCAGGGTACATACAGTTCACTTACCTTACAGCTTGTCCTTTCTACCAAACTTTCTCCCTGCTAGCATACCATCCTACCTTCAGAGCTTCCCATCATTCCATCTCCTTACCTACGTCGTTCCTCCTAACCTACCATCCTGCCTTTCCTGTCTTTCAAATATCAACATTTCTTTTCCATCACAACGAAAATTCTGTTCCTATAGATGTAATCTTCCTATTGCTCCTCCTAAAAGTGCTGCCTTAACTTTATTTTCTACCTCCCACTTTTCTTTTTTTCTTTCCTTTCAACTTGCTACCCATCAACATACAGCACTGTCCTTCCCATTTACCTAACACTACACTTTCCATCACTATTTTCCTTCCTACCAACCAAACACAGCTGCCTTCACTCCAACTGTCCTTCGATCGATTTAACCATCCCTCCCCTCCCTCTATTCTTAATTGCCAACATTGCTTCCTAATATACTATCCCCCTTTCCTTCCTTCTAAAACACACCTTTCCACCTTCTTTCCTTCCCATCTCTCCTACAAGGTGTTGTTCCATCATGCCTTCACTTGTGTTTTTTCAGTTGCGTTTTCAGTTTTTGATCCTTATTTCTGTTCAACTTTCCACTCAACTTAAAAGTATTTTTCTTCCCAGTGACCTTCCATCCTGCTTTCCCTTCCTTACAACCAGTCCTCCTCTTCTTCCATTTTCTTCTGCTTATCCGGGTTCGGGTCGCGGGGGCAGCAGTTCCAGTATGGAAGTCCAGACTTTCCGGTCTCAAGCGACCTCTTCCAGCTCCACCGCGAGGACACCAAGGCGTTCCGAGGCCAGCTGTGAGACATAGTCCCTCCAGCGTGTCCTACGTCTTCCCCGGGGCCTTCTCCCAGCTGAAAATGCCCAGAACACCTCACCAGAGAGGCGCCCGGGAGGCATCCGGACGAGATGCCCGAGCCACCTCAACTGGCTCCTATCGATGTGAAGGTGCAGCGGCTCTACTCTGAGCTCCTCCCGGATGGCCGAGCTCCTCACCCTATCTCTTAGGGTGAGTCCAGTCACCCCACGGAGGAAACTCATTTCCGCCGCTTGTATCCGCGATCTTGTTCTTTTGGTTATGATCCATAACTCATGACCATAGGTGAGGGTGGGAACGTAGATTGATCGGTAAACAGAGAGCTTTGCCTTCCGGCTCAGCTCTCTCTTCACCACGACTGTCCGGTACAGAAACCGCCTTACTGCAGATGCTGCACCGATCCGTCTGTCGACCTCACGCTCAAACCGTCCCTCACTCGTGAACAAGAACCCGAGATACTTGAACTCCTCCACCTGAGGCAAGACCTCACTCCCAACCCGGAGGGTACAGTCCACCCGTTTCCGACTGAGAACCTTGGCCTCGGATTTGGAGATGCTGAGTCTCATCCGAGAAGCTTCACACTCAGCTGCAACCGCGCCAGTAAACGTTGAAGGTCACAGCCTGATGAGGCCATAAGGACCACATCGTCTGCAAATAGCAGAGACGAGATCCTAAGGTCACCAAGCTGGACTCCCTCAACACCTTGACTGCACCTAGAAATTCTGTCCATGAAGATTATGAACAGAATCGGTAACACCCCAGTCTGCCAGTCCAGAGGTACTGTTCCCGACTTCCATGCAATGTTGTAGAGGCGTGTCAACCAACACAGTCCCTCAACATCCAGAGCATTGAGGAATTCAGAGCGGAACCCGTCTACCCCCGGACCCTTGCCATTGGGGAGTGATTTAACTACCCCAATTACCTCATCCACGGTGATAGAACTGTCCACATACGTATCCTCAGACTCTGCTTCCTCTAAGGAAGCCATGTCAGTGGGATTGAGTAGTCATATCATCAGACCTGCGTCCGCATGTTCTGGCCACGCAGGTGAAGAGAGGGGCTGAGTTGTCAACTGACCATCACCTGGTGATGAGTTGGATTAGATGGTGGGGAAGGATGCCTGACAGACCTGGTAGACCCAAACGCGTAGTGAGGGTGTGCTGGGAACGTCTGGCAGAGTCTCCAGTTCGTCAAATCTCTAACTCTCATGGCCGGCAGAGCTTCGCCTGCATCTGGAGGGAGGGCCGGGATATTGAGTCCGAATGGGCCGTATTCCGTGCCTCCATTGCTGAGGCAGCCAGTCGCAGTTGCGGCCGTTGCCAGTCGTGGTGGCAAGCCCCAAACCTGATGGTGGACCACGAAGGTTAGGGCTGCTGTCAAGCTAAGGAAGGAGTCCTATCAAGCATGGATGGCTTGCGGGACTCCCGAAGCAACTGACAGGTACCAGCAGGCCAGGTGGCACACGGCTTTGACGGTGGTCGAGGGAAAAACTCTGGTGTGGGAGGAGTTCGGTGAGGCTATAGAGCACGACTTTCGGTCGGCCTCAAAGAGGTTCTGGTAAACCGTCCGACACCTCAGAAAGGGGAAGCAGCCCCCAGTTCACACTGTTTACAGTGCGGACGGGGACTTGCTGACCTCGACTGTGGATATAGTTGGTCGGTGGAAGGAATACTTTGAGGCCCTTCTCAATCCCTCCTCTTCTTCCTTCCTACAAATTACTATCCAGCCTTCCTTGCCACTGACCTTCCAAGCAACTCCTATTCTTATTAACCTACCATTTCTAAATAGAACACACCACGTTAAAAGGTTCTATTTAAATCATAAAATAAAAATTGAGACAGCATTTTTGTTTACCTTTACAAATAGAGCTACTAAGCGCAAAGTTGCTCTATTTAGCAGTCTTAGCTTAAAAATTATTGCAAAAATGATAAAGTTACACTGAGTCCATCTTGTTGCAACAAAAACAAATATTTCTTCTTAGAGAGATCTTCAGTCCATTAGATAGACAAACGTTGGAGCTTTTGTTTTCGTCTGACAGAATTTTGGCCTGCACAGCTTAAACACTACAATTTTGCATGCAGGTTTCTGTTGGATGATATCATGTTAGCAACAATCTGCTCGCCAGTAGTCATAATTCTGCCAAAACACACAACATCTGATTTGCTACACTCGGCAGATGCACTAAAAAGACTCAATGGGTAACAAACCTTTATAGTCTCAAATAAAGCAAGACATGCACATAAAAAGTGGTATTTTTTCATCCATAAGTATAACTTTTTATTAAATTTTTAAATTTTAATTAATTATTTTTTTTTATTAATTTTTTATTGTTAAAATTTTTTTAATTATTTTTAATTTATGTATTTAATTTTTTATTTTTATTTTTAAATTTTTTAAAATTTTTTTTTTAATTTTTTGTTTTTTGTTTTTTCTATTTTTTTCTTCTTTTTTTTTTTTTTTTTTTTTCCTTTATTTCTTTTTGGGTTTATGTTGTCTTTCTTTTTTGGTTAAATTTTTTTTTAAAAAATTTAAAACCACCTATGCAGAATTATTTGTGGGGGGGACAATCAGACAATCAGGCAAAAGACTTTAGTTTACGCCTTTACATTACATTTGCACGTTCCATTTGTTATTAAAAATAGTCCTGTGTAAATGGCAGTAACCGGCAAATATAATGATATTTATTTTTACATTTTATTGTATGCATGTAATTATAAGAGCCAGTGAAAAATTGTGCAGGTATCACATAACAAAAACACTGAAAAATTCTCAGATGGTCAGAAAAAAACTCTAAAAAGTTTGAAAAAGCAATTGCTCATTTAGAGTTGTAGTAAAACAGATGATAACCAGGTAAAAGCCTGTAGAAGGCAGATCATATGGATGTGGATGCGATTCTGCTCCATGAAACAAGAAGATTCTTGTTTTCTACATGTGTAATTTCCAAGAGAAAAAGTACATTACATAAAATAATTTAGCCAAAGACTAAAACTCAAGCAGAGGAGTCAACGTGCGTGTTTTTAAGCGCTCTATTGTTCGCTCAATTAGGCGGCTCTAAACGCGCATATGTGTTCTGGACGTGGCTGGAGGGTGCTGCTGTTGAATTCCGGGTGGTCCTGTTCTGGCCCTGCTCTCTAACCTCTCCATCAATGTGACACACATACACACAAACACACTCGCTGACTCTTTTGCACGCACGCGCACACACACCTACACTAACATAATATCTTGGGCTACAAGAGGATTAAAGAAATATAAAAAAAATGTAAAACTTCTTGATCATACAGACGTAAAAAAAACAGACAAAACAAAAAAAAAAACTATGAGACAACACATGCATGACTATTTCTCTCACTGGGGCAAAACTCTAACAATCAATGCTACAATGTAACCTGAGCTATTTTCTACTTCTTCTTTTACTATTCTCTATCACATTTAGCAGCAGAACTTTGGTAATGCTGTTGCCACATATAAACAATATTTTGTTTATAAACAAAATATAGTTTTATTTGTGGTTTTAAATTTATCAGGCTCACCCCCAGGTTCGATTCGTTGTCCGTTTCCCACCAGGCAGTATTTGAGGTCCGATCCTCGGCCAATGACGGCATTGCTGCAGATCACGCTGCCCTGGATGTTGCACCTGTAAAATAATAATGAACATGTTGATCTCATATCATAACTCCGGGAAGGATGGGCTCAGCCTAAAATAGGGCTCGGCAACCTTTAGCATCAAAACAGCCTTTTTTCCCCCTTGTTTAGTATAAAAAATAGTCTGGAGCTGCAAAACATAACACAAATGATAAAACTAGTTAAAGTTGTAATCTGTCACACATGTTATAACAAAAAAATTCAACATTAAAAGTGCAGCGAGCATGTGCAGGACTACTTTGAAAGGCTCCTGAATGTGTTTTTATGGGAAAACAAAATGTAGCCAGCTGATCAGCATTCACACTTCTGCTTATGAGTGTTGTTTGCCCAAGATTATTTATACCTGCGCTGAATTGTCATCGATAACCATTCTCTTGGTCATGTCCTCGAATGCCTTTGCAAAAAGGGGCATTATTTTACGTTCTCATGTCTTGTTTATTTTTTCCCTTCGGAAAATAGATGCTGATATTTTTATGATCGATCCTTTTATGTATTCTTCATCTGTGAATGGCTTCCCCCTTTTCTTCCCATCTCATGTGCAGCCCAGTGTTTTCTTGCTAAATCTGGCAACTTTCCAAACCCTCTTGGCGCCTTTTTTTGGGAAACCCTCAAAAGCGACTTGCGACAAGAGAGTGGTATTTGTAGACTCAAAAGTCAAAGCATGTACTGTTCTATGGTTGCTGCTGAGAGGTCCGCCCTGCCTCACAGCAGTCACAAGCGGTGAGTGCACAGTCAGCTTCCACGGCACACTATCTACCTCTCCCGGAGTCATCACCTCCGCGATTTGTGTGTCACAGGCTCCGAACACATACGTAGCTACAGCCTGCTTCTTGTTATAAAACATATTGATATGCTCATGTTAGCTTTATTTTACTGCTCAGCAATTTGCTTCAGACTCAACTCAAAACTCTCCCAGCTTTTTTCTCTGCATTGAGACTTATTGCATACACTAGCCAACCTCCCCTTCCTTGCTCATCTAATCAGCAATCAGTACGCAGTCAAGATGCACTCCCAAACTTGTGCTGAGACTGATATTTTGCATTCTTTTTGAAAATGTTCCGTTCTTTGGTGTTAAGAAAAATTAACATTCCATTCCATTCCATTTTCTTCCGCTTATTCGGGTCCCGGGTCGTGGGGGCAGCAGTTTCGGTAGGGAAGTCCAGACTTCCCGTACTCCGGCGATCTCTTCCAGCTCCACCGGGAGGACACCAAGGCGTTCCCAGGCCAGCTGTGAGACATATTCCACCCAGCGTGTCCTCGGTCTTCCCCGGGGCCTTCCCTGGCTGGGCATGCCCGGAACACCTCACCATGGAGGCGCCCGCGAGGCATCCGGACGAGATGCCCGAGCCACCTCAACTGGCTCCTCTCAATGTGAAGGAGCAGCGGCTCAAAACTCTGAGCTCCTCCGGGATGGCCGAGCTCCTCACCCTCTCTCTTAGGGTGAGTCCCGCCACCCTACGGAGGAAACTCATTTCCTCCGCTTGTATCTGCTATCTTGTTCTTTCGGTCATGATCAAGAAAAATTACCAAGCTCAGCAAGGAGAGCTGCAACAAGGATGCATGCGGCTCCGGAGTCGGGGGTTTCCGACCCCTGGCCTAAGAGATGAAAATAGCATTTAGACTTCAGCATGTTTGTGTATGTCACAAGTCTTTCTGTAAATTTCTACTGTGGAAAGTGGAGGTTATCGTTAAGAATTGGCAGGAGGAACAATCACATTAATTATACCACTCATTTTGGGTGGGAGGTGCTCCTTCATGAACAAGTGTACCAAGCCCTGGCCTACCTCTTTCAACTGTGGGGGGCCAGTTGACACGCAATACAAATTGTTTGGTGTGAGCATGCCCTAAGTAAACGATCAATGTTTTACTGTTGTAAAAGTTGTGTCAAACACATTAGTTTCCTTCTTTGCTCTAACGCTGCGTGCAGGAGGTTTGATCCTGTTCACTCCTTAATACTTGTGTACACATGCCCACTGTTACATGCACTAATACTTTCCACCCCAACGCTGCTACTGATGTAGTGCCATGCAGGAGGCGATAGTCAGCTAACGGCCGTTTCCACCGTTCACCTGCTCGGAAACCTTCAATTTCTAATATCCCCACTGGGACTAATGACATAAAATTTGCATATATATTAAAGAACGGCATGCATGTGTATGTTTAGGGACATTGTTGGCTTGGTGATGAAGTCCCACCTGAACTGGCGCTGCCAACCCACCGTGCATGCTCGCCTTCAGCCAAACCATAGCCATAACATTTCTTGGAGAGGACACATAGACAGGCTTGTGTTGGCTGAACATGGAGGCTGTTTGTAAAATGTGTGGGATGGAGAAGGTGTGCACGCGCTTCACTAGCTTGGGGAGACCAGTGGTGAACACATGTTGGTCTTGCCCAGGCAGTGACGCACACACACTTGGCCCTGTGTAGCTCCCAAACAGACAGGTTTGTATTGGCCCATTTTATTCAGACGGCTAAGCCAGGAAAGCGTGCAAGATGGTGTTTGTGTGTGTGTGCGTGTGTGTTTAAATGACTGCCTGCCGCAGAGGTAGGTGGTGGTGGTAGTTGCTGATGGGAGATTACAAGGATCCCAGTTTTGTAACACTAGCGATAGAAGGCGAGCAAGAGACCACCAAAGAAGTTTCAAAGCTGAAACACCACTAATTACTAACACCAGGGCTCCTCCTTGCCATGACCACCCCATCCTCTCTCTCCCTCAAACACACACACATACACACATATCAACCCCCACCCCTTGCTCCAACCCCCCTGTAAAGTTGACCCCTACTATGCCCCTTCCCAAACACGCAGCGCTTTGTCAACAAGCTGTGGTCAGCTCCAAACAAAAAAAACAGAAATGCGAGGGGTTTCAGCGACATGGCCGGGGTCTGCTAATCCGCTCATACCAGCTCTTTCTTTCCCTCTTTCCCCATCCTTTTTATGTCCCCAACGAAAGAAAGGAAAGAATTGCAATTTTCTCTTCGGAGTCCAGCTTGCTTTGCCCACTTTCTTTCTTCCCCTTTTGCATCCCACTCTCCCCCCTTTCTTTCATGCCTTTGTGCATGTGCCTACATGGCCACGATGAGGGTCCCCATGCTTGTTGGCTGGGGTCCTCGAGAGGGATGGAAGGAAAGAGCGGAGATGGTCGTTGAGGCCTCAGCAGAGAGAATCGACATCGTAAGAAAAGAAGTAGACCTTTTCAATAAAAGCATTAAAGATTCGGACTCCAGGCCAAGATGAATCTACTTCCACCTAAACTTGTGGCAGAGAGCTGATTAATCTACATGTTAATTCTACAGTACCTTCTCATTGTGGCTGAGTAATGGATGCACAAGAGCCATCACTGATCAGCACGTCAAAGCACGAGTGAGTGAGTGACTTTGCGTCACGATGACATCCGTAAAATATGTGCAGCATCACAGATGAGCACAGCATGATCTTATTCACTCATTACCACGGTAAGAAAGTATTGTTTTGCTTGCATATTCATGGTGAGGGTTATGCAAAAACTACTGAAATGAATATTTGTGGAGGGGCAGGGTATGGGCCAAAACAGATGCCAATCATGTCTAAGATAAAAGATGACGAGTCAGGAATCTTAATACGTAATGTATTTATAGGAGTTGGATATCTATGAAGCTGAACATGCATCTGCAGAAAAATATATCAGTAAGGCCAATGTGTTTTTTAGATGTGCTTGCCAGACTTTCACTTCCTCGGTACCTAAAGAGCCAGCATTTTACTGTGTGGAGTAACAAGGCTTCATAGTGTTCTGCAAATTCCATAACCAGTGGGAATCCTGGTGTGTGCAAGTAAATTAGCGGTCAAATGAGATATTGGGATGTTGTGTGCTTCACTTCAGCAGCTCTCTGTTTGTTTGGAGCTGGCTTCTGGCTGGTCGCACACCAATAGGCACATTGTAGGCCGAGTGCTCCTTGTTCGACCCCGCAAGAGCGTAGAAAACAAAACCTGTGACACCTCCCATTTATAAAGCATCTGACTTAACACAAACACACACAATTTGTGCATAGCTGAATCCTCACCATTGAATTGTAAATTAGTTAGCAATTGAAAAAAACATGTACGCCAAACGTTTTAACATTCCTACTATAAAGTTGTAATAATAACACTTTAAAGAACGCGTTAAAAGAATCAACTCACAATACACTATTTGTATTACAAGACCAAATTAGGAATACTACAAGAATTAAATAGCATTACTACAAGAAAAAGATCCGCACATTAAAGTAGTAATATTGCATGAGTCATATGCAAGTCATAACTTGACAAGAACCTCACCAGTCAGTTAAATGCATGTGTACATTTACGGTCGTAATATTAAGACATTATTGCGCAAGAACAACATTATTCTCACAATATTTTCTCTGGTAATCATGTCAATATAATTCCAACATACAGTGGTAGCTCGGTTTAATTAAGCCCTACCAAAACTTACACGAAAAAAGCTATTTTTCCCTAAGAAATTATGTAAATCCAATAAATTAGTTCCAGACATTAACATTAACACTATTAACATATTTTATAAAATATAAATATATAGTTTAATCTTCAAAAAACAATGTGAAATAATTATAAATAATGAATGTACACTTAACATTACTTTTCTGGCCATTTTTCTGCAGATGCATGCTCAGTCTTTAATGAAGACTGTTGCCGAAAAAGGCAAGGACCAACGAAGGAGGGGAAGGGGAAAAAAAAGACAAGATCCCCACTAACAACTGGGACTGTTCGAAAACCAAGGTTTGGCTGTAGTAATATATTTTTTATTTTTAGTCTGGCCCTAATATTGCTTTGTAGTTTGAGGTTTGACGCAATGACATAAAAATATGAGAAATAAAAATGTGAAATATTACAACCATCTCGCTAAAGGTTTGCGGTGTTATTAGTTTCCTGGAAAAAACTAAATCCTCATTTAGCCAAGTAAGCATGTACTAACTGAATCTTTAACAAACACAGAGGTTACATTTACAGCCTAAACCATAAACAAGTCCTGAAGGCAGACTTCTTTCTCAATGTGTATTTGTTTTCATTACAAAATCAAACCCAAGCATTTATGTGTGTGTGTGTGTATTCTCACCCTTCCTCAATGATAACCCCATGCATGATGATGGAGTTGGTCACTTTAACCTTCTCCTTAATGGTGGTGGAGCTTCCAATAGTGGACCTCTTTATTGAAGTCTTATCCGCAATCTGACACAGGGCCCCAATCATGCTGTCAGAACCCATCTGAGTGATGATAGTACACAGAAACATTACTCAGAAACATGCAGTTACATGTATACTCCTCAACAATGAGTAATATAAACGCTGAGCTCATCTGACCATCTGATGACAATTAGCACAAGCTCAATAAACCAGAAAACACAAGGTAAAATGTCAAAACAATAAGACACAAACCTGACATCTTTCTGAAATGACAGCAGAGGGGTGGACCGCTGGCTCTTCAAACAAAAGTTTGGGAACCTTGCAAGAATACAGAAAATAGTCAGTGAAAAAGAACGATTAAGAATATGAAATGTGAGCATACCATTCAGGTTTTACGCAACAATTTTTTTGAAGCTGTGGTGGTGAGCTGCATGGGAGGCGGACTATTCGTGCCACTGCTGCATCGCAATGGCAGATTAAAAATTTTTTTTTTTAACTTACTGGTTTATCATAATGTCAACATTAGGGTCATTTTCACAGGCTATTACAAGAAATGCATTAATTTACTTCATATAACTGTCTTTTTTCCTCTTCGTCAAAGGCCAACAGGGCAGACAGGTGATTCCGGTGCATGTTTTTTTAAGCTAAAGCATAGCAAAACATTTTTTAATTTGACATTGATATTTGAAATTTGATTTCATATTTTATTTCAAAGTAATTGTATGGTACAATATGTTTGTTTTGTATGGTTACATTTGCACAATCCAACATGTCGGATAAAGAGTAAGTAGAAGCAGAGCTTTAATCCTACCCCTTCCCTACGTCTTTTACAGATAACTGATTCGACATTTGTCATTTACAGTTTTGTAAATGGTGTTGAATTAGTAAAATATTAAATAATAATGTAATATGTAAAAATAATCTTCAATATTTATCCAGTTAACTGTGGTCAATGTGTATGTAATAGACATACATATAGCACAGGCTCCAGCATACCCGCGACCCTAATGAGGATAAGCGGTATAGAAAATGAGTGAATGAATGAGTGCTATTGATTGGCCATGAGTATCATAAAGTAAAGGCGGAAAATGAGCACAATACCAAGGTCCCAAGACTGCCAATGGGCCCAAAAACAGGTCATTAATAATAACATTTGTAATTAACTAATCAAGAGGCGTGTTTTTTTATGGGCCCCCTGGCTGCACCCCTGCTACCAGCTATATGATATAAGAAAATGAACCCTAAAATCACCTTAATTTAGACAAAAACATTTTACTTCCTTTCTGAAGACAACGCATCACTAGTGAAATTTCCAGAGGATGAGAGAATGGCAAAGGTTGGTAATGTCTAGCTGCTGCGGTGATAGGACCAGTGACTCCAGTAAGACCCCTGGCGGCAGACGGTGTCGGTGTTGCTGGACTGCTTAGAATGCACTGACTGGAGTCTGTTTCACACCCAGGATATTGAGGAATTTATATCTCCTCTTTTATATAAGAAGCTGTATAAACAGGCAGATCTGTGTCTTCCCAAACAAAGACTCTCAAATACTGCTCTGCCCAGCTCACAGAGATTTTAACTGACATTTTTAATCTCTCCTTGGTGCATGCCACTGTCCATGCCTGCCTTAAATTGGCTACCGACATCCCAGTGCCAAAACAAGACAAATTCAACTTTCTCAATGACTCTTAATCCCAATCTCAAACCAACTTGGATTGTGCAGGATCGGGTTCTGATGGGAAAAGGAAAGAGGCATATGTGGGTTTTAATTCTTTGATTTTAGATTTGCTTTTAATACTATTGCCGCCAGTATTTTAGTTAAGAAACTACAGGATCTGGACCTCCATGAACATCTGAGCCTGTGGATCACAGACTTTCTGACCAATCAATCGTTACCAGTGAGATTTGGCCCCCGCACCTCACCAGCACTGTCACTTACTGCAGGTGCACCCCAAGGATGTGTTCTCATCCCTATCTTGTATCCTCTCTACACCTGGGACTGCTCACCTACACACCCAGCAAATACCATAATAAAGTTTGTGGATGACACAACTGTAGTAAGGCTTGTCTCAAAAACAACAATGAGACCACATACAAGGATGAAGTCTGCAGACTGATCGGCAGGTGTGGGGAAAACAACTTGTCCCTGAAAGTAAAAAAAAACTAAGTAGTTCATACTGGACTTCAGAAGGAACAAAGAGCACCTGTCGCCGAGAACTGGAGACCAGGAGGTGGAGCAGGTCTCCAGTTTCAAGTCCTGGAGACCCACATCAGGGACAAACTGAAATAAAATGTCAACACCATGGCTGCAGTACGGAAAGGCCCACCAGAGACTGTACATTTTAAGGATCCTATGGAAGAACATCTCATGTCTTCTGAAAATCCTCCTATATTTTCTTTATCACTGCATTGCACCTTATTCTCATGCACTTTAGCAATGTAGTCATTGAAAACTGCCTATGGGTGTGTGGGTATGAATGGCTTGTGAAAAGCTTTTAAATGTTGTTATATTGTGTAATGCAATGACAATAAATCCACTCTATTCTATTGTATCAAAATAGTTGATATTACAATTAAATTGGGCAATAAAGATAATTACACATAATTCCTCAATAGTTGTTTATACAACCTGAGTATGTCCATTAAAATAGCAACAGTGGTGTGGAAAAAGTGTTTGTCCCCTTCTTGATATCTTATTTTTGTGCATGTTTGTAGCACTTAAGTGTTTCAGATCATCAAGCAAATTAAAATGATAGGACTCCAGTGAACACAGAGAGAGCCCTTATCCACAAATGTTGAAAACATGGAACATTGGTGAACTTTCCCAAGAGTGGCCAGCTAACCAAAATTATCCGAAGACTGCAGCAGCAACTCATTCCAGTGGTCACAAAAGACTCCACAATAACATCCAAAGATCTCCACGCCTCACCTCAGTTAAGGTCAGCATTCACGACTTCACCATACGAAAGACACTGGGCAAAAATGACTTGCATGGAAAGGTTCCAAGACACAAACCACTGCTGAACAAAAAGCCGATTTTGCCAGAAAGCATCCTGATGATCCCCAAGACCTTTGGGAAAATAAAATCTGACAAAAGTTGAACCTTTTGAAGGTGTGTATCCCATTACATGTGGTGTAAAAGTAACGCTGCATTTCAGAAAAAGAACATCATACCCACAGTAAAATATAGTGGTGGTAGTGTCTGGGGCTGTTTTGTTGCTTCAGGACTTGGACGACTTGTTTTGATAAATGGAAACATGAATTCTGCAGTCTACCAAAAATCCTGAAGGAGAATGTCTAGCCATCGGTTGGTGACCTCAACCTGAAAACAACTTGGGTTCTGCAGGGTTTGAGCAAGAAGGGGCAAATGTGAAGATTTTATTCATTGATTTTAGCTTTGCTTTTAATACTATTATGCCCGGCATTTTAGTCCAGAGACTACAGGATCTGAGACTCCATGAACATCTGAGTCAGTGGATGAACGACTTTCTGACCAATCGATCATAAACAGTGAGACTTGGCCCCCATCTGACCTGCCCTGACACTTTCTACAGGTGCACCCAAGGATATGTTTTTAGCCCTACCCTGTATTCCCTTTACACCAGGTACTGCTGGTCATTCACAAACCAGACAAACACCATAATGTTTGCAGTGGTATCCCATTACATCTGGTGTAAAAGTAAAGCCAGATTTCAGAAAAAGAACATCGTACAACAATATGTACTGTATTATGGTGGTGGTAGTGTGATCTGGGGCAGGTTTGATGCTTCAGGACTTGGAAGACTTGCTGTGATAAAGGAAACCATGAATTATGCGGCCTAACAAATCTAACAACTAAATCCTGAAGTCTGTTAGTGACCTCAAGCTGAAACAGACTTGGGTTCTGAATCACAACAATTCTGGAAACATGAGTGCGTCAAAATTCCTCCATAGCACTGTATGACACTCATTGCAAGTTATCGCAAATGCTTGATTGGACTTGTTGCTGCTATGGGTGGCCCAACCAGCATCACTTTTTCACACTGGGCCATGTAGGTTTGGATTTTTTTCTCCTTAACAATAAAGAGTTTCACTTAAATACTGCATTTTGTGTAGTGCTGTCATTGAGTACAATTTAAATTTGTTTGATGATCAGAAACATTTAAGTGTCACAAATATGGAAAAAAACTAATCAGGAAGCAGGCTTACAGTTTTTCACACCAGTAGCGTACATTATACACACGCACCAGTTAGCATATGCTATCAAACATTGCAGCCATACATGAAATGAAAATGATAAAGCCAAAGACAATGCAGCCAAAGTCTAAAGCTATTAAAGAGCTTTGCCATGAGTAAATTTTCCAATTCATCATGAAATAGTCTGACAAACAAAGTTGTAAAATTTCACGATAGTTCATGACTCGAAGCGTGGCAATGAAACAATTGTCTTTTTGTCTACATAACTAGCTGCTACCAGCGAAAGCATAAGTTTTGTCGTCAATATAAGTATCTTGCCGTTTATCCACAATCATATGCTAGATTATCCACAATCAGAATAATGAAGCATCATTATCAATTTGTACAGACAAGCGTTCCCCACTTGTTTTGCTGTGGAGGCACAAGAGGGAATCAGGAGGGGGACTTACTGTCAGCTGACTGATGTCATATGACATCTACAAAGTGATGTTTATGATGTGTGATACATCGACCCACACTACATTCATGATCGCCATAATGGGCACCCCTGATATAGCATATACTGTATGTCCGTTCATACAATGTATCACTTAACATTTTCACGTTCAGTTTTCACATTAAAAAAATATTAATGATACAAACGTTTAAGGTGTGGCGGCTTTTATTTTACTGTGGCTAAGCGTCACAATCAATTGCATGGAGCAGAAACACTGGCATTGTAGCACTTGCAACTCACCAGGCGGTTTGCCTCAATGTAGGCAGCAAGTGTGTTGACACGGTAACAAAGTCCCTGGTCCATGATGTGAACATAGCAGCGTAGTTTACCCCCATGGTACGCCTCACTCATGTCGCCGCGATGGTCGTTCCAGCAGGAGCGCTCCTGAGCCAGCTGGAGGAGAGGATCGTCACGTGATGAGATGAGCAGCTCTGGGAAAACGGATGGGTGAAGGGGCCATTACTATGAATTGTGCTTTGAACCAAGAATGGGTGGATAAAACATCTATTTTTGGTCACTAAAAATGTTGTAATTTACATATGGTCAAACTAGCGTTCATTTGAACAAGTTTCTCTTGAAAAGCTGCAACAACTTGTGGCAAAGAGTAGCATTAATTCAGGAACAGTAAGTTTGCTGCTTAAGAAGACTACAGTAATTCCTCGTTTATCAAGGTTGATTGGACACAGACCAAATTTATAAATGGATTATTGTATAGTTACAGCATAGAAAGCAGTTTTAAGATCTTCTAAAAAATGTTTTTCAACATTAGGGTAAGCGCCATAGAAGATGGATGGATGGATGGAGCCCTTTAAATAGGAGCTAACACCCCATATTGATCTTTACACTCGTACTACCCAACATACTTGACATAATAAGTAACTAAGCCAATTAAGACAAATATGACTCATGATCAAGTGCGTAGCTATGAATGTGTTTCCAAGGGGAGTGAGTGGCAGACAGGAAATAATGACAGGGGTTTTAGAGTCGCGTTTCATACGACCACAACAGTAGCCCATGTTTTTATTAATGTGAGATAATTGAGAGATCATTCAAACCAGTAAGAAAAGCATGTTGTTCCGGTCATCAAGTCTTGTCCTTCTGTGTCTCACCGAACATTGTAGTGACTTTCCTGACAAGTGACTAGGTAGTATGCGTCATCAACATCTTTGAATGCCTTATATTTGTAGCCATTTTTATACTGAAAATGCCCGAAATACTGAAAAAAACGGGTGCTTAAATATGCATATGTTGTAGAATTACTGTACTGTAAAAATGTCAAAACAAAGAGTAAACTATAAGAGCGCATCATTTGGCACTCAACTAGTCATGCTCCAATTAGTCAACTAGTGATGTCGCACTCTGCATTTTTTGGCTTCTGTACCGATCTGATTTTTTTATAGTCTTGCCGATCCAATCACGTTCCTTTTTTTCTTCTTCTTTTTTTTAATAATAAGCTTTTGTTACAATTATGAATTTTTGGAATTCGGTATAGTTATGAAAATAGCTCTCCAAAAGCAAAATAATGCAACCAAGTATTGCTGATTTTTTTTTTTTTTTTTTTTACACAGCATTACCAACAATATTGTTTGTCTTTTGTAACAAACCTGTGAGTCAGGTCCCTAATCCACTAAAAGTCCATCCAATAGAAGATAAAATTGAGGAAAAATGGGCTTGCAAAATAATTTTAGGGTAGGACTAATCATTTGACATGGTTATAGATACATTTGTGTTGTGATTTGGAACATATATATATATATATAGTTTTAACTAAGCTCTTGAACGCAATAGTAATTTATTGACAGTCTCTAGCGGCACTTCCCCTGCAAGCTCCCCGCACCATAACACAGTCCGGGCACAGTGAGTTGTATCCAATCCAATTTTATCTGATTTTCAAATTACAGAAAATTGGCAGCCAATCATGAACTTGATGATCGGATCGGAACATCCCTATTGTAAACCAAAAATAACCCTCTTTGTTGTAATTACCATGATACCATATACAACCCACGCTTCCTTTTCCTTACAGCCTTTTCCTACTTATTCCTTCAGGGCTCCTCACAGCGAATCAGTTTTATTCTGTTTGATTGGCATGTTTTGATTTGGTAGAAGTTTTATGTCTGATGCCCTTACTGACACAACCCTCTGTATGAGAGACATGATCTTCTTTGATTATAATTGTGAAAGAAAGTATAATAGATTTATGGAAAGTAAATGGAGTTCCCTGGATTTGTGAAGTTAACGTAATAGGTTTGCATGTAGTTTTTTAACAAATTAAACTAATCAGTAGACTGTGGTTGTATGCAAATACATTTAAATCAACATTTTATTTTCTTTGATTTACAGGTGTAGTCTGTTTGGGGGCTTTGTGGGCACAGTGATTAGCCATCATGTTCGTATTCATTGGTAATATTTTCCCATCATTTTTAATACCGTGACTGATTGCAGAGAACAGAGAAAATGAAAAGTCTACAGTAAAAATCACAACTACACTAGATCCAATGGTGAGAATTGTCCTTGTCCATTGTTTTTAGAACTCATATGGCAGTGGATCTAGTAAAAGGTGAATGATGGTGCAACACATTGTGATGGTCATTTGTGTGTTTAGATTATGAGAAAAGCTCAAGAACCTTACTATGCTTTGGTCAGTTTAATGTCTATGGAGCCGCATTAATGGGTTTCCAGTGCTCTTTGTGAATGATGCTCACCGGTGTTTGTAGAGCTGTCACTCTTCTTCTGGCTCTGCTGTTCAGTGTCATCTTTGGATTTGGAACCGCTCCTTGTTTTAGAAAACTGCTTGCGCACCAGATATGGCACTAACTCACCACGGACTGATGAAATGGACCTATAGTGAGTGAGCAGGGGGAGAGTTTAACCAACAGGAATAATGCAAATTCCTTTTTTTGCTCTTGGGCTCCTTGTACTATACGAAGTGAAAACTTTTAAGTAAAAAGTTCATTGGTTAACAAGCTTACTACTTAATATGAACATATCTTGTCTTCATTATAATAGCCTTAATACGTTAAATTTTATTGTACTGCATAGTTTGGCCTTGCAGTGCACTGGAACAATATTAAATAATATATGAATACTACTGACAACCCATTTTCCTATGACAACTTTTTGAGCTGGTTAAGGTAGATGATGTTTGCTGCAAAAATATGAAGGTAGTAATCTTTTGTACTTGATTTTGTCTTGCACTGTGCTGTGTGTTTGTTCCCCTTCAACACCCTCCTGCACCCCCTTCACCCTCTCCCTTACTTTCTTTTAAAGCAAGATTAGAATTTCCATCTGAATGACAGGAGATAAACAACAGTTACTGTGTCCATTTTTCTTCAGTGAACAGAGGAAGAACATGGAGGAAGAGAAAGGGCACAAAATAAGAGTCAAATAAACAGAAAAACTATAATATATACAAAATGTAATTGTGTGTGTGTGTGTGATATCTTCCAAATTGTTGCTTTATTTAAATGACTTGTCCATGTTAAACTGGTGCTGAAGAGCTAATGGAGGGAGAGAAGCTCTTTTTTTTTTTTTTTTTAAGATGGTGTAAAACATTTTTTTAAAAACCTTGGCTTTTGCAAAGCATTGCCCCTGTGTCTTTTGGCCGAGCGGTCAAAGTATGAATTCTTTGACTGATGTTTGCTGTGACTACAAGCAGCTTACCAATTTCTGGTATATTTGCAGACATATTAGCTACACATTACCGTTTTTATTTTTACAATTATCCTGCTTAACATCAGCATTGATCATATTTTCTCTAAAGTGACTAAACTCTCTGGAGAACTGTAGTTGGCCAAATTTCTAAATTTTTGAACACCATTCAAAAAAACAGGAATGAGAACATTATTTGAACAGCTTTGATATGACATGTTATACCTAAAGAGTGGGGCTGTTGTGAGTCTCGTTACAACGTGATGAGATTTCTCATTTGGATTGAAGATGTAACGCTAATAATTATACATTTGATCAATTAAACTTTAGATTATTCAAATCAAGTAATGTAAATTTTAGTAGTTCTCTGCAGCTTTAATCACCAAGCAGTTCTATTACAGCACATTGCATTTAGGTGCTAACTTTCAAGCGCCAGCAATGGTTTGCTTCATAACACACCTCATACATAGAAAGAAATCTGTGTTAGAAATTTAGCAACATGACTGATCTATTTAGCAAGTAAAGGTGTGCAAATAAGGCCGCACGGTGGCTAAGTGGGTAGCATGTTGGCATCACAGTCAGGAGATCTGGGTTCCAATCTCTGTTTGGCATCTCTGTGTGGAGTGTGCATGTTCTCCCTGTGCGTGTGGGGGTTTTCTCCGGGTACTCCGGTTTCCTCCCACATTCCAAAAACATGCATGAATTGTCCATTATAGTGTGAATGTGAGCCCTGCGATTGACTGGCAACCAGTCCGGGGTGTACTCCGCCTCTCGCCCAAAGTCTGCTGGAATAGGCTCCAGCATCCCCGTGACCCTAATGAGGATAAGCGGTATAGAAAATGAATGAATGATTGAGTGTGAATGTGAATAGTTGTATATCTGTCCTGCAATTGACTGGCGACCAGTCCAGGGTGTACCCCACCTTCCTCCCGGAGTTAGCTGTGATAGGCTCCAGCATACCCGCAACCCTAATGAGGATAAGCGGCATAGCAAATGGATGGATGGGTGGGTAAATAGGTGTTTCTTGAGTCATGCATTTATTCAGTATTTAAATACAAGCATTTAATAAACGCTAAGTGTCCGCCGAGCAGGCAAGCAGGACTGAGCGTCACCTCCGTGACACCATGCAATGCCCGTCTAAAAGCTTTAAAAAATAAAAATAAAAACACACACACACACTACACAATGCAACCAAGCCCTTGACCAACAGAGACAAGAAGGCAGAGCCTGGACAAACACTCGATTTCATAGCAAAACACTGGGGTTCATTGCAAAAATTAACAAAATCCAGTAAACGTGTAAAAAAACAGAGCAAAAAGGTATATTGTTGATAATAATAACTAATAAAAACACAATGATTTGTTTATAAACACAATGTATGTTTTTTTATTTTAACCATCGAAGGACAACTATACAGCTCTGATGTAAAAAGACAAAAAAAACAGTGAGCTGTATTATAATTATTATTGTTTTTATACATTACAATAACAGTAGTTTAGATGGTCTCACTAAGGAGGATAAGCGATATAGAAAATGGATGGATAGATGGTCCCAAAATGTTATGACAATATCTTTTAGCAACAATTTGTGGAACAATAAAGATTTCAAAACCCACCTGCATTAGTTAGTGACTCAGTTAAATTAAAATGTTCATTGGACAATTCATTTTTTCTTGGTATTTTTCCTAAAACTAATGTTAAATAATCTTGTCTCATTCATGTGGACACAATGTCATGTATTGTCTCGTCTCGTGAGGTAGGTGTCTTGTGACAGCCATGCCTTAGACGGTACAAATCAAGAGCTTTCCATTATCATGATGTACACACTATACCATCATACTAGAAAGTGACTAAATCCAAACATTTCTGAGCAATAATGACACCTCTTTAATGCACGTTTCCATGACGACTGCCAACTTGCTGTGAAGTTCACAGTTTCTGGAGCAGTCTCGCTACTGGTGTAGTGCCTGGGCGGCCACGGTGACACTGCGCTACTTCAGAGGCTAAAGGCCTTACAGCCTACCTCAGTGACACGTTGTAAAACAAATTAACACCTTGGTGGAGTACCCTGCTAACAGGACCTTTCAAAGCCTCACACACTGTGACACCCTCTTTAACATTTGTTACAGATTAAGCTGCCAATGTGTGTTCATGTCTGGGCAGTGTTGGTGTGTCTGTTAGTTGGTACAAACATGGGTCACTTTGAATAGTTAAGGACTAAACTCTATGGCCAGAAAGTAAATGTCATGCTTGGAAATAAGTGTACAACTCACTTGTTGTCGGTAAGAAAGTCCACCACAGCTTTTTTCATGCAGTAAAGGTGAGCGTCCACCAGCCCAGTTTTGATGAGCATCCTTGGATGTCTGCAGGACAGAGACAAAACAAAGTAAAAGTAAGAAAAAGGGAAATACATAACTTGTCTTGTGATTGAATTCTGTTGTGTGGAATTAATAATTTATTAGTCCTTACACTCACACTGTTTGCATTAAGGCATCCACCCGTTTTCAAGAGGCGTAGCTTTATAATACAACTTGTATTACAGTTTTACTGACTTTGTGGATTATTTCTACTGTTTTTGTTATGCAACTAGCAGGAGGAGCAAGGGGAACACACACATAATACAACATATGAAAGTTGGGTGCTCGTGTGTGAGGAATTGTGCGAGGCCACCTTTCCCAACCGTGTTAGGCCCAACAAAATGTACAGCACTTGAGTAGTGATCAGCGCTTTACATTTGTTATTTCAGTGTCAAGTTGGCCAAAGAGCATGGATTGCCGCTAACAATAAAAAAAAAAACACTAATATATTCACGGTGTCGTAAATAAAGCAAATTTAGCCAAATGCCAACCGCAATTCAAAATCTAGCATATTCATCATATGCATCATTCACTTAGTTGAATTCAAAGAAAATAAAACATGTTCTGCTCCATATAAACCGACAGAATTCCATACAATTGCTTAGAATAAGCAGCATAGAAGATGGATTGATAACAGTGGGCAGGCTGAGATGATGCAAGCCAGACGCAGCTATCAGGCAACATAAAAGTCAAAAGATTGGTCATATCTGTCTGTTGCATCAGCTACCGTAGAGGTTGTGCCCTGTTACCAGGAGCCAGTGGCCGGGGGGAGGTGGGTTTATGTCAGTGGGAGGTTTGCACATGTACACACACACACGACATTTACGAAGCGAGAGCCAAAGAAAACCAAGTCATCCTGCAGGCTTCGATAAACACACCCACCCTCAGCCCCTTATCCCATACCCATTTCTTCTTCCACTGCCTGTTCAATTATTAGATCATTAAAAAAATGACAGGATGGGGTTTCCCCTCCTCCAAAACACCAAAGCTTTTAAAATATACAGATACACTGCTAAACATTTTCCAAGACACTGTAGTTACTTAGATTCTTTTTTGGTTGGAAGCTATTGATTTGAAAGATCTGTGTCCCATTAGTGCTGAACAATCACGCAACATTGACAAAATGAACAGCAGACATGGCGGTTCACTGTTCACAGTGATGCTTTGACACAAAAATGTTGATTTTGATTTACAAACGGAACCAAAAAATGTCTGGCAAGTCCAACCTCTTTAAGATGACTGATACACTATGTTTGCAAACTCGACTGGTTGTTTGAGATCTGAGCATTACTACTAATTATGTCGGAAGGCTGGGAAACATTTTTGCTGACAAAGTTTTTCACATGCAGTCTCCAGAATATCTCTGATGAACAGACTAGTAGACAAATCTGGAAACAACAAGTACAAAAAAGTACAAGAAGTCACAAGCATTCGCAGACATCAGTCAATTGAATGTTAAGAATTTTCTCTGTAATTGTTGATTAATTGAATCTTGAACTAAAATGTAGAGCACTACTTGATTGCATCCAGTAGAGGGACCTTCTCTTGATGCCAGCAATGGGGAGTTAACAAGCTACATCCATGCAGACTAGTCCGGGCAGCATTATTGTGCACTAAATACAGGAGTTCACAAGAACACCATTAAGAATACTATTTCCAATTGATCGTTAATAATCAATTGATTCATTGTATTTTTTGCCATAAACAGTCAAGGAAATATAGTCAAATCCATATCCCTAATTTGCACGATTACTGTTGTATGCTACTATAGGCTCTAATTTTGAGGTGCACCTTCGCTTTGCCTCGCCAATGGTGCGTGTTTTAGGCGCATTCTGCAATTTTGTGCGAGACACAGCCTGGCGTGAGTACGCCTCCGTCCCTCCTACAGGCGCAAGTGGCAAAGAGGGAGGAGAGAAGGCGTGACTGTTTAACACAGCCGGGGTAAATCTTCACCAATCATCATGAGCTCATCTCCTCACTGGCAAGCTTCGTTGAATATGGATGAAGACAGCGGAAGACGGCCAAACTTCTCTCAGACGGAAAGTGATGTTTTGGTCCGGGAGGTCCAAGCTTGCAGTGGCCAAATACATGGTCATGCGTGCAGACCTCCACGGGCTGATGACGCAAAAGCGGCCTAGGAGGAGATTACAAGTATTGAAAATTAGGTTTGCCCCGACGTACTGAGAATTGTTGCCCAGTGTAAAAAAAATGGTTCAATGATGTCAGAAGAAGTGCAAAACAAAAACTATCAGAGCACCGGAGGCAAGTGATGGCCCCCGGGGTCGGCCCCTCAACCAGTGTGACCCTGAGCTTGGTAGTGGGCCATTGCATCCTCCATCCTCTCAGCAATCAGTACTGTGGGTTTTGGTGGTGTTGAGGTTGGTATTACAGGTAAGGTAAGCATTTTTCCCCACTAATAAAGACACTCGTATTTAGTAATCTATATTTAAACGCCGTGTAATATGAATAAACGTATGCATAACGACAATAAAATCCAAAGCATTCATTCATTTTTTTCTATACCGCTTGTACTCATTAGGGTCGCGGGTATTGCTGGTGTCTTTCCCAGCTGACTTTGGGCAGAAGGCGGGGTACACCCTGGACTGGTCGCCAGTCAATCGCAGGGCACATATAGACAACGGTGCATAAAATACACATTGCCAAGAATTGTCGCTTGTGTTTACATGTGAGATGAACTTGTATTTCCCAATTATTATGATCATTTTTGCAATTCTTGGTTACACAATCAAAGATGTCAAAAAGTTTGATTAACCATTTATTTACAATTAACCATATGCAAATCAGACCCACTGGCAACAGAGGAGGAGGAAGAGGAGGAGGTGTGCGGGACATAGGAGGTGGTGGGCAAAAGGAGACGGCGTGGCAGAGGCAGACAGGACAGTCACAGTGTCAGTGCCTGACATTGTGCACTGTACGCCAGTCAGTCAAATTACCATTAGACCGGCTGCACTTCGGCTTACGCCGAGAGTAGACCAAGTTGGAGCTAGCGAGCTCTCGGCGCACCTTTGGCACGAAATTGTCACTATGCTAGGCTGGATCAGTCAGCACCTCTCCGAGCTGTGCTGCCACACCCATTGCGGCACGCCTTGGTCTACCAAATTACCACTGCGCAGCCTGCGCCTCGCTGCACCACCCACGAAATTAGAGCCCTATATGTCAAAACAAAAGAGATACCTTTGTTGAATTAATTTCAGTGAAAGTAAAAGTAACCTAAAATGTTTACCTATCCCTTTCGTTCATCATTGATATGTATTTAATTGCAGTTCAAGTTGTTTTTCTGCATGTCAAATTATAATTGTAAAACTATAAAAAATGTTTATGTGTTATCCATCTAGAAAAAAGTCTCTTGCCATCAAATTCTGAGAGAATTTAAGTATAATTGAGTATTGATTACTGTAATTTCCGATGTACAAGATACACTGGTGTGCAAGCCGCACTCACAATGAGATTCGAACACAGATCTCCTGACTGTGAGGCCAACATGCTATCTACCCAAATTTGTACATAAATAAGATGAACTTGAATATAAGAAGCACGTGTCCACATCAATATCGCAGGTCTTTGACAAGAGCCCATTATGAACTATGAAAAAACTCACAATGAGCTTATCAACCCATCAGAAATTGCAGCTCGTCCTTTCTCAATTTTTTCAGTATTTTCTCAGCCTGTCACACGGTGTCATATTAGAAGGCTAAAACCATCATACAGCAACTTGACACTCAAAAGATAGCTCGGAAATATACAATAAAAGTACCAATACAAGCTTAAAATAAAAATTACTATTTTAACATTTTCCCATAATGATAGCATTCCGTCCAAGCAAAGCGCTTAATTGGTGCCTGCCAGGGCGCTACAATGATATCAGCCTCCCTCTGGACTTTGTGCTCGTCTGGCCCCCTCTGGTGGACAGAGGCAGCATTGCAGCATCTTGGAAGCCCATGCACCCATTTTCTATGCCACTTGTTCTCCAATTAAATGCTTTGCTCAGACGTAATGCATTATGGGAAAACCTTCAAATAGTTATTTAACATTGTATTGGTACTTGTATATTTTCTTGAGTGTTAAGTTGCTTTGTGTGATGAGTTTAGCATCTTCGTAAGACGACACTGTGAGTCAAGACTTTTGAGAAATGACCACCGGCAATTCCCAAGATCCTTGTGAGTTTTTCATAGCTCATAGCTCCTGTCAAATAAAGAGCGACCCGGTCCTCATGCTCTCGTGCTTGCAACAATATGCCATTTTATGACGTGGACATGTGTAGCTTACAGTCCGAAGCAGCTTATATACTGTATGAACAAATCTTTATTTTCCTGTAAATTTGTGGGTGCGTCTTATACATCGGAAATTACGGTACACAGAAATTAGCACTTGTTGTTAAACAAAACTTACTGACAAAACCCTCCCAGCAGTTTGACAAGTGAAATTGAGAGGAGGATCGCTCGGTCACACATGTTTTACAACCAGATGCCATCAATCAAACGGCGTGTGTTCCTCTGTGTGACGGTATTTTTAAAAAGCATAAAACCACATGTGTGCGCACAAATACAAAGACCTACTGGGTGGGTGTCTTTGATGTATTTATTCATAAGACAAGTTGTGGGCTTGAAAACTAGACAATGTGACATCGCTTTTCATCACAAACAGGCAGGATTTTGTAGGGCGTGATACTAAGAACAGGTGTTCTTATGCAGAGGTATGGTGACAAACAGTACATACAATCAAACTGACATGCATATCCAAATGAGTGAGGGGTAGCACCAGCAAAGAATGCGGTCACCAACAAAGAATGTGGTCACAGAAGTCAAAGACTGATCTTCAGTCCCTGTACAACAATTCTGAATATACTAAGAAAAGTACGTCACGCAGGCCACATGTCTTGTGGTCGCTTGAGTGTGACAGGAGCTGCTGTCAGGAAAAAGCAGGTATTTTGTCCCTAGGCAGGAACATATGAGTCAAGCTTTGGATTAATGACACACAGCTAAAGTTCTCCTACAATTCTCAGCAGGAGAGAGGAGCCACAGCTCACTTGCTTGCTCTAAAACACACAGCATGATGTATAGTTTAGTTGTAAGTAGAACTGCATGGTGGATGATGATTCAGACACTGCGGAATGACTGTTAATACCCTCATTAGTCAGATTTTTCTCCGTTGAGCCAGCATGGCTCTTCAGGATATTCAGTTATTTGCTACAAAATAAAAATGCCTGTGATCCCCCTAATGTGGACATATTCTAATGGATTTTATTTTGAGTCTCAAATCTGAAGCTGCTTAAACCACACGTGGTCCACTGCTGGTGAAACAAGGATATTCTGGCATGCTGATGATCCGGAAACTGAGATAGATCCTTCCCTGTGTAACTTAATGAAATAAACATGGATAAAAAGGTTCAGGGCCAACTGAGGAAAATAAAAAATGGCAGGCAGGCTAACATGCTTGCCAGCTCTAGGAGTTTAGCAATCAAGCCTACTAAATCCTGAACCAATTTCATTCATTCATTCAAACATATATATTTAAAGTCACATAAATACAATTGAATATACTGTACTGTATACATAGCACTGTTAGAAGGCAGTGATACTGCATCCATCCAACCATCCATCCATTTTCTACGCCGCTTATCTTCATTAGGGTCGCGGGTGGGTGATACTGCATAATTCTCTATCTACAAACTACGTAAAAACCTAGTTATTGCATCCCCTTACTTTTTTATTGGAAGGTACAGCCTGCAAGCTGATTAGGTTTTTGTCTAGTTTCTTGTGCTTTATTGGAAACAGATGCAAACACACTTTTTGGTCCAGAATCTTGAAAGGTCAGTATACTGATGCACAGATGACGTTCAACAACACAAACTGAACACATTCACTTGCCCATAACTGTTTAAATTACAATTTTAAACACACATCCCAAAAATGACAATAGTTGCACTTATGAGAATTTCATAGATGAATGCAGTCAATACTATTTTTTTCAAACATAATATTACTAACATTTCTCCAGCTTATGTTTAACACATACTATTATTATAAAACATTAAACACAATAATAAAATGATCTTTAATAATATAATAAATATTATACTATTATTGATCTATTTTGATTTTAAATATTGATTAGTAATTTGAGTCTTGAACAAATTACAGCAAAATTGATTTCATTACTTTCCTACAACCAGCAGAGGCATTGTTGATTCAGTCTACTTAGCTGTTTACAGAAACCACAGTTATGCTAATTTTAATATAGCATTTAATGTTTTTTGTTAATTATTAAAAACTATTGTTTTGTAACACACCCATCCATTCATTTTCTATACTGCTTTTCCTCACTAGGGTAAGAGATGGGATACACCCCTGACTGGTCACTAGGAAAACACACTTTTTAGTATTCCCTTGCATCTAATATTAAAACCCCCAATGGTAATCAAAGGAATGCCAATCATTTGTGTAACAAATATGTGCACTTCATCTGTTGTAATAGTAATAGATTGTTTATAAATGTGCAGAAATGTTTACTGAGCTCATTTATACAGAATGTATGAGTGCTTATGAGAGACCAGCGGCTTGATGGAACCTGACATGTAAAACAGTTTGACTACACTGCAACTACCCTCGCGCGGTTCGTAATAATCCACAACTGTGGAATTTATTCGTGATTACCTTACACAGAAATACCTAGTGCTGTTTCATTTTTATACTTTTCTCTTATAATTGTTTGAGATGTACTGTGCTTGTATGTATAATTGATTGGAGGCTTTAAGACTTGGCATGGAAGTCATAAACGTTTACCTAGAGGCTCTAAGGGTTTCCATAACACCACAAAAGAACAATTTACAAGCCTGGTGGTCGTGGATGTGTGGATTCTTTGAGAGAAATTATCATGCATGCACTATTTGTGTGCTTACGCCTGTGTGTGTGCGTGTGTGTTTGTGTACGAGGACAGTGGCTGAAGACTTCTCAGTGCAAGAAAGCTTGCAAGCAGCTGCTCTGCCCTCCCTCTCATTTGGCAGAATTTACAACGGCTTTGGCTCCATGAAGTATTTACGAGCTCCCAAAACGCCGCTCTCGCGCATACGTGCATTTTAGGACGAGGAAATGAAAACCTACCTCGAATTCCCTTCCGGTAACAAATATCCCACACACTAGCAACAGAACTGTTACCCAAAAGCCTGATTGAAAACAAAAACATCTGGTCTCTTTTCGAAGAAGAATGAAGCTATGCAGAGTGTATGTGTTATACATTTACACTACACAGCCATAATGGACAGGTTCAAGTACTTGCCGTATTAATATTTTACTTACTTTTTCAAGATGGACTTCCTAATTGATAGACCATCCTCCAAATCGACCTCATTGGCCATAAACAAGAGCCTCTCCCCCGTTTGGTCCACACCAACAAAATCTCGCTGTTCAGCTGCGAGGAAACATATAAATATATTATTATGGCATAATCATCAAGCTTTAAAAAATACTGTATTTTACATGCCGAGTGAATTAAAACAATTTCTTTAAAAGTCAATTCAACAAGTACAGGATATGATGTCTGCATCATTGAAGCATGTTGAAGTTACCTGCTTTCTTTTTGCCCTTCTGGCCTGGGACCGTCTCGGTGAATTCATGGTCTTTGCTCATTAGCATGGCCAGTGTTGCATCATGGGCTCGGAACAGATCAACCACCTCGTGTAGAGCCACATCTGTTATCAGATCACAGCTCAACACCATGATGTCCGTCTTAAGGAATGGAAAGAAGAATGGAAAGAACAGAAAAAAAGTTTTCCCCAAACTAGCTTTGCATTAAATTACTTTTCAAGATAATCTACCAATATAGTTAGGGGCCCATGAAATCTGTTTTTTCCCCTCCAAATTCTGTTTTAATGTTTTAGAATAAAGTTGGTTTTTTGTTGTTTTTTTTTTACATTTTTTTAATCACCATAGAGTGCATGCTTTTTTGGGTAAGTGAATAAAATGTCCATTAAGTAAATGCAAAAATGTACAATTTAGTCCAGTAATTGACAGTTGGATGTAGATTGGTTAACTCTTCTAATGGGATGTCAGCCTCTGCTCATATTGCTATAAATCCTCAACAAACAATGCCTGTGCTTGTGATTAAGGAAGATCTAGTCACTTATGCAATTGATGTGACATCTGCATATGTGAGATATTTTTGTATGTCACGCTTACTGTGATTACACAGAAGACATGTGGCAAGCGGCACTCTAAGGCCAGAAGTATGTTCTGTGTGTGAGAATGTCTCTTTACGGCAATGTCTCTTTAAGACAAGCTGGGTGCAAAATTAAGAGTGCTTCTTGTCTTTTCCCGGCACGTCATCACTGAGCGCTCCTTACAATAAATTGGTAAAACACAACGCGATAAATTTATACTCATCCATCCCGAGACGCACACACAATCGCACTAGCATAATAAGCTAAGCAAAGCTAGCTTCCATTTACCCAGCGTTAATGAAAAAAGCGGAAGCAAAGCTAAGAGGAGGTTCTGTCAATTTTCGCTGGTGTTTATTGCCATTTCAACATGTTTAGTTCAGTGGGCAGTTTAGAGAGATTCCACCATGCCCAGGAAGGTGTGGGCTCAAACTGTGAAGTGGGATCATGCAAAAAAAACAAGTGTAGTACTTGGCTGCCACCAGCGGAAAGTCTCAACTAATTTAATAGTGTGTGACTTCTACACCTAAAGAAATAATACATTGTTTTTGCAGGTTATAGACAAAATATTAGTTAACTATTTTAAGTTCTTAGTTACTCAACAATATGTAAACTAAAGTATGTGTGTATCCAGTGTATCCATATACCACTTGAGTACTCCGTTAAGGTTTTGCTTACAGTGCATCAGAGAAAATCAGTTATTTTAAAAGGCCTCCATTGACATCATGTCTGAATGTGCATGTGTACGTGTTGTAACTTGTGCATGTGTGCCCACACTTGAGTCTCTGTTCGCAGTACCCATTTGTCTGTGCAGTGATGAGGGCTGTCAGCATGAGCGCTAATCCTACCATTAGTACGTACCACCTTACTGATGGAGATATTTCTACTCTGTCTACAATTAATGCATAGGGCATAAGCCATGATGACATCAAGGCATCAATAAGTCATTCCTATTTATTAAAATGCATAAATGTATATCAACATGACACAAAATTATTGTTGTTGAAAAATTGCGGGTTGATTAAAACTTAAGCGTTCACATAATGCTTGTGATTTTGGTCCTAATATGCACTGTGGTGAGGGAAGAGTATCAGTGTGAGTGAGGGTAGTGTATCGATGGGGTCAACAGTCATGTAGTTGACCTGGTAGCAACTTATAGCATAGCCTGGTCTGGACGTGGCGACAGGAAGCTGCCACAGCAAAGCTGCAGGCGTCTGCAGGAGATCTACTGACACGACGACCCAAAGACCTTTCAACTTTCCTCTCTAAAGACACAGGAAGGTTGGAACACATGCTCTAAGACAGAACACACACATGCACACTCTCACAGGCGACGGCAGAGTGGAGTCAGCTGGAGAGACAGAGACACTTTGGCCTTTCAACAGCCACGATTTCTGGACAGGTCAAGACCACACACATGCTGCCACACACAAACAGTCGCAGTGTCTTTTTTGAAAATCGTTTCCTCAACAAAAGCTTCTCTTACAAGACTTTAATCAAACATGGTGAGGTGTGTTTGCTGTTCTCAGTACCCTCACTGACGAGCAGCATCAATCAAAATTTGCATCAAACTGCAGTTGTGTAATAACAATGCAGGACAGGCGGAATTTAGTGTTGTTGTTTGAAATATGGCACATTTTGCACTCTTCCTATTCCATTTCTGCCTTCATCTGACAAGATAATGTTCTGCCAACCAATGAACTGCAAAATGGAAAGCTGTTTTTGTTGTGTTTTCCCCCCAGATACCATTATTTCAAGAACAATATAATTTGGTTACAATGAAATGCTTTGCAACAAACGTAAATAAATAAAATGGCGAAACAGAACATACACAGTCGAGTATTGTGAAGCTAAAGAATTTAAAAAACATGAGCATGTCAACATGTTAGCCGAGCAAATGTGAATTATCTGAATGTTCTGAATTATCTGAATGTTTTGTTTCAATACCACTGTTACACTATGCAGATTATTGCTAACCAGTAGCAGAGGTCTTCAGAGTTGTTACTCATCTTCCCATAGCTGACATCAAGTTGTTCTCCAGACTACAAATTGGTTGAGACAGAATCAACAGCACCTCTGCTGGGGACAGCCAAGTAGTACACTCCTTTGTGCCTCAATTACTTCCACGACGTAACTAATATATCTAATAGTACTAACATATCTAATAATACTAATAATACAACGAATAATCAATTCCTTGAAATTACTGAGTTTCAGGTGGTCCTCGGTTTATGGCGCTATGTTTCAAGGTTATGACCGGGGTGCCATAAATTAATTAAAATTTTATTCTGTAAACGCAAGACTCGCTCAAAAACTAGTTACAGTATGCAGGGGTGACAGTGAAAGAATACACTATGTGCTCAAGATTGGCCGAGCTTGTCTCAATTGCTCGACTGGCGCCACCATCAAACATCGTACTGTCATGTGCTACAGTATCCTTGAGCATGTTAAAGGATCTGCTTCTACAGCGAACATTAAGCAGCAAAGTGTTTTTATTAAAGTTTCCTTTAATGCTTGTTTTTACTGGGGTTTTTTTGTACTTTATGTCCTCTATGTGTTTTGTGTACAGTGTGAGCAACTTATTTACAGAATTTGTTAAGTGTTAATTTAAGTGCCATCTTAAACTCTACATTTTGACATGTGTCATAGGAATGGAACTCTTTCATAACCTGTGTACCACCTTAATTGTGCAGATTCCTAGTTGGTTACACAACATGGCTCTGATATATTTCACTACAATTGACATTGGAAATACAAAGAAAGCAAACTTGGCTGTACTACTCAAATTTAAAATCAAGTTGGGCTCATATGCGACCCAATATTTGAAATCCCTACTTTCTTTGTTCAGGATGTCTTTATAATTCAGACATTCAGGCACCAATGTAATGTCTTTCTCTCTCTTCACCTTTTGTCATGCAACTTGAAGGTCAGCAAACATTTGTAGACCAGAACCTAAGTCAACCTGGATACACTCAGGTTTGCCAGGTGATTAAAAGTGAGCGATAATAAAAATGTCCAAAAAGCTTTGAGCACACAAAGCTAGAAATGTGCACGTTAAGTACACCTTTCACTCATTGGGCTTAACGTGAAAGACCATAGCAACAATCAGACGCAGCAATCCACCTTTTTGAGAATTTATGTGTCAAAATAAAATACGCTGCTTGTAATCTTTTACGGAAAAGAACGTCTCCACTGCCTAAGAGTGCAGATGGAATCTTGTAAGTATTATGTTTGGTAGGTTACACAAAATCCCACCATAGAAGGTTGTTAGTATAAGGAGATGTGAGTGTGTGTATCTATTCTGTATTCATGCACCAGACTGACAGTTTGAGTGACTCGGCTGCTGGGATTTGGCAGGCCATGGTTATGCTCCCTCACTCATCACCCTCCAGTGCGAGAGTGTGTGTAACTCAATGCCTCTAATCTAGATGGCTGCTCAAAGGATTACCGACTCCAATATCCTCAACGGGAGCGTGAGGGAACTTGCCCCACTGGAGTGTGCATGTGTGCGGTTACAGTATGGGTTAAGTAAAAGACTCCTGTGTGAGGGAAATAAAAAGAATCTTCATGATTCTATACAAATGCCAGAGGGAGGAAAACAAAACTTGTCAAAACACATCTTTTTGAAGTGTACAGATCTTTATGCACATAAGAAAACTAAAACAGTTTGACAGTTAAGAACAGAGGAACAGCTGTCAAATTTGTCAATCATACAGAATTTGATTCATCTAACATTTGTATCAATGAGATTAGGTTGTGTAAATTCAAAATGCCTTGAAGGAAAATAATGAATTTCAATGCTGTGCAGTAACCAGCAGAGGGCGTGATTAATTTAGACCCAATTGGTGTGCTGTTTAAACCGGTGGTTCTCAAAGTGCAGGACAGCCAACCTGCCCTCAGAGGCCTTCCTGACTACCCGGAACCATCAAGAAAATTCTTGGGGCCTTTTTTGAGAGTTTTTGGCACACTCCCCTTGTTCTTGACTAAGGAACAAATAACAAATACATCTGAAACTAACATAGTGGCTTTAAAATATGTATTTTCTTTATTTTACTTAAGCTGCTGCACAACCCTTAAATACTTTGGGCACAATCCCAAACAGGTAGCCCGCCTCACACATTGAAACTGCTGGCCTAAATAAAATGTCATGACAGTCGAATCGTTTAAGTTAAAGGGACTGTGCAAATGTTACGTGGCCGCTCAGAGCGCGCTAACTTTTTTGCCAAAAGTGGTTCAAAAAGTTTAAATTACAAATGTGTAATAAATACACAATCTGTTTAATTTTTTTATGGCAGTGCTTCTCAAATAGTGGGGTGGCTTCCCTGGATGGGGTAAACTGTCGGGGTTTTAGATCATTTGGTTTACTGAACATACCTTTTGGTTGGAAATGATACAAAAAGTGCCCTCAGCTAAGACAAAAGACCTCTAAACTTTAGACTACCTCATACCAACACATCATCATTGCCATGGGAGGTAAGTGAGAAGCCTATGTAGCCAAAACACAAGTGGTGGACAGATGTGTTTCACTACAGGATGAAAATAAATGAATGAGCTGGCAAAGTACTGCGTCTAAACACTGACCTCATCTGTTTAGAGAACTGGATGAAGAGATGAGTAACAGAATCAGCAAGCAGGATGCATAGAGGGGGTGAGGAAATTGGCACTGTGGGGTCAGAGCATTCTTAGGGCATTCAATTGATCACAACTGGACTGTTCAGATTGTCTTAGAAGACGTTTCACCTCTCATTTGAGGAGGCTTCATTCGTCATTTCGTGCTCAAAGACTTGGTGGGACACACACTAGGTGGGACAGCTCTGAGTCTGAGTCTGAGAGATTGGTCCAAGATCCTATCTATTCATATACAATTATTTCCATTACTGCACTTATCATTTTTATTTATGTTCTATGTTGTTACAGTAGTTTCCATATGGCTTATTACGTCAAATGGCAAACATTATGCAGTTCATTATGTGTGTGCATCACACACACCTTGATTTTCTGCTGGATGTGTCGGAGAGCGTCGGCCGTGCCCATGTCACCATCCTCTTGTATACAGACGACATCCAGTTTCATCTTTACCTCCATCTTCAGTTTCGGGTCTGTGCTCATCATCTTCTGGACCTCCTTGGTGGTGATCACAATCACCTCTAAAGTCCAAGCAAATCACATCGCTGAATTGTGTGTGTGATACTACAAAGTCCCCCATTAACTGGCCTTCCGGGCCGCCCATATAGAACAGCAGAAAGACCACTGGAACAATAAGTATAATAATCATAATAATATCATTAATAATAGGTTTGTCAAACTTAACGCGTTAAAATGCGTTTCCATTAACAACACTATTTTTTTGATGCACCGTTAACATGCTCACCTCCTTTTTGACGATTGGCCTACACCGTAGTTTGAGGAAGCTGCGGTGACTGTGGAGCCACAAGCAGGAACAAATATTGAGTTGAAATGAACAAAGGGTATTTTGATAAGTTTAGCTTCAGAGCACTAGCAAATGGCTTTCGCAACAAGACCAAAGTTATTTGTATCTACTGTTGCAATGATTTTAGTTATCATGTTGTCTGTCAGAAAGAAGCTTTGAACTGCAAGCTAAAAATTGGGTTACGAACCGCTAGTTACGACGTCAAAGACAGATATTTGGGTGCTTATGTCAATGTGACTGTGGCTGAATTTGACAATGGATGCAGCATTAGCAGCACACAAACTAGTGACTGGGAAAGATTTTCAACACATAAGTAAAACATACGTACATTATATCTATCTTATTTGTTATATATTATGTAACACTATGACAGGAGCAATATCAAATTAAAAGCATAAAAATTAATACAGACCCACGATTCATTAGTATGAGCCTGGACTTTGTTTTGCAGAGAGGGTGTGTACAACAAATATGCACATCAGCGCTCAATAAGGTCACCAAAGATGACCCTTTTGGGATCAAATATGGGTAAAAGAAAAAGGGGGAAAATACAGTGTAGTAGTCTATCTGTACATCGTGGGATAAAGTTAAATGGTGTGTTCAAGGACTGTCAAACAAGTGGGACAAATCACCACTCACATTAAACATTCAAAAACTGTGATATTTCTAACCGTGTATTATATTTTTAACAAAAATAATGACAATTTTTCCAAACTGGATATCCCTTAACATAAAATTGTACGTAGTTATCATTAATGTCTATTGAATCATTTACTAGAGATTTACGGGTCTTTATCTGTGATTAAATGCGCTTTATTTTTAGCTACGAACAAAACATTGATTAATCATGATGAAATATTTTAATCGATCGACAGCCCCAACTAATACTACTATAATAATAAATAATACAGATTTTTGTGATTTATTTAAAAGTTAAGCACAAAAGAATTGTGTAAGACAATCATAATCTCAATTCTCAGCAAGAAAAATCATGCTTCACATTTTTTCCAGAATCTTGCAGCCCTAATAACAGGTAATAACATACTCTTGAAGATGTAAGAATCTGCATCCAGCTGCTATATCATGATATAGTGTACATCACCGAAATGCTTGTAATAATGTCTGTCTGACATTTGCCCATTATAACAACAGTCCAACCTCTATGGTCTGCAATCAAATCTACTGTGCGTACAGCCTGCACAAAAAGGCAGGAGCATGTGCTATTACACTACCAGTCCAATCAAGTTAAAGATTCTTCATATCAAATGGTCATTAGATTATGGTACATTTAAACCCACAAAGTTAAGCTTCATTTCAAGAAATAATAACATTACCAGACTATTTTAATGTGTCTTGGAATTGCTGCATTATCTGTATAAAATGGTGTAATGCATTTGCTCACTCGCTGTGTCAGCCCAGTAAAACTAAATTGCAGGCCTTTGGCTAACTGGCTGCACACAGTAAAACATGCTGGCCACACAGGGTGAATATATATAGAAACTTGCTTTTATTTAGGGCAGTGAGGAGCAAAGCTTTTTACAATGAACAACCCTGTTTACTGGCAAGAACAGCATACTGCAACAAATCCCTTCATAAGCCCAGAGTTTCTGGATGGACTGCATGTCGCAACACAAAAGGCCAAAACTCTGGAGCATAAATGTAGGCAGATAAGATGCAAACATAAGATGCACATACGCACACACCTGACAATGGCTGATGTGTGAAAATAAGACCAGAACTTCATGTTCATTGTAAGCTTGGAGTGCAAAACTAAATACAGTCCAATATCCAAAGCAAACAGTAAGTTGTAGACTAGATGTGATAAACACACTTTAAATTGAGGTGTTTTTTTTTTACTGACAGGAAAATATTTTTATGGGATCTATAGATCTCAGTTTCTACGGTACACCTAACATTGTCCTTCATCATTGCTTACACCTAAATTAAGAAGGAGCTTCCGGTGCTGACAACATTAACAGCATTCCTGTACATGACCCACAATGTAATATTACGAAGAGCAAAATCAGCACACCTTCATTTTTAGTCAAATAAATTAATACTAACATTAATTTTAAAATAGTACATGTTCTAGTTGAAAAAATAAAACTCCATAACCTTTCAGTTTTATGTGGAACGCAAGAAAACAAATGTATTAACTGAACATTGTTTTTACAATTACAACTGAGATATAGCAATGAATGTTGGCACTCACAGTTTAAATGATGAATAACGGACAAGCTGAAGGGATATACAAAATTAGCTGTGACAATCGTTTAAAAAATCGATAAAGTGGCACGAATGAGGATTCAAGATAATAGGTTATTATTTTATATCTAATTCACTTTATTGGTGACGATAAGCCGAAAGGAAAAGAAGAAGACAGTAAAAACAAGTAAGAAAAAAAAAAAGAGGTGGCATGGGTTCTTTGTTGAACCAAAAATGTATAGTGTGAAGGTAATTCATCTGTCATGTCTCATCAATGTAACATTACTGGCGCCTACTGATCAGAATACTACATATGACTAGTCTTTCAATATTTTTGACTAATAATTGTTTATAGTCAAACGCGAAAGAGCGGCCATTTATTAATTCATTAATTTTTAGAGTGAGGGAGTGATGTTTGAATCGCAGTGCAGCGAAGGTTGACTGTACTGCAAAGCCAGCTGGACACTTGCAAAACGTTTTCCTGCCAATGCATAAATCTGTCAAACAGTTGAGAAGTATGTGCAAACTGCGAGTCTGTGCGCCAGGGAGCAAACAAAATTTTTAAATGTTAAAAACTTCTGGAACGTATTATCTTTGCGTGCCACACGTAAACTAGGTCTTACTGGAACGCAACCTACTTGCAAACAATGCAGGCGGTGCGTATCAAAGCGTGTCTGATTCTCAGACTTTGAAACTACTACACTGAACACTAATGACACGTCTTGTGCTGACTTTCACTTTATCATCGGGAGAATGAACAAGAGCCCATTAAATGTGTAGTCAATTGATGACAGCTTGTCCCAGTCTAAGCCTACCTAAGCCAGCGTGTGTGATCGCTTACGTTTCAATGTCATTCCACTTTCTGCAATCTTTGTATACACATGTTGCCAGACTGGTGGCATCTATCTAGCTTGTTTTTGCGTCTGGTTATTACGCTCATGGGATACATCAATCATCATCACAACTTACTTTTTTAAAGTGTCCCTTAACAAATCTCGCTCTCTTGTTATAATACTTGTGGCTTGTTTTCAAAACACTAGCGTATTTAAATCAGGAGTGTCCAGTTTTAGACAGAGACTATATTTACATGAAGTCAATATTCCTGTTTCTGAAACATTCGGAATAACCCATTTACATGCGTGAGCAAATAAGAGTTATTCTTGTATCCATGGTAATTGTAATCAATCAGGATATCCCAATCGAAACAGCGACAGCATCAAACAATTTGCTTTTTCTACATAACTGGTCGCTGCAAGTGACTCTTACCCTTGCCTTAGGTTACCCGTACATAATGGGCACCCCCCTCAAAAAGACAGTGACGACTGACTTATGCTGACTTATTTTCAGAGAATATATTTATAATGCTTCTCAAGCTGTAGATTTATTACTCTACGTTATATCGAAGATTTATTTCTCCACTAATCCACTACTACGACTTTGTGTACAGTATGCAGGGTGGTGTAATGTCAAACCAGCTTGGGTGCCTCAACACACTACACTCGAGATTGGGTCTACGAGACGAAGATTTGGCCGTTACTTTTAGGAAAAGTACAATAACAAATATTTTTAAAATATGACAATATACTACTAATTTAGATTATACTACGTTACACTCTTCTGCACTTTTTGTGCATGCTACCAGCCCTTTTTCCATCCACCGAGACAAAGAGACTGTATGACTGCCAGAAGGGCAGAAGTTCTACAGTATGGCACCAAGACGCTTAAACCAATAAAGAGAGTAAACGCTCCTGCCTGTTTGGAGGCAGCAGATTAGGTAATCACAGGAGTGCCAAAATTAAAAGGAAACAGATGTGGAAATGTATAGAGAATCAATAATACATAAATATACAAAATTTAGTCATATTGTTTTTCCATTGCGCCTTTGCTTTTTCCATTTTGTCAGTGCTTTTTCTGTATTGTCTTTTTTTTTCCCATTTTGCTCTCACCTTCAAACCCTACCCTCTCCAAGAGGTTTAGAGGGTACCACATGAGGGGCTTGTTGCCAACCGGCAGCATCGCTTTGGGGGTGTTGAAGGTCAGATCGGTCATCCGAGAGCCCCCACCGGCCGCCATCAATACCGCCTGCAGCTCCATGTCTGCAAGCAATGGTTAAAGACATCAACTTTATTAACTCACATTAGCATCTTAGGAAAAACAATCAGCATTCATAGTAAATAAGTATGTAAATCAAGTAAATACGAGGTTAGTTTGGCTGATACCATTTCTCAAGGTCGTTGAATGATTTGGTGATTTTGCCTTTCATTGGTTGATCATACTTTTGTTCATCATATTATAATCAGAATAAAACACAGGGCAAAGATTTTAAGCAAAAAAAATTGTTTTGAAATAAACTTATTTGTTAACAGTTTAATAATAAATACAATACCAAAATAAATAAACATAAAATAAAATGATTCCCTTTTATTACATGATACTGTTTGAGCAAAATAAAGTAGATAGTGCTAAATAAGTTATCAAAAGCAAAAGCTACTATTGGCTCTCATTCAAATCCTTTAGCTTTTTTGCACCCATAACCCCTCTCTGCCCAAGGACTTAAAAATGGTTTATAATTTCCACATAAAGGAGGCTCGCGAAAAACAAACTTGCGGAAATCAGCGCAAGAGACCGTATTGGTCATAGTCCATGCGGCATCTGCTCCCAAACTGCAGGGGGCAGTTTATCGAATACACACGTCTACTACAGTACTAAACTAGAGCTGAAGAAGTTTGTTTACTCGACAAACAACGCGGCGACAATTGCACGTCTACTTCTTGGAAAAAAAGGAATTGTGTTGCATTTATTTGCTGCTGCGACAGAAGAGAAGGTGGTCCATTCGTCCTTTGAATAGGAGGTGAGATGTAAAGCACGAGCAACTAGTATTGCGATCGCAGCTCAAAATGACTTTATTTCCTAACACCACAATTGCTGAACATGGCTGAAGACAACACAGGGCTGCTTTAACTTGGAAATAAGACACTCTTTAATGGACACTAAATACTATACAAAATATATACAAACATAAATCCCTTATTTCAGTGTTTCTTTAAACTTAAACTACTCTGCGTCAGGGTAGGCTTGCCTTCTTTCTCACCAAATTGGACACGGCTTGGCTATCCTGGTGGTCTCTGCATGACGAGTCATATGAATGCCGGTATTTCTATACTTAAGCTGCAAGGACCTCCTGCATGTCTGCCATTTTATTTCTGCGCGTCTCGATCCGCGTAGTTACAAAATGTGGAGGTGTGCGGAGTGGTAATATTCTGCATTAAAAGGGTCGGTCAAGGGGGACGTGGGTGCGAAAATGATGCCGCATAAAAAGGCCTTGACTCCCCACCTTTGTAAACAATATAAAAAAGTGTCTCCCATACAATCATATACTTGTGAACCATTAGATTTAGCAGTTCTTTGCAAGTACATGTCATAAAGGACTGTCTGTTAATAGAGCTTGGCAAGCCAACGCTGTACAGAATATGTATTCCTACCGCCCCAGATAGACCTTGTATGGCAACATCAACAATGTAACAACATGAACAACACAACAACAGATATTTGTGAAACTACAAACTGAAAATAAATGAAAATATTGACATTATCCCGCTAGTATACCGACAATTCTATGAAATCACAGGAGTGCCAAAATTAAAAAGAACTACATATGGGAATATGAAGAGAATCAATACAACAAATGTAGTCATATTCTTTTTCCATTTTGTTTGTGCTTTTGGCTCAAACTGGCAACAAAAAGCTAAAGCAAACAAAGTACACGCCCATGCTGTTTTCCAGGGTGACTAGACACATCCATCCGGTTCTGTTAGCAGCTTTGATATGGACTCCATTGTGTAAAACGTTTGCGCAAAGTATGTGCATGGTGGCATGAAGTGATGTTACTTCCTGTCTGTGACTGGCTTCCGCTCAGCCGCGGTAAGAGCTACATTTAAACATAACTACTACATTGTCAATGCAAGCAGGAATTATGTCATCACTCATGGAGTAGTCACCCTGGCTGAAGGACCACCCCCAAGGGGTTCTTCTATTGCCTTTGCTTTTTGTCACCAGCTCGAGCCATCCGGTAAACGCAATGGGAAAAGGCAAATGGAAAAGACAAAGACAAAACAGAAATATCTATGACAAAATTGAAAAAACAAAGAAAAAGGATTTTTACACATTTACATTTTACACATTTGTATATTGCTTTATTATGAAATCTCTATGTATTTCCACATTTATTTCATTTTAATTTTGGCACTCCCCATTCAATCATAGGCTACTCTAAGTATTTGGATCGCTGCCGCCCATCAGTGTTGCTCACTTACTTGATAGAGCTAAACGTTATAAATCCCGTGTACTATATGTACATTTTTACTATACAGGCTGAAAAAATGAATTATACTGTTAGTGCTCCAGCAAATATGGCACCAACTAAATACATGTATAATCATTAACCACACATCCACCGTATGGTGATGATGCTATAATTCCTATGAGTTAAGTAACAAATGTCAGCAGAAAAGCAGAAGATGACTGACTGTGACTCTAACTGTGTGAATGTTATACTCTGGGGGGAAAAACTCATCTTGACAGCAGTTACAGGCAGCAGGCTAACCGGTGGAAACGTGAGCGTGAAGCCAGCATGGAAAATACATGACATTAAAATGACTAAATAAACAAGTAGCACAAACATGTATTCACCTTTCAGTGACTCCTAAATCCCCGGTGATGTCTCAGCAGAGACGAGAGATGGCGCACACATGGAAGTTGACAGGGCGGCTGTGAAGAGTTGTTAGCCCTTGGCTGACAGTTAGCAGGCAGCATGAAGCGACTGAGCTGCTGCCGCTTCCGTGTCGATGACGAGATGCCTAAAACTGAAAAGCTTAAACTTATGTAACGTTAAGTAGGGAAACTGAGTGATAATATACAAAAAAACTTTCTTTAAGATAAAACCAGACTACGAAACGGAACAGCACAATACATATGCTGCTAACAGGTTGGTTTCATTATAATATGTCCGACTTGGAAAACAGTCCTCTGACAAAATGTTCCGCTACAAAAAAGCAGAAATGCAAGTGTAAAAAAAAAGTATAAATTGTAAATAATAAACTGTAAATAAAAGTAAACAGTAGCAATATAAATCATGAACAATATTTTACTACAAATATGCTGAATATTAAAAGGTAATTATTGAAATAACTTAAATAAAACATTTTCTGTTGGCGCAGCCCACTTCTCATTCAAAGTCAGATGGGATAGGCGGATGGATAGATGGACTTTTTATTTCAAACAAATCTGTATTTATCTGTAAATATCAATAGACACCGTGACAATAAACCACATAAAGAACAGTATTATTCTTAACCTTCCAAGTCTGGTTACACCAGCGTTTAGAATGTTTATTTAGTTTTTTGTCTTGTTTTTCTTTCTTTTTTATTTTATTCACATAAATACAATGTGGTGTGAACAGATTAGCAGCCCCCCTCCTGACTTCAAGCTTGATAACTCCCATTTCACAGAGCTGAGACGTAACAGCAAATTGAGCTTGGGGAATGTAGCTTTGGTTGTGTTGTCTCTGGCAGGAGACGAGCTTCACTGCCCTTTGCTGCATGCTCACCAAGAAAAAAGAAAGGAAGGATTGTGGTGGACACAACTTTAAATTGCATTGTTACTCATTGCTGCATCCTAGTGCATTGTTACCCAATCGTTACCCGAGTGCCAGAATATAGAAATACAACCAAAATGAGGTGCTATTGATGACAATCTTTTTGACAAATAACTGTGTAAATATAGAGAGACAGGAATAGAAGTAAATAGAGGGGAAATAATTTTATTGGGAGTTGTGACAGTGAAAAAACATGCCGTGAAGTGAAATTGCTCAAAGTATAATATTTAGTCATGCAATAATATGGATATTATTTGTTTGTAAAACAAATGACTATTTTTATATTTTTAATTAATCTAAAGGTATTTACTTTTAAAATGTATTGTGTTTATTGAATAATTGTGCATTTACGCAGTTGAGAATTTAGATGAAGGAGTATGAGTAAATGACCAATCTATAGTTTTATGCTATGAGGTGTGCATTTCACAATTCCATGAGCATTTTAGAGTTCCAATAGTTTATTCTAATGATGTGTGTGGTAATGCTTCCCGTTATGTTTCATTGTTTTTTCATCTGCCTTTACTACTCATACTTGGCGCTAATTTGAGATTCCCTTATTTAGTTCCCTCGGTGTCTTCTTTGTTTGCTGGTTCCTTGTTAGTCCCCACATTTCATAACCCATAACATACATGTTAGGTTAATTGGCATCTCTGAATGTGAGTGTGAACGATTGTTTTGTCTGACTGACTGGCGACCAGTCCAGGGTGTACCTTGCCTCTCACCCGAAGTCAGCTGGGATAGGTTACCCCCACAACCCAAATGAGAATAAGCGGCATAGACATGGGATGGATGGCTTTTTACAGTTGAGACTTCTGGTCCTGCATGGTTTTACTCATCTTTCTTTTCACCATCTTATTTGTTTGCCCTGCATAATTATCTAGCTGACTGATAAAAAAAGGAGGGAAGTTTACTTCTTGACCTCTCAATGACCCGCATTAACCAATAATAATCCAGTTTTGGTGTCTGATCCGGAAAATATCAGAAGGAGAGCAGGCCACCCACATTGCAGCACAAAATAGACGGACGGATCAAAACGCCTACGAATGTTTTATGTTTTGAAGGTTATTTTTGAGTCAAAAATGTCAGTTGAAAATAAACAAATGGATAAACTTAATTGTGTTAAAAATCTTTTAAAGCTAGCAGTCATTAAAAGGTTCCACATCCACGAACCATACAATTCTTAACCCTGGCTTAAAGGTTTGATGCATCATGCTACATTATCTGCATTTGCCTTTTTGGAATAAAACTTCTGTTTGTGTGAATACCTGCATCTGCCTGTGCTTAAGTGAAATACTTTTTACCTGCACTACTCTCCTGTCTCCGCATGCTGGGGTCACAGCCATGCTTAGACATGAATGAACCAGCTAATATACTGTGACCTCGCTTTTTCTTAAAGCATTGGAGGTTCAGGCCCTGTTCACACGTAGGCGGGTATCTCATAAAACAAAGTTATTTTTCCACGATTTGACCTATAGACCTCACGAGCCCGCAGATACTGTATATGGCACCAAAAACAGAGGTTTTCAAAACATCTGGCCAGAGTGTAGATTTGGAGAAAACTCCGGTTATTCGTTTGGGTATGGACGCAAGTAAGCAGAGTTTTACGTTTACAAACATCACTGCCCGTGACAAATACAAACTATGCTGTGACGTCACACACACACTGTGTTGGTTGTAGTTATAGTTCAAGTGTTTTTTGCTTGCTTGTTGACTTTGTATTCTAAAACAACGTTTAGAAGCAATTCTGCCTCCTTGACAGACCACACTAACGAGCCTGGCGCCATGTTTTATGTTTTGCGGAAGTGATGGGATGACAGGGGATGATTCTGATTGGATAGAATTTTAGTAACTATTGACGCTTACAGGTTTGGCATGCTTATTACTGTGGTTCCCAGTGCATATCTGCGGTTATGTGAGTATGATTTTTTTTAAATACGAGGTTGTGTGGACACCATTTCTTTCATAAACAGAGGGGGAAAATATGTGGTTTTACAAATAGGGATTGCATGCTCATCCCTATCGACATTGTGTGGCCCAGGACCACTGATCGTGCTCCGGGCTGCTCTTGACTCATGTACAAGCCTGAGCCAACTCACACATAAGCTCGCCCTCGACAAAAACGCACGTCTCGGCCGACTCCAAGTCCAAGTCAGGTGAGAAGACGTTCTCTTCCCTCTTCCTATCCGGCACCCCTTCTTACCCACCTCCTGACGCCTTCAGTGCCCGCAACTCATCAGCTCCCAACGCTCCAGTAATGTTACTGTAAAGTTTGATGAGACACACAAGCACCAGACTTGATCACTGGAACAACAGGTTTTTATTGCAGGTTTGAAGTCTCTCGCAACAGGCACAACAGGCACAATAATTTGTAATAATAATTCCTGATAAGGGCCGCACAGTGGCTGAGTAGGTAGCACGTTGGCCTCACAGTCAGGAGGTTCAGGGTTTGAATCTCCGTTGGGCATCTTTGTGTGGAGTTTGCATGTTCTCCTCGTGCGTGGGTTTTCTCCCACATTCCAAAAACATGCAGGTTAGCTTGTTTGTCTAAATGTGCCCTGCGATTGACTGGCGACCAGTTCAGGGTGTACCCCGCCTCCCGCCCAAAGTCACCTGGGATAGGCTCCAGCATACCCGCAACCCTAATGAGGATAAGCGGCATAGAAAATGAATGAATTAATTCCTGATAAAAACACAGGCTACTGTTGCATCCCTAACCCACAGCAAGCTAAAATTCAACTCTGAATGTAAAGGTGACTATAGGGGTGTTATTTCATATGTAGAGGGCGCTTATATTATAGTATTAAAATCCTTAGTTGGAAGGTCATAAATGTCATAAACACAAACAATTAATCCCTTTTTGTAGAAATTAGTTAATCACTATCGAGTCAGCAATCAAATAATCGCAATAAATGAGGGAGTACCGTGTTTGCAAGCTGCGTATTTCACTGGGAATAATATGAATATTTTAATGTAATATGTAATATTTTGACTAATTGCATTATTGGCCCGGAGACCATTTTTGACCTGCACCTTGTTTTTTTATTGGCCCCTGTCATATTGTACAATCAAAATGTGTTCATTATTAATAAGGCATTTTATTATAATTTGCTTTGTCACCTATACAACTAAGATGCTGATTTATAGATATCACAGCATATATTGATGCACACTGGATGGCCTTTAGCATCTTTAATGCAATTTTTCAGTGTTTCTGTGTGAAAATGTTTGAACACCTTAGGTGTTCAAACATTTAGGCCTCAGGTTTTGGGAAAAGTGAAAATAAAAAAGCTGCCTTAGACAGTCTGTGAGGTGCATGAAAGACATGACAAATATCCTGATGGACATTTCCCTTTTCCAAATAAGAGTACAGCAAATAAAGACCTGACATTTTTGCATGCAGCTAATAATTTTGCAGCTAATTTGTCAATTGAGATCACCAGTCCAAGCAAAAGACAAACACACAATGCACTGAGAAGCAGAGGGAGAGACAAGCATGCACGTCTGGACACATAATGACTTGTAATGGAGCCTTAAGATTTCCTCCGGCTCTCCTCCTCTCCTGCTTGGCCCCTGCTGCAGAATCTTGTAAATCATTCTCAATTCACTGAAACAAGCCAGTTGGATTAGCTCACTTCAGAGCATAAACATTTTCAGTACAGACCACCCAAAGAGTGCGCAGAGCTGAGGCAAGAGTGTTCGGCTGCACAAACACAACCAAATGTGGTCTTGCACATTGTATGTTGGGAAACACATACATTGCGTTATGTACATGATATGTGTTCATATGTGTTTTCCAGTGCGGCGTGGTTCCTCCCCGCTGCCCTGGAAACAAAAAGAAAAGGCCCAGTGTCAGAGAATAACACACACGCTCATAAAGCCAGATAATAAAGATGTCTTATGCTTGTTGGCAAACAGCACTGCACACGTTTATTCAGTGTAAAAAAAAAACATTCCTTTTTAGAGATCTGACTATTTAAAATGCCTAATTACTGTTAAATGTATTGTCCACAAAACTGTAATCTTACAAAACTGTTAGTTTATTTTCCCACCATATAAATCATTTTGTTGCACAAAAGGCAAAACAGATCAAAAACACTTTTTATAAACCAGCTGCAAAATGTTTAACACGAGTGATGTAAGCTCTAATCACCAAGTTCTCATCACCAGACATTGAATATTACAGTATGTCTTTTTTCTTTTTATTTGCTTGTAGTGAATTTCTTGTTTTGTTTTCTCCAAATGCTGGAAGAACCTGGCAGCCAGGTCCGTGTCATAACCTGGAAATATCAATGATGGATTTTGAACAGGGGAATGTTTGGCCAGCTCTCTAAACACATTTAGACTGTGAGCACTCTTATTTCGGCATTTAATAAATGTGCTCTGGATGAATTGAGATGCAGCTCTTAAGCACCATTGACATGTTTGCTATTACCTTAAATCATGATTTTTTTATATTGCATGTACACATGTTGAAAGGATGTGAATAAGGGGTAATATGATAAACTATGACATCATACAAATAAATCAGATAAGGTTAAAACATTTCTCAGATAATAATTTTTTTTTTAAAACTGCTCCAATGAGAAGACATCACCCGTCCCGTGCTGTAGGTGGGTTAGTGTGAGTAAATCAAGTGCTTCTTTTCTATGACACGCTGCAAACTTCCCCTGAGCAAACATGGCATAGATCGTGTGAGACTTTAGAGGAAGACATTTCACATAAAGCTATGCAAACATTCCACAATGAGGGGAAAAAACATTGAGCTTCAACACATCAGACCTCATAAACATAAATAAATAAATGATTTACATATTCAAGGATTACTGTTCTTAGCTTTAAATTGTAAATATTTCATTTTTTACAGTTACTTACAGTAAATACTGTATAAAGTGGCGCCATCTGTCGGGGAAAAAGAGAACGCTGTATTACTACTGTATTGTTACTGTCTTCCTACAGATGCGGTATTAAATCTATATACTGAAACAATGATAAATAATTTATCAGCCTGTTTGTTAGCTGTTTGTGAAAATGTGTGCCTTTAGGTGCATTATGTGACTGTCCAAATAGCTGTGCCATTCAATTCAATTGTAAGTTCAGTTCAATGTATTTATATGTACTGTATAGTGCAAAATCACAACAGCATGGCACATTACACACATGGGGGACAAATGAAGACAGACAACCAACTAAAACCCCACATGAGCCAGCGCTTGGCAAAGGAGGTAGGGAAAAACTCCCTCTGGGGAAGAAACCTTGGACTGAACCCAGGCTCTGTGGGGTGGTCGTCTGTCTTGACCGGTTGTGTGGAGATATAAAAATAAAATCGAGGAATACATGGTAGAACAAGCCAGAAGTCTTAGACCAAGGAGGAGTGATTCTGATACATATCAGCATATCAAGGGTCAGTTCTAACTACATTGCACACAAAAATAAAGGGAACACTTTTTAATCAGAGTATGGTAAGCTATAAGTCAAACTTTTTTTTCTTTGTTGATGAGAGAGGATGTACAAGGCAAGAGCTCTGCTGAGGATACTACAAACTACAACTATTTTGGTGCTTTTTTTGAACACATTTCATGAACACAAAATTGCAACTGGTTGCTGATTCCCCTAACCTTAACTTCGAGTCGAGTACATCAGAAAAACAAGAAGAAGAGGAAAATTCCTGGGTGACCTGGGTGCAAGAATCTAAGAAGTTAAGACAGATGGAGATGGAGATGCAGGTGATAAGGGAGTTGGTTGCAGCACAACTAGACCGTAAACCTTTGCAGTCACAGATTCAACATGTACAATCGCAGAATGACAGTCTGATCAAAAAGATCCAATGGGTCCATGGTGATGTCATAAACCTTATGGAGGAAAATAGATCACTAAGCAAAGAAACTAAAGCTCTAAAAGAGGAAATCGAGAAGTTGCAAGATAAAAATGTTGCATTGTGTGCTGCTCTTAAAGAGGTTAAAAACCCTATGGCAGATAATAAAGCACTACGCACTGACACCAAGGCTTTGCAGGATAATACAAAGCCACTATTAAAAGAAAATGCTGCCTTGCACGCTGCTCTCAAGGAAGCTAAAAACCATATGAAAGAAAATAGAGTATTATGCAAGGATGTTAGAGTTCTGCAGAATGATATCAAGACATTATTGGAAGACAATGCTGCCTTGCACGCTGCCCTTGAGGAGGTTAAAAACCCATATGGTTAGGGTTCTGCAGAATGATATCAAGACATTATTGGAAGACAATGCTGCCTTGTGTGGTGCACTCAAGGCGGTTAAAAACCCCAAGGAAGGAAATCATGCAGTTTGCAACGACATCAATGCTCTACGGGATGATATCAGGACACTATTGAAGGACAATGCCGCCTGGCGCACTACTCTGGAGGAAGAGAAAGAAGCAAAGAATAACATCACGGAGCAAATGAAAACTATAATGGAGGAGATTGATCAGAATTCACGAATGAATGATGTGATGTGATTCTCACAGGGCTCAGAGTTACACCCGGGTCAAAAGATAGTGAAGCTCATAACAGAGGAGAACCAGATGGAATGAATGTTCCTTCAGCGAAGCAACAGATTGTCAGCTTCCTACAATCAAAGGAGGTGGATATCGCTATCAACACCATTGATACTTGCATCCCACTGTATGGCAGAAACAACACCACACCTGTCGTCATCAAGTTCACCAACAGGAATTCAAAACTGCACCGCTGAAACAGAGGAAGAACTTCTTGAAAGGCACAAATGTCTACTTAAAAGAGCACCTGACAAAACGCAACGCTGACATCGCCAAGAAAGCACGAGACCTGAGGAAGCAGGGAAAGATACAAAGTACTTGGAGCACTAACAGAAAAATATACATCAAGCTACATGGAGGTCCAGGAGAAGCAGGAGTGCTGGTTGTCAAAGATATCAACGACCTGGATACATACTAAACATCATATAATCATGACAACAAGGATAAAAGAGAATACATGCACCAAAACAGTAAGATTACATTCAATAATACGGACATTGATATTAACGTTGAAAGGGCACGCTCAACAAAGTATTAAAATTAGGAAACTCAAGTACTTACATTTAATGACACTCACAGTAATCCAAGACAGCAAGATGTTGATCCGGAAATCAACAGGGGAAGAGAGAAGGAAAGAGGAGAAAAAAAAAAAAGATATATGCATGTATGTGTATGTATGTATGTATACATATGAATGTATGTGTGTATGCATGTAAATACACAATATGTATGAGTATGTATTAGTAAATCATGTGAGAAGGGGGTAGGATTAAATAAGCTTTGCTTCTTCCTACTCGTTTTCGGACATGTAGAACTGAGGAATGTAACATGAATAATTATTTTACAAAATATGCATGTTCAAATCAAATTAAACCAAACCAAACCAAACTTAAACAACAGAGTGTATCTCCGGGTCAATCACACTTCTGTGAAATCAAACTGTCCACTTAGGAAGCAACACTTCCTAAGTACTGTGGAAATGATCGGCAATTAGCAGGACACCCCCAATAAAGGAATGGTTCTGCAGGTAGTGACCACAGACCACTTCTCAGTTCCTATGCTTTCTGGCTGATGTTTTGGTCACTTTTGAATGTGGGCCATGTTTTCACTCTAGTGATAGCATGAGACGGAATCTACAGAAGTGGCTCAGGTAGTGCAGGTCATGCAAGATGGCACATCAAAGCAAGAAGGTTGTGGCCAGAGCACAGAGGCACGATCAGGAGACAGGCCAGTATATCAGGAGACGTGGACGAGGCCGTGGGAGGGAAACAACCCAGCAGCAGGACCGCTACCTCTGCCTTTGTGTAAGGAGGAACAGGAGAAGCACTGCCAGAGCCCTACCAAATTACCTCCAGCAGGCCACAAATGTGCATGTGTCTGCTCAAACGGTCAGAAACCAATTCCATGAGGGTGGTACGAGGGTCTGATGGCTACAGGTGGAGGTTGTGCTTACAGCCCAACACCATGCAGGACGTTTGGCATTTGCCATAGAACACCAAGGTAGGTAAATTTGCCACTGGCACCCTGTGCTCTTCACAGATGAAAGCAAGTTCGCACTGAGCACATGTGACAGACGTGACAGAGTCTGGAGACACCATGGGGAACGTTCTATCTGCAACGTCCTCCAGCATGACCGGTTTGGCAGTGGGTCAGTAATGGTCTGGGGTGGCATTTCTTTGGGGGGGCGCACAGAAACTTCTGTTCAAAGAAATGCCCTCCAGGCGCTCGCCAGATGTAGCCTGACTGCCATTAGGTACCAAGATAAGATCCTCAGACCCTTTGTGAGACCATATGCTGGTGCGGTTGGCCCTGGGTTCCTCCTAATGCAAGACAATGCTAGACCTCATGTGGCTGGATTGTGTCAGCAGTTCCTGGAAGACGAAGGCATTGATGCTATGCTCAGCACATCTGGGACATCATGTCTCGCTCCATCCACCAACGGCGCATTGCACCATAGACTGTCCAGGAGTTGGCAGATGCTTTTCAGGTCTGGGAGAAGATCCTTGAGAAGACCATCCTCCACCTCTTCAGGAGCATGCCCAGGCATTTTGACTTGTTTTAAGAACATTACATCAAAGTTGGAGCACTTTAATTTTTGAGTGTGACTTCAAATCCAGACCTCCATGGGTTAATACATTTTATTTCCATTAATGATTTTAGTGTGATTTTATTGGTAGCACGTTAAACTATGTAAAGAACAAAGTATTTAATAAGAATATTTAATCCTTTCAGATCGAGGATGTTTTACTTTAGTGTTCCCTTTATTTTTTGAGCAGTGTATGATTTACCAAAGAGGTGAGTTTTGAGTTTTTAAATACAGAGAGGGTGTCTGCACCACTGCAGTGAGGATAATACAGGAGTGAACAGATCTCTTCTTCTGGTTCCAGTTAAGACTCGTGCGGCAGTATTTTGGACTAACTGAAGGTTCTTTAAAGATTTCTTCGGGCAACCTAATAAAAGAGTGTTACAATCATTTATCTGCGTTTGATAGTTAAAAGTTTGAGGTCATCCAGCTCTTTATTCGTTAATACATACCTGGAGCTTGGACAACTGACTAGTTTGATTAGGTTTCATTGATAAGTACAGTTGTGTGTCATCTGCATAGCTGTAAAAATGTATGGAGTGTTTTCCAAATATATTACCTAAGGTGGATATAAATAAAGGCTGAACAATACTGGTCCTAGCAGAGAGCCTTGTGGGATCCCATGACTGACCTTCACTTGTCTAGATTCTTTATTACTAATGGATACAAACTGCAGGTGATTGATGAATTGTGCTGCAAGTTTTAATAAAACTAATACTGAAGTGAGGCCTTTGTCTGAGGTTGTAATGTCGTTTGTAATGTTTACAAGAATAGCATCCATTCCTAAAACTGTCTTTCATACTTTCTTGTAGCATAATGTGCAACAGTAAGCTCATTATGTCTCCAGATCATAACCAGCATGAGCGTGAACACAACTTCATGCTCCACCATGTATGATGATATGGTCCAAACTTTCTATAACTTTCCGGCAGTTTGTTGCTCAATTGCCTGACTGATTCAAAGGCCGTTTGCAGCTTTGTGACTTTTCATTTTAAAGCACTGTTTGATGGAAGCAATGGAAAAAAAGAACATATGACATTGTGTTTTGTGTTTTGCCTAACTAAATGCATGTTCATGCACTGTCTTTAACATTATATTCTAAAGTTGTTATTGATTTATGCCATCTTCCGCCCCTCCCACTGTCGTGATCTAATGATGGGTTGCATTCAAGTACATGAAAATTACTACGCACTCTACTCCAAAAATAATACTCAAGGAACCATAAAAAATACAAGAGCGTGACTTGAAGCTTGAAGAGTACATGTACAGTATAGCTTTAAGTGTCCCTGTGCATCTGCTCACTGTATGTACATTGGCTCACACCCATTACCTCATACTTAAAACACACAAACCTGTGTTTAGGTAAGACAGGGTGGAAAGTACAGTTTTTTTAAAAATGAAACACTGTTATTTGTAATGAAGGCTGATTATACTGTACTTTTCAAAAAGAATCCATTTGATTTCAGTGAAGGCGGCACATACTGTATGATACATCACCGCTGAGTGGAGACACTTTTAGAGAATTTGGTGTGTTCACTTTGGTTCTCGTATGGCAATATCAAAACATGCTATTTGGATGCAAGCAAAGCAGTACACGGAGTCAATTATTTTCCCTGCTACCTATCAAAAGTTATTCCTACTCAAAATGAGAAAGCGATTCACATCATGATCAGATGCACAACCGCTTTGTCACTGTGTTTATGTCATTGAACAAGCTTGCAATAGAGTATGTGACAACTCCACATGGCACTTTTGCATCATGTTTTAGTGTTATTATTTTATTGTTATTAGTGTAATGGTACATGCTTCTGCCTTTCATGGCGGAGGCCCAGGGTTGAGCCACAAAGGGTGTTTATGCTTTGTTTGGGCTGAGTTTATATGGTTTGTTCCGGGTTTATTTTGGTGTTGCCATATGTTTATTGGCTGAGAAGTGCAAAACACTTTAACAAACCGCAAAATAATTTATAATTACCCAAACCCGATAGGGAAAGTACCAAATCCCAGATTTGCACAAAGTGATAACATTTTGACCAATCCGGTATGCGGAGTCGGTAAATTCGCTTTCCTTTTCGACAGCTGCCAGGATGTGCAAAACATTTTAAGCAACTCTGAAACACTCCTAGAAAAGAAATGAACATTTCATAAAATAAATTAACCAAAGGTGAAACAAGTTAGCATTTCTGAAAAGACATTAGTGAACAATGTTTTGTGACTTACAGTATGTTTCATTACACCACTGGTGGCTACATTGACGGATTGTATGTGCAGAAGTGACAAGGTTTGGGTGATGGGAGGCAACATGGTTTTTACCACTTGTGGACGCTCGTACTCGCTCCTGCTGCCTGGCCTCAACCATAACTCATTATCCATCCCACCAGCTGCCAAATGCCACAGATTTATTTACTCAGTGATTGCGCAATAAATGGGTACATAACTTTTCTGCCTGGATGTTGTTTCCTCAACAGTGTTATGATCTGGAGCCCCGCATCCAGAAGCGACTAAAAATGGTGGGACTTGTTCCTCAATAACACTTGAACCACTTCTAATTCATTATGATGACCCCTGACAGAGAAAGCCTATCCCAGCCGACTTAGGCCGAGAGGCGTGGTACACCCTGGACTGGTCGCCAGGGAAAACCCAAGCGAGCACGGGGAGAACATGCAAAATCCACGCAGAGATACCCAACGCCAATTTGAACCTAGATCTTCCAGATCTGACTGTGTAGCCACTCAGCTACATGCTAACCACTCAGTCACTGTACAGCCAGGAAAAAAAAGTATCCAACTAAAAATAGAAGCAGTACCATCAATAGCTCAAAATCAATCAATTTTGAGCCACCCTGTTACTATAAAAGTCTACTAGTTTAGTCTAAAATTCTACTGGGCCTATACAGTATATTGGACTTATGCAAGAAGGTCAGACTCAGAGGCAAGATCATGGGAAAACAACCCTGATGTTATTCCTATACTGCTAAAATCCCATAAGGTATATGTAGCTACATGATCTGACCTCCGGTTACCATGCCAGTGTCCTACTGAGCAAATTATTGCTGTCCAGGGGCGTTTATGTCATGTTTTACTTCTTTATTGTCTAGTTGAGACTGGATCAACAGCATTTCCGGTTAATTAAATGACCAAAATCTTACTGAGCAATCCAACGATTAATCAGGTAAAATACCCAACCTTAATAATGACCCATGATCAATGAAAGATTGGCTCACTGGTTAGAAACCCACCAGCCATAAAGGTAAAATAATATTAATTCATTCATTTTCTACGCCGCTTATCCTCATTAGGGTCGCGGGTATGCTGGAGCCTATCCCAGCTGACTTTGGGCGGGAGGCGGGGTAGACCCTGGACTGGTCGCCAGTCAATCGCAGGGCACCTATAGACAAACAAACCCATACAAACATTCATACCTATGGACAATTTAGAGTCGCCAATTAACCTAACATGCATGTTTTTGGAATGTGGGAGGAAACCAGAGTACCCAAAGAAAACCCACGCACGCACGGGGAGAACATGCAAACTCCACACAGAGATGCCCAATGGAGATTCAAACCCAAAACCGCCTGACTGTGAGGCCAACATGCTACCCATTCAGCCACCGTGCAGCCATTAAAATAATATTCAATTATGTTTTTGTTCAGACTCTACTAAGTACAGGTTTGTATTGGGGTATTCTGAGAAATCATAATTTACATTAAAATGTAGCTTTGTAGTTGAGTTGAAAACTCGCCATCAAACATCTTCAAACATACCAACAAACCTTCCGTGTGGGTGAAATCACAAAGTGCAAGATGAAAAGAGATTTTTACTCCATGTTACAGGACATTAAGGACTCGGCTATAACTTAGAAATACTGTGTTGTCTACATCAAAAGCTTATTAAAGGTATAGTTGGGTTTGTGCCACATATAATTTTGTTGAAATTACACCAAAGAGGCCTGCAATAATGAGTGATGCCCTTTCCATTTGTTAAAACGTATTTTAATTTTCAACAGGAGGGCCTTGTTTAGAAAAAAAAGTCACTTTTAGCTTTGCATGATGGGCTGCATCAGTGCTAGCACCAGTGAAAGAGCACCATCTACTGGAGCTTGGGGGTAGTAACTATCACTTTATGGAAGTACAACATAACCAGTCACCTAAAAGACCCACATCAATCTGACGCAAATGTCAACATCAAATAATTTGAATGGAAAAGCTCTCACAGCAGGTAATATAGCGTAAAATAAAGCATTTGCCTTTAGCATCAGTGGTTCATTTTTCAAGGGTGAGGGCCTTCAGTGGATGCGAGTGACCTCGTGGCCTTTTAACTTCTTCACACCCCTGTCACAATGTCACCCACTGAGATGAAGGCGGCCGAGGTGGCCGGGTGACATGTTTTTACCGAGGCTATGTCCACATGTACCACCCCCAATGAAATATGTTGTTCTTTCTCAAGAAAATGCAACAAGTAGCTCAATAAAAAAGTCATTTTAACAACCTCAGTGCACTTATGACATTGTCATCATCCAGCTGAGAAGAGCCCAAAAAGATGGAAAAAAATGCATTTTCCGAGCCTTCAGTTTTCCAGAAAGTCATTTTTTTGTCCAGCTTGAAAGAGGAAAGATCCACTTTCAAATGAAGATACCCTTGTTTGTGTAGACATGGCCTTACTGTTATTGAATTAACCCCCCCCAACATGTACACATGCAGACACAGCAAGTCGCCACATCCTCCCATAGAGCGGAGCCAAAGCGATGCGACTGCTACTTCATTGTCAAGCCCCTTGACCCACCCCCCTTTCCAAATCTCTACCGCAACCCCTGCTAGCAGGCCCCCACTCTTTTCTCCTGGTTGCCATGGGGACGGCTAACAAAGCCATCACTTTTACCAATTTCCTCAGAGACAGGTGCTGGCACAATGACTGCTTCCTCGCTTACTGAAAGGGGAAGGGGCAAGAGGGGTGCATGGGAACTTCAGGCTGACACTCTGAGGGCTGTCCAAGTGTCCTCCTCCCCGGGTCCTGCCGAAAAAAAAAGGCTAATTTGTTGTCCCTGTTTTCCCAGGGAGGGGGGATGTTGGAGGAAAGAGGAAGGGGGTGAAAGCGAGAGAGAGGGGCTGCGGGTGGGAGCAGGGCGATGTGGAAGAGGGGTGTCAAAACAGACCGCCTAATATCAGTCTGGCTCTCGCTTGTTGCTGCCAAATAGAGGCAAAGTCGTCTTTTCTCTCTGTGCGCCTTCATCTCCTCTGGCTTTCGTCTGCAACATTTCTTTGGTCACAGAGGACAATAGTCAGTCATGGCATCATGACCGAGATGTTTCACTTTAGCTTTCAAGCAGCAGTACCCCCGTCCAAACCCTGTGTGAGGTCCATGTGTCTATATTTTCATAGTAAATGACTTCTTTGTAAAATAATGCTAAACAGTTGGATTGAATTCAGACAAGTAGCAGGGAGTAAAGGCTCAAAGCAAAATGTCGTGCAATACATGGACATTCAACAAATATATTGTTGCAGAAATCATAATCAGTACCAGTTGTGGCCGTAGTCCTGTTGGACACATTAAAGATGAATTATTTGTATCATTGCTTCATATGCAGATGTTTTTGTCAAGCTATTGTTTTGGGGGTGTCTTTCAGAGCTGTCTTTTCACTCAAAGGAGCCGTGTGTTGGCGCAGCTACAAAGCTATTTATTAGCCCTCACAGAAGGGAGGTCATGGGCTTTCAATTTGTGAGTGTCTTTGTGCATGTGTGTGTGCGTGCGTGCGTGCGTGTGTGCATGTGTGTGTGTGTGTGTGTGTAAAGCTGCCAGTGCAATAGTTCTTGCTGAAGTTTTTATTGGCGTAACAAAACTTTTCAAGGCAACATGTGTCTAGTGTTGGCCCCGTGGAGCTACTTAAAGTGTTCCCTTCCTTCCTGCTCATACTGTACCCACAGTACATGTCTGTCTATTGGTCTGTCTTGCAACCTGTCTGTCATCTAACTAACTGCCTACCTGTTTATTCATTCTACTCTTTACATACTCCACTTCCCTTTGACCCGCCTACCTTCCTTCCTGTCAGTCTGTCCATCTATCCCTAACTCCGTCGGCCCACCAACGTGTCTGTCTATCCATCTAGCCCTCCATTTGTCTACCTGCCTACTTGTCTGTTTGTTTATCTACTCACCTACCTGTCTTTCTGTCTAGCTATCTTTCCATCCTATGTCCTTCTAAATACTTACCTACCCAACAGTCAGTTCGTCCCACACCTTTCTAACCGTCTGTACTTTCTATTCGTCCTTCAGACATCAGGCATTGGACATCCTGTCTGTCCAGCTAGATGTTTGTCCATCCCTCAATCTTTGTATATGTATTGTCTGTCCATGCCTCTACCCATCTATCCTACCTATCAGGCTGTCTATTTGTCCATCTGTTTGTCCATTTCTCTGTCTACTTTCGAACCAATTTGTCCTACCTTAGTCTGTCTACCTTCCTACCTGTCTATCGCTCTGTCTATCTATTTACCTACCAATCTGTCCATCCCTCCATCCACCCTCTTACCTTCCTGGTAGTCTTCCTGGTCTGTCTACATACCAACCAAATGCCTGTCTGTCTTTCAGCGTACACATCCATTCCTTCATCCAGCCACCTGTCTGTCTACCTGCAGCGTATATCTACCTGTAGATAAAAAAAGCTACCTGTTCACCTTACTGCCCCATCCTTCCACCTACCTACCAGTTTCTCTCTCCCTCCCTCAGCCTGCTACCTTCCTGGCTACCTATCTCTCGGTCTGTCCGTCAATCTGTCTGTCCATCCCTCCCCCCGTTTGCCAACATACCTGTCCATTTGTCTGTCCATCCATCTCTTCCTCTGTGCGTCTACATACCTGCCTACCACTACCTGTCTATCTCTCCTTATACCCACCATTCTATCTATCTATCTATATAATGACAAATGTGATGTTTTGGGTTTAGAGTTCACGGTTGCAGTAACGCACATCAGAACTCAAATCACATCAGAACATCTGAACTGCAGGAAGTCTCTCATGTGTCTGGGAAACCCTCATGAGTCATACTCTCATCTATACTTAGCAACCATTTGATACTTTCACTGTGACGTAAGGAGCAAGTTTGCTGGCCCCCCGCATTAAAAACAGGGAAAGAATTAAGAGAGGTAATACTGAAATTGATAGAATATATATATATATATATATTTTTTTTTATTTATGTTGAAAAAAGGTAATAGATCAAAAAAACATGGGGATTCAAAAAACAAACTTGCAAGAGTTGCTAAAAACCAATCTCAGACAACTTAATATTTGTGGCTGATGATAACTCTTTCTGTGATTTCATTGCTGGGTCCTGTTTGTAATCTGTCTGGAAACTTAAGTGGCAGTGTCGCTGCATATCATTGCACATAGTAATGTGTGAGGAAATTACTCACACCGTCACTCTCTTTGCAAGCTTGAAGGGAATTTCAATTTCATGGTTTATTACATAATTAGATGTCTATTTTTGATTGCAGGCTGGTTGAGCAATACTCTTTTGATAGGTAGAAAACATTAGTTGTTGTTACAGTTTCTTTCACTAGATGGTAGCACGACTCTAGTATAGATTAAACCAGTGGCTCTCAGTTCTTTTCTGTCAGGCATGTTGAGTATAATAAATCTGGACATACTGGCAGGTTTACACAAACACTGAAAGTACTCCCTGCTTATCGCCGACACCCTGTCAGTTCACCGCACTGCCCCATAGGGGGGGCCGCCCCATTATTTCAGAACCACTGGATTAAACCAAGTACTTTACAGTATTACAGGTCTGATTTATTGTAATGCAGTTCTTGACTTTTACTGTTGTGTATAAAATATGTATACGTACTGTAAATAAATTATTTTCCCAGCAAACCTTTTAACTGTGCTATTGATCAAATTATATTATTAAAAATATGAATTTGGATTTTATTTTAAAATATATTTTGTGTATATTAAAGCCAATGTGCCCATATTCTGGTAGGTTTTTTTTCTTATATGGGGGTCAGTCAAGCAGTACTTTATTATAGTCAGCATAGGGCATTCAGTAATAACATAGGGTCACATTATATATATATATATATTTATATACTGTATATATATTAAAATTATTTATTTATTTATTTTAATTACTTTCTTACATTTTCAAATTCCAATTTCCTAGTCTATTTCTCTGATTAGTCCAGATTGTCTGGTCCTTTCTGTGATGTGTGAAACAATGAAACCCCCAAGTTCCCAAACAGTGAGTGCAATTGATGTAGGCAAGTTTTCGTATTTGGCAACAAAGTCAGCAACAAGCCGTGACACAATTGTGAGCGATGACCAAGAAAAATAATCTGAGCAATTATGTTCATCAAAATAGTTAAAATGTCATTTTTTTGGAGCAAATCATACAAATTGTTGTTGCAACTGCATGCAGATGTCTCATCAGATTAACCAATTGCCATTGATTTTAAACAGAAACACAGCCTATTAGCATATGCAGCAGTGGAAGTAAAATAAAATAAATGACATCCAACCATAATTATTTGTGAGTAGCAGTGCATACAATGTATTATGTCAATACTTCCCTCTGACCTTGGAGAGAGATACACTAATGTAGACAGCGTGAAGCTAAAATAGAAACATAGCAGCTCGTCGACAATTTTAGGGATGCTACACATATTTTTGAAAATTAACCTTGGCTCAAATTACTGCTTTACGTCAAGATGAGCTTTTGGTCACCTCAGTCATTAGACAGCCTTGAAGTTATCTGGCATCTGTGCGGTTGAATTCCAGATGCGTTTACAGTTATAATCCACAGACATGTGATGTAATCACCGATGCATCACGAGCTGCCCCCAAACCCTTTTTTCTGTGGATACGTGTCTCTTCTCCTCTTTTAATCTATTCTTATCCAGTGTCAACACTTTTTATGCAGGGTTCTATTCTGCTAGTTCTCCTCTTTGGTCTTCCTCTAGGCCTCCTGCCTGGAAATTCAAAGCTCAGCATCCTTCTGCCAATATATTCACCATCTCTCCTCTGGACATGTCCGAACGATTTCAATCTGGCCTCTCTGACTTTATCTCCAAAACCTCTAACATGTGCTGTCCCTCTGATGTGCCCATTTCTGATCCTGTCCATCCTGGTCACACCCAAAGAGAACCTCAGCATCTTCATCTTTGCTACCTCCAGCTCTGCCTCCTGTCTTTTCCTCAGCGGAATTGTCTCCAAACTAAACAACATCGCCAGTCTCACCACAGTTTTGTACACCTTTCCTTTCATTTTAGCTGAAACTCTTCTATCACACCCGACCCTTTTGTCCACCCATTCCAGCCTGGTTGCACACGCTTTTTCACCTCTTTTCCACACTCTCCATTGCTTTGGACTGTTGACCCTAAGTACTTAAAATCCTCTATTTTCTTAATCTCTTCTTCCTGTAACCTCACTCTTCCACTCGAGTCCCTCTCATTTACACACATGTACTCATTCTTGCTGCAGGTAACCTTCATTCCTCTCCTTTCCAGAGCAAACCTCCACCCCTCAAGCTTCTCCTCCACCTGTTCCCTGCTCTCACTACATATCACAATGTCATCTGCAAACATCATAGTCCATGGAGACTCCTGTCTAACCTCGTCCGTCAGCCTGTCCATCACCATAGCAAACAAGAAGGGGCTCAGAGCTGATCCCTGATGGAGTCCCACCTTCACTCGGAACTCCTCTGTCACGCCTACAGCACACCTCACTACTGTCTTACAGTCCTCGTACATGTCCTGCACCGCTCTAACATACTTCTCTGGCACTACAGACTTCCTCATACAATACCACAGTTTCTCTCTAGGCACCCTGTCATAAGCTTTCTCCAGATCTACAAAAACACAATGCAGCTCCCTCTGACCTTCCCTGTACTTCTCAATCAACATCCTCAAAGCAAATACTGCATCTGTTGTACTCTTTTTTGGCATAAAACCGTACTGCTGCTCACAAATGCTCACGTTTGCCCTTAGTCGACCTTGAAGTACTCTTTCCCATAACTTCATTGTATGGCTCACAGCTTTATTCCTCTGTAGTTGCCACAATTCTGCACATCTCCCTTGTTCTTAAAAATGGGCACCAGCACTCTTCTCCTCCATTCCTCATGCATCTTCTCATTCTCTAAGATCTTGTTAAACAACCCGGTCAGGAACTCTACTGCCACCATGCTGCTCCTAAGAAAGTTAAAATCTTATGGAGGAAAATAGAGCATTATAAAAGAATGTCAAGGTTCTACAGGATGATATCAAGGCACTATTGTAAGATAACGCTGCCTTGTGCACCAGGAAAAAAAGAAGCAAAGTATAATATCCCTGAGCAAATAAAAAATATAATTGATGAGATGGATCAGAATGCACGAATGATCAAGATGATCTTCACAGGGCTCCAAATTACACCTAGCTCAAAAATTGTTTAGTCCACAACAGAGGAGAACCAGATGGAATGGGTGTTTCTTCAACAAAGCAACAGATCCCCAACTTTCTACAATCAAATGAGGTGGATACAGATATCAGCACCACTGACACGAGCATCCCTTTGTATGTCAGAAACAACACCACACTGTGTCTTTTATACAGGACCCAGCAAGATAGGTAAATGTGAGCATTTTCACACCCCATTTTCATGACCCCTCACTACATGCAAAACACACCTTGTGAGTGGGGCCTCATGCCAATGCGCAGAGGACGGGCACTGATGCCGTGAGGATGAGATGAGGTCACCTCGTCTCATCTGGTGGTGTAATAGTACAGTTGCTGCCCTGCAAGGCAGAGTGCAGAATCAATCACAGCAACATACTGTTTTATTCATTTCTGTTCATTTGTATGTATTGATTTTCATTTTATATTTAATATTAACTTATTGCATTCATATTAATTCAAAACATCCATCTAACAGACATCAGATACAAATAATATAGTTCAAAATTTGTTTTTAATGTGTCAGTTAGGTCACACACACACACACACCAACACGAATTTACACTATTCTATTATTTATTGTATCTGTATTAAGTTATGCATTGCCACAAAAGAAAAGACATGATTAATAATCTAACAAAAATGAAATGGAATGGAATGGAAACCCCCGGATCGGTTTGATCTATGTCATGTGGTGAATGTTTGACGGAGTCTGAGCAGGATGGGGGCGCCTGTAGAGGGCGCCCACCGCCACACATCCTGACTTGGTGAGACAGATAAACAGAAATAAATGGGACTTTCGGCAGTTGCTTGTGTGGCCCATAGGTGGAAGCGCCACTGCCTAGACATGTGGTGACCACAATTCCCGGTGGGGTGCACAATGTGATTTTTTTTATGGGGCTCAGAATTCTTGCCAGCACCCTTCTGTTTGTGATAGAGGTATTTTGTAATGACAGAAATTCTGCTCAGGGCCCCCAATTTGACCAGTGTGCCTGCTCGTTATGGATCATAACTTCAAAATATATATTTTTAAAAAAGCTGTTTTTTTTTCTCCTGTCAGTGCTGTTTATACAGAACAGTGACAAAAAGTTTTCACCGTCAGTGTGAACGCGACTATGACTTCCTGCACCCTTCCTGCTAATGCTATTTTCTCTTTGAGTAATTAGAATCTATTACAACACAAAATAGCCTGGAAAAGCTCATGTTTGAGACAAAGACTAAAGGGAGGGGTTGGGTACGGTGCATAATGGGGTTAATATGGGTTTAGCATCTGCCAAATGTTGGGCTGTACCATTAACTGGTCACTTGCTTACAATACTTTTGCAATATTGTATGTGTACAACAAGGACATTAGTGTACAGAGTGACACCCACGCATGCCTCTGTGTCAACAGGAAGCAGGGGATGCTGCTGCATGCAGTGAGACATAACAAAACAAACAAAGTTGACAGGAAATCGTTGACTTTTATCATGAAGTTTGAGCGAAATTCACACCATTGTGGTTTTCATAGTTTTCTTCTGTATTTCCAACAAGATCGTGTCCTTTGATCTTGGGTATTTCCACTCAGAGCTTTGTATTTTACTACGAACATCACATTACTACGTGTTCTTTGATTTAATTCTTCCATTACAGTGTACCTCTAGTTAGAGTGAATGGGTGTTTTTTGTCTCATTAAATGTCACATAAAGTTCTTTTTTTGGTCAAATGCTTAACACTTTATGGCTGTTATGCTGCAGAAAATTCTTCCTTGCATAAAACTACAACATTTTAACAGGAATAACGTTAATGCACGCTCCACATATGGTGCAAAAATGTCAAATAATGTGATGTTGCTATCATAGAGGAGTTTTAAAGCTGCATGCTGTCTTCAAATGTAAATATATTTATAATTTATAATTTTTGTGGATTACAAGAGGCGGCAGCACCCTCATGCTTATCTTAGCCTACATCCTCTTCATGCGGACTGCACTTTCCTCTCTAAACTGTGATTATATAACAGAGTGCACTGTAATTATGTCAGATGCTTGTCTACAATAGCATTAAAGAGCTTTTACAGTTCCCCACTGGGGGATGGTTCAGTCTGCCTGCGTGTTGTAACTGTGTCAGTCCAAAAGTATTGTCTTCACATTCACCATCTGCTGTCATTTTCTTGTACTGGATACATTTGTTCTGGTGGTTTAAGAGGAGCTGGTGTTCAAGCAACGTTGCTCTAAAATTCGGTGCTGTATTTAGCTGCATTCAAGAAAACCCTCAAGAAAGTCAATTTGTCTTTTTCAAGACCCAAATATAAGGCTTCCAGTCTTAATCAGATTATTTTGGGGGGGAATAATATGTATATTCTGGTCAATGCAGCAATTTAACAATATGTTATTATTATATTTTATGGTAATATATATATATATATATATATAGGTCATCCATCATCTCTGTAAAAAAGTATTTTTACATTTGTGGTGTTAAATCTGTGTAATAACAGTACAGTACTTTGTGGATTGTGTTTTTTTGCCACTAAAAAAAAAATACTCGACAATACTGTATACTGCAGTGTTCTAAAGACTCAGGTCCACAAAAGACAACAAACATCTACTCCTTTAGTTTTTTTCAACCACAAAATAATGATCTGGTTCTTCCCACTAAATGTGTGTCTTTTTTCTCTTTACTTGATGTCCACTCATAAAACTTTATGCTGCTCCTGAAGTCCCTATCATAAAACCAGTAAGGTATTGCGGATTTACATGAACTGGGTGATTACAAAGTACACAGACACTTTCATTTATCATGAATTATGGGTACTCAACTACCAACGCTTACTCTTGAGGGAGTTTTTATATAGAACTCCATTGGCTAGCCACATGTTGTATAGTAAGAACACACTGAGTAACAACCGCCACATGTTAGCTATACCGACCACAGTGACGTAACACAGGAGATAGCTTGACTTCCTCTGCTCTGTTTGCAGCCACCAGTTAAACCCACTGGAAAAGTTCAAGATGCAAGTGTGTCGTCATGTTCCAGTATGGGAATTTTTTATGTTATGAAATTATTCTAAAGTAGGCGTGAGAGATGCCCCCTGAGGCAAGTGAAGGTCAATTTGAGGGTCACAGAGTCTGCTATGATAAAGTTAGACTTAGTGACACCGGCTGAAACAATAAAGATGGAGTAAGTAAGAAATAAGAGCGGGAGTGGTTTGTTTCTTGCCTCACTGCCCCGCAGTCTCATCAAAGTAATGACGCAGGAAGATGAGATGATACCACACACACGCACGCACACACGCACACACACATGCTATATTTCGATCATCTCAAAGCCTTAAGCAGCGTTTTGCAAACCGCCCACAGCGACTCTCAGAAGCCTCTTTGTGCCTTTCGCTCCTTCCCACTCATTTTCCTTTTCCTTACCCTTATTTACCCGCCATCCCTCTGGTTTCCTTCATCCATCCTTAGTTACAGTTCATCCTCTAACAACATTTTATTTTTTTATATACATGCTGTGACCATGCAGCAAATGGTACATTCATGATAATAGGTAATACTTACAGTATTTAGCTGTATTGTCAGGAAAAATAGGTGGGAATATAGGTTTATTTCACATAGCCTATAGATGAACTTCTGTCAAAAACAGCAGCATACAACGAGCATGTCAGTCTGCTATTACTAATCATGACAGACTTTGTGAGAGCCGCGCCCCTGCTGACGACTACTTTTGGACAAATGAGAATCCAGAACCTTATCTTTTTGAGCCTGAGTATATGGAGGATGACCTATAGGTTATCAGGTAAGTCGCCCTCTCCACGCAGGCTGTGAATAATGTTGTTGGGTGGTAGGCAGATTCAGCTATAGGGAAATACTAAGGCATTCTCATAACGTTATCATGTTATCACACAATGTCAGCTCTCAGTTGACAGCCAGTATCTACTGCTTTGATCTGTCCCAATGTTTTTTGCATGTGAAATCTAAAGTTGACCAATTTTTCTCTTGCTTCTTTTTACTCACCCTACTGTTGCTTTATACGCAGAACCCAGCAAAAGCGGTACATTGCCTTAAATGTGTACTTTTACACTACAACATGCAATAGCTCCACCGTTCTTGTTAATCACTTCCAAAATTAGTTTGGGCATGCTTAATGCGAGTGTTTCCAAAAAGATAGTGGAAACATTGCTCCAAGTGGTGAAGATGGATTCACGAAGGGCATCAACTGTCTGGAACTGATGGCCATTTTTATAAACTTCCCTTTCCATCCATCCCCAAATGTTCTCTATGGGATTTAAATCAGGGGAACAGACAGGATGGTCCAAAAGAGTGATGTTATTCTCCCTGAAGAAATTTTTTGTCAAGCGAGCATTGTGAAGTCCTACTGAAAAAATGTTTTTATTCTGGTCTGGAGAGTTTTTTGTCCTTTTTTTAAGCTTTTGATCAGCTGATAAACAGCCTATTTCAGTTTAATTGTTTTCAATACACTCCCCCTTCTTGCTTTTGCTTATGGTAGCTCTACTTAAAACCTCATTCGGTTCCAAATGAGCAAAAGGTCAATAGATAGCAATTCTTCAACTGGTCTTAGGATTTTGATTGGGAGTCTATATATGTGTTATCAGGAAATATGTTAAAATCATGAATCAGAAAGGGTTAGGAGAAAGAAATGCTCTATAGCCACCACCTGAAACACACTTCTTGCCGTATGTAGTCTGGTCCATTTGCACAACTGTAGATGGAATTGCCCAAAGTTTGATTGACTTGGAGTTCCACATGTGATGATAATGTGCTTCTTTTATGTTTTGAGCAGTGTACGAGTCTTACATCACATCCTAACCTGAGAACGTTAACCTAACAGGGCAGTGTTCTAACAAAGCAGACATTACATATGCTACATTACGTACGCTTGCTTACAGCACCTCTGTAATCTCAAAGAACCTCTTTGTTTTCCCCATAAAACCATTTACATAACACTAAAGCATGAGTCAAAATCTCCTCTCCTCTTCCCTTTTGTGAAATACTTAGCCCTTGCATTGTTTTACAGCGACATCTCGGTTTTTGTTATTCTTCCCAAGTGTTTGTCAAAAATGGAATCGTACAAAAAAATTATCAATCTTTCACAAAAAAAGATTAGTCTGTTGCAGACACCGAAAAATATTAACACATAGCACATTTTAGAAAAATATAATCATAGTTTTACATTCAGACAACAATGCAAAATACATAAAAATGACAAATGAAATTCACATTTTCAATAGTGTTTTTCTCCTTGCTTATCAAAGTGTTGGCACCATTAGGGGTTATTTTGCATCTGTAGTCAATAAAAAGCAGAGATTTCTGATATAACTGTGTTAGTTAGCAAATAACTACAGAGTCAACCGGTGATAATGTCATTTAAGGGTGACAAAGTTGTGGGACTTTTGGATTTTTGACGCACAGTAATGACGTAGTTCCTGTGAGACGGTGAGACAACAGAACATAACTTGGCGCGCTTTTCAAGAGTCTCATGCGTTGAACTATTTTACTGCTTTGTTTGGCTAAAAGCAACATTTATAGAATAAACGCGGAGGTAGAGTGTCCTAATTACTCACTCTGGAGAGCAGCGAAGAAGACCTCGCCAGCCTTGCGGAGTATATTGACCAAGAAGTCATCATGGGGAAACCCAATGCAGCCATTCCTAAAGCGGCGGCGGCAAAGAGATCCAGGAACGACGACTCACCTGGGACGGCTTCTCCACTCGGGAAAGACTCGGCGGACATACTGATGGCCATCGATAACAAACTGTCCAGTTTTGATGCCCGCTTGAACTTGCTGGAGATCATGCACAAGGAGTTCCAAGATTAACACAATCTAAACGATAAAAGAAAAACCCAACTGGAACTTGAGGAAATATTAAATAAGACAACACAATTCTTAGTACAAAGGCTTCGCTTGGAGAACTTCGAACATAGTAACAAATCTGGGAAATTTTTGGCTAATCAATTAAAAACAAATAAAGAGAAAACAACTATCTACGCCGTTAAAGACTCAGCAGGAAATATTACCCATGATCCTGATAAAATATTTTTCAGGGATTTTTATAAAGCATTATAAACACCACAATTAGACCCATCAGATGATGATATAGATCAGTTTCTTAATAATTTAAATCTACCGATATTACAACAGAACCAGAAAACACCTCTGGACTCACCTCTATCTGTTGGCGAACTCCAGGAAGCTCTCCAGCACATGCCTAATAATAAAGCCCCAGGCCCAGATGGTTTTGCGGCTGAATTCTACAAAGAATTCTGGACTACACTGGCGGTTGAAAACTGTGGGACTAGTTAGCGGACAAAAAAAGGTGGAATAAAAATAATAATAAATAGATGAAAAGTGGTGCAGAATACTATATGTGTGAATGCTCTAGCATTCACACAATAAAGGAGAAAAATAAAATGCCTCCAACTATGAACTTAGCTAATATTACTCTCTTATTAAAACCAGGAAAAGACTCCACACTCCCATCTAGCTACCGCCCAATTTTCTTAATTAATGTAGATTTTAAAATAATCAGTAAAGCTTTGGCCAGAAGGTTAGAGAAAATAACTCCTTTCATAATCCATCCAGACCAAACAGGTTTTATTAAAGGTAGACACTCCTCAACTAACACACGTAGATTAATTAACCTTATAGATTATTCTCACATACAGAATTTGGAAACTATTATCCTTTCTCTAGATGCAGAAAAAGCATGTGACAGGGTAAACTGGAAATTCCTATTCAGGACATTAAATAAATTTGGGTTTGGACCGGGTTTTGTTGATTGGATCACAATATTTTATACCAACCCACATGCATGTGTGAGGACCAATGATCAAACTTCTTCAAGCTTTAGCCTTCACAGAGGCACAAGGCAGGGCTGTCCGCTGTCCCCTTCACTGTTATTTATATTTATCGAACCCTTAGCAGCGGCCATCAGACATCATGAAGAAATCAAAGGGATCCGCATCAGAGATATGGATCACAAAATAAGTCTGTATCCTGATGATGTATAACTTTTTCTCCAGAATACTCAAGCGTCCCTTTTCCGCATGATTCAACTTATAAACAAGTACTCATCAGTGTCTGATTACTCTATTAACTGGTCTAAGACCACAGCTCTACCCATTAACTGTCACTTCAGGGTATACCTGATGCCATAATACGGACAAGGAATATTCGATATTTGGGTATAAACATTTCACTCAAGTTGTCAGAGCTGACACAGTTGAATTATGTTCAACTTTTGAAAGCAACTGAGGGTGATCTTTTGCGGTGGAGACGTCTACCCATATTACTCACGGGGAGAGTGGCTGCTGTCAAAATGATGGTTTTACCAAAAATGTATTATTTGTTTTCAATGATACCCACCAAACCATCCTCCTACTGGTTCAAGTCACTGGACTCCCACATCTCTTAATTCCTTTGGAAAGACAAACCATCACGTATAAGCTTAAATACGTTAAAACAAACCAAAGCCAGGGGTGGTTTAGAACTCCTACTGAGAACTTTTCTCACTATTTCTTAGCCAATCAACTGCAATATGTCTGGAAATGGCTCAAACCAAGTTATCCAGATGAGCCATGGCGAGATATAGAGCAAGCACTGTGTGATGATCTAGAAATCTGTGATCTACCATTCATCAGTTCAACCATTAAACATCATAAATGTTACAAAAGTATGAATACCAGCTCCACTCTGACAGCTTGGTGGGAATTTCTTAAAATAAACAAATGTTCCTTCTATCCATGTAAGCTGACACCCATATGGAACAACCCTGACATCCTACAAAATAAAAAAATGATACACTTTTCTCTCTGAAAAAATAAAGGGATAAAACACTTAGATAATATCATAGTGGAAGGAAACTTTGTGTCATTTGATACGCTCACCTCCCAATATGGAATCAGCAGCACCAAATTTTTAGAATACCACCAAATCAAATCTATAATAGGAAAAAAATACACGCCCAATCAATTGAACCTGCAAATGCCAACCAAGGTGGCAGAATTCTGTAACCTCTGCGCCCCAAAGTTATTATCAAAAATATATAGGCTTAACAATAAAACAGAAGATTTAATACACCTACTGACTGCAAAATGGGAAACAGACCTACTCAGTAATTTGGATCAAAACACATGGATAGAAATATGTTCAAATACATTTAAAATGACGAAAAACTTAAATCTACAGCTAATTCAGTTCAAAATTCTTCATAGGACTCATTATACAGGACAAAGGATGTTCAAGATGGTTCTCACAAAGTCAAATATTTGCTCACAGTGCACAAATAACTCTGTTGATAACTATATACATGCTGTGTGATATTGTGCACCTGTTCAAAGGTTTTGGCTTCAGGTATGTGAGGAGCTGTCCACTTGGTCCAGATGTAATATTCCAGCACACTCCACATTGTGTTTACTTGGCCATTTAGGTGGCATCAATATCGATAATAACACCTCACGTATGTTCCTTACTGCGTTATGCATCGCAAAGAAAACTATTCTCATGAATTGGAAAACAAAAGCCAATCTAAGTATGAACCAATTTAGGAACCTTTTATTAGATCATATCTCTTGTGAGACAATGTCTAGCTCTTAAACAATCAATTGGACCAATCTCATTCACTCTGGTCCCCGGTGATTAGCTCGTTCTCTTCACTCTGAGAGTTGGCCAGCTGGGCTAGGGGTCCCTTGGAGAGGGGGGCTGGGCTACGCTGCTCTGCGGGGGACCGGTGTTTATCTCTATTGAGGCTGGGGTAGGTCTGGTGCCGAGGCGACCGGTTGGTGGTGGGGCGGGGGAGCCGTGGGGTGGGGCCTGGGTCGTGGCAGTCGGGCTCCGGGTCGGGTGGCTGAGCTGGCTGGGTGTGGGTGGGGCGGTGCTCCTGGGCCATGGGTTCCGGGGGCTGCCTCTACCCGGATGTGGGAGAGGGGGCGTATCTGACCCCCGGGGGCAGCTGGGTTGGCCCGGACTCACTGCTGCAGGGGTGGATGGGTGCGCCTCCCAGTGCCGGATTGGTGCCTGAGAGGACCTGGGTTGGGGGAGTGTGCATGCGGTTGGGCGGGTGTGGGTTTGTGTGCGCGAGTGCAGGTGTGTGTCAGTGTGTTTGTGTGTGTGTTGTATGTCGTATGTTGGGTGCAGGATATTCAACAGTGATGTGGACACTGGGGGCAGTGGTGAGGGGTGAGGTGTGTGATCGTGCCTGGAAGGTTGCTGCCTCTCCGAGTCGTGGGGTGTGTTGCCTGGGTTCCTCTCGGATACGGGGTGGGGATGGCGGTGGTGCTGTTCAGGGGTGTGGGCCGCCAGGATCTCCTACAGAGGCGCACCTGTTGGGTAGTGTGTGACATCTGACATCTGGGTGAGGCTGCTCCCGGACTGTGGTCGCTGGGCGTCCGGGGCCTATGGATGGCCTCGCCTCGTGCCGGCCCCTGCCCCGCGGTGGTCCCGGGAAACAGGGGTGCCTACTGCCCAATGGCTCGTCTTCTGGGAGGGAAATTTCCCTCCAACTATGATAATCACAATTTCAGCAACAACCAGAACAGTCACAAAGCAAAATGAGCAAAAATACAGGGGAAAAAAAAAATAATAATAATAATGATAATACTAATATATAAATGTATACACACACATATATATACATATATATACACACACACATATATATATGTATATATACATACATACATATACACATATTTTTACACATATAAATACACATACTGTGCACATACACATATCCATGCAGTACATACATACATACACACACATACAGTGTGCATATATATGTATACACACATACATACATATGTACTAATAATGATAAACATACAAGAAAAACATGGAGAAGAGAAACAGAACCTCTTGAACAATGACCATCCAGATGACACATGCAACAAATCTACATTAAATCGACATTACTCTGAAGTGACAGGATAACTGCATCAGAGTGAAACTGAGAATGAGGAGATGTTCGTGGTGAACACAGCCATGCATCCCAAATCACACTCCCTCCAAAAGCGAGGGTCCGACTAGGAAGACGCCGGAGCACGGCCCTCCAACAAGCTCCCTACAGGGTGGAAGACTCGACTCCGCCCCCCTTAAGAGGCACCTGCGAGTCACTCCAAAGAGGTGCAAGGGAGACCCGGCCGGACGCCACTCGGCAGCCGAGCAAGGGTCACAAGGGGGGCCCGGGCGCCAACCGCTGGAACACCCGCCGGGGGCCAGCCAGCTTCGGGCTAGCAGGACAACCGCCCTCGAGCCCCCGGGCCCAGAAGCCCCCCAACCCCCCAAAGCAGGGGCCATACTCAACACCCCGGGAGCTCCAGGCCGCCCCAGAAACAACTGGCGCGGTCGAATCTTCCCCTCTGGGTTTTAGGTAGTATTGTCATTATTTATTTTATTTTTTTTCCCTTGTATTTTTGCTCATTTTGCTTTGTGACTGTTCTGGTTGTTGCTGAAATTGTGATTATCATGGTTGTTTATAATATGGTTGAAATATGTTTGTGAGGTTCTTCTGCACCCTATCTTATATCCACCACCCCACCCCCGACCCATCCCTTTTCAGGTCACGTTCGGCATCGAAATGTGCCGCAACAAAATTCATAATAAACGCAGTCAAATGTCAAGGGAGACTCAGTTGGATTATGAAGTCTCCCTTGGCAAAGAAATTTTGCTCAGCATTTAAAGACAGCTTGACTCTCATTCAGCTGATATGATGCTGGACAAGACAAAAAAAAAAAACCGTCTGGAACTGACCATTTTTGTAAACTTCCCTTGCCATCCATCCCCAAATGTTCCCTATGGGATTTAAATCAGGGGGAACAGGCAGGATGGTCCAAAAAAGTGATATTATTCTCTCTGAAGAAATTCTTTGTCAAGCGAGCATTGTGAAGTCCTACTGAAAAAATGTTTTTAGTCCGGTTTGGAGAGTTTTTTGTCCTTTTTTTAAGCTGTTGATCAGATGATAAACAGCCTATTTCAGTTTAATTGTTTTCAATACACTCCCCCTTCTTGCTTTTAAATATGGTAGCTCTACTTAAAACCTCATTCGGTTCCAAATGAGCAAAAGGTCAATAGATAGCAATTCTTCAACTGGTCTTAAGATTTTGATTGGGACTCTATATATGTGTTATCAGGAAACATGTTAAAATCATGAATCAGAAACGGTTAGGAGAAAGAAATGCTCTATAGCCACCACCTGAAACACACTTCTTGCCGTATGTAGTCTGGTCCATTTGCACAACTGTAGATGGAATTGCCCAAAGTTTGATTGACTTGGAGTTCCACATGTGATGATAATGTGCTTCTTTTATGTTTTGAGCAGTGTACGAGTCTTACATCACATCCTAACCTGAGAACGTTAACCTAACAGGGCAGTGTTCTAACACAGCAGACATTACATATGCTACATTACGTACGCTTGCTTACAGCACCTCTGTAATCTCAAAGAACCTCTTTGTTTTCCCCATAAAACCATTTACATAACACTAAAGCATGAGTCAAAATCTCCTCTCCTCTTCCCTTTTGTGAAATACTTAGCCCTTGCATTGTTTTACAGCGACATCTCGGTTTTTGTTATTCTTCCCAAGTGTTTGTCAAAAATGGAATCGTACAAAAAAATTATCAATCTTTCACAAAAAAAGATTAGTCTGTTGCAGACACCGAAAAATATTAACACATAGCACATTTTAGAGAGAATAATTATAGTTTTACATTCAGGAAACAATGCAAAATACATAAAAATGACAAATGAAATTCACATTTTCAATAGTGTTTTTCTCCTTGCTTATCAAAGTGTTGGCACCATTGGGGGTTATTTTGCATCTGTAGTCAATAAAAAGCAGAGATTTCTGATATAACTGTTTTAGTTAGCAAATAACTACAGAGTCAACCGGCGATATTGTCATTTAAGGGTGACAAAGCTCTGGATGTTGAGGGACTGTGTTGGTTGACACGTCTCTACAACATTGCATGGAAGTCGGGAACAGTACATCTGGACTGGCAGACCGGGGTGGTGGTCCCCATTTTTAAAAAGGGTGACCGGAGGGTGTGTTCCAACTATAGGGGGATCACACTCCTCAGCCTTCCTGGGAAAGTCTACTCCAGGGTGCTGGAGAGAAGGGCACGACCGTTAGTCGAACCTCGGTTACTGGAGCTGCAATGTGGTTTTCGTCCCAGGCGCGGAACACTGGACCAGCTCTACACCCTTGCAAGGGTACTCGAGGGTATGTGGGAGTTTGCCCAACCGGTCTACATGTGCTTTGTAGACCTGGAAAAGGCATTCGACCGTGTCCCTCGTGGTGTCCTGTGGGGGGTGCTCCGGGAGTACGGGATTGGTGGCCCGCTACTACGTGCCATTCGATCCTTGTACAATCAAAGCAGGAGCCTGGTTCGCATTGCCAGCAGTAAGTTGAGCTTGTTTCCGGTAAGCGTTGGCCTCCGCCAAGGCTGCCCTTTGTCACATATTCTGTTCATAATCTTTATGGACAGAATTTGTAGGCGCAGTCAAGGTGTTGAGGGAGTCCAGCTTGGTGACCTTAGGATCTCATCTCTGCTATTTGCAGACGATGTGGTCCTTATGGCCTCATCAGGCTGTGACCTTCAGCGTTTACTGGAGCGGTTTGCAGCTGAGTGTGAAGCTTCTGGGATGAGACTCAGCACCTCCAAATCCGAGGCCATGGTTCTCAGTCAGAAACGGGTGGACTGTACCCTCCGGGTTGGGAGTGAGGTCTTGCCTCAGGTGGAGGAGTTCAAGTATCTCGGGTTCTTGTTCACGAGTGAGGGAAGGTTGGAGCGTGAGATCGACAGACGGATCGGTGCAGCGTCTGCAGTAATGCGGGCGCTGTACCGGACCGTCGTGGTGAAGAGAGAGCTGAGCCGGAAGGCAAAGCTCTCTGTTTACCGATCGATCTACGTTCCCACCCTCACCTATGGTCATGAGTTATGGATCATGACCGAAAGAATGAGATCGCGGATACAAGCGGCGGAAATGAGTTTCCTTCGTAGGGTGGCTGGACTCACCCTAAGAAATAGGGTGAGGAGCTCGGCCATCCGGGAGGAGCTCAGAGTACAGCCGCTGCTCCTTCACATCGAAAGGAGCCAGTTGAGGTGGCTCGGGCATCTAGTCCGGATGCCTCTCGGGCGCCTCCCTGGTGAGGTGTTTCGGGCATGCCCAGTCGGGAGAAGGCCCCCGGGAAGACCTAGGACACGCTGGAGGGACTATGTCTCACAGCTGGCCTGGGAACGCCTTGGTGTCCTCCCGATGGAGCTGGAAGAGGTCGCTGGGGACCGGGAAGTCTGGACTTCCCTACTGAAGCTGCTGCCCCCGCGACCCGGACCCGGATAGGCATAGGAAAATGGATGGATGAATGGAAGTTGTGGGACAATGACTTCCTGGTGGGAGTCTGTTGCTAATGATACAGTGTAGGGCAAACGAACTAGTATGTGTAACATTGTCATTTTTTTACAGTAGTATTACATAAAGTAAGTATCACATATGGCTGAATAAGTATTGCTATCAAACCACTAAAGGGCAAAATACATCAACAACAGTTTTTGTAAAGTAACCTACTAACGTGCTGAACCAAGACAAATGTTTACAGAAAGTTTTAGTCAAAAATGTAATCATACTGTGTATGTCTGACACCACAGTGGCTGGTGGAAACTAATTATCCCTAAAAGATTAATTGAAGTCATCTTATTTCATTTGAGCATTTATAGATTTTCGTTTTGACTGAGCACACTGTGGTAGTATTTCAATGATCCAACAAGGGGGACTCAAATCTTATATAATCCAACCTCAATCAGGCTCATTTGGCTTAATAAGAACCCAAGAGGCAAAGTATTCTATAAACCATACTAGTTGAACCACTCCAATAACACATATGCAAAGTTCTCTTATGTCTGTATATTAATTCTAATACTTAGTCCAAACAGCTCTTTTCCCTCCCTGTCTATCCTTATCACCATGATGAATTATTCATTCACTCAAAATCAAAAGTAGAGTAGCTTTGAAATGTGATGCATCTAATTAGTGTGATCAAAGACCTAATGCACTCTCACATTTGAATGACTCTGACCATGAATCCTTGTAGGCATTTTAAAAAGCCAATGGAACAGGCAAATACACACAATAATACGTGAAGGTGCTGAGGCACACACATCTGGCACCTCGCCTTCACAAACCAAGTTAAGCATGGCAGACATACAGGAGGCATGTCTGAAATTAAAAAACAGCCGTCACCCTCAAAGTGTGCCGGGGAGCGCGGGAGACAAAACAACAGCAGAGATTAACCATGTGAAAAGAAGCTTGTCCCTCCTCTTCCACACACACACACACAAACACACACACAGGCCTGACCTTTGAAGGAAAGCGACAGATGGGTCTTTTTCTGTGTTCAGGTCTATGCTGACAGCTGTCCAGGATACGGGAAGGTGAAATGGGGAGGGTGTGTGTGGGTAGGGGTTAGTTGGTGGTACGGAGAGACAATCGAGGGGTCAGACATTCCCTATAGAAAAGAACAGAAGCGTGCACACATTTGCTTGGATGTATAGAAACACATGCAGGCAGGCAGGGGGACATTCATGTCATCATTTACATATTCATCAGGTTTTTGGTCTGCTGCTTTTTAAGTTGGTTGGTACATCTGCCTTCCTCATTGACCCTCTGTCTGTTGGCCCTCTGTTCGGTTTTTTTTCCTGTCCCAAATGAAGTCCATCAGCTCCAAGAGTGGATGTGCCAGAGGATGTAAAGTCCCCATGAATCGTTACAACGCCACTGTTTGATAAAGGTTCCTCGTTGATGTACGGTTCCATCCCGTCAGTTGGGAAGGGCCTTGGATCCCCTTTATGTGAAGGGGGATTCCTCCTCTACAGTCTGGACATGTCAGTGCAGGTTTCCAAGGAAGAAAGGGCAATAAAGACAGATCATTAAACGAGGAATGTTAAATGAGGTCATTGTTTTCTACTTTTATGATAAGATTTTATTTTACATTTTTTTGCTTTTACTTTAGTGTTTTGTATATAAAAGATGACAGTTCATAATGACTTTGTGTCTTTCATTCTTCTGTGGCGGTAAACATCATTACAAGTGAGCCACATCTATCTGCTAGACCTGATTAGTCACTGTGGCAGCACCATTCATAAATCCACTTTTGGACCCGAAACAAAAAAACAACAGCCTGTAGCAACATTAACCCTTTTGTGGGAACCCTCACACCAAACACTAACCCTGAACCCTAGCTCCCTGGTCAAGGACATTGTGTTTTGTCTCTTTCTGCATTAGAACAACATTAGAACTTGGAGTACATATATGAACTTAGTACAAAACCAACTCATCTCTTCAGTTACAGCTGGTTTGGTTGCGCATCAACACATTCATGTCGCCCCCCCAAACCCCCACCCCCCCGCCTCGGATCTTGCATGCTACTGGGACAGGTGTGGGTCTACTGCCTCCCCACACGAACAGCCGGGACTGGGATTTCAATGTTATTCTGTGGGGCTGAATAGGAACCGGTATGGGGGCCCCTTTCTATGTCGCGCCTCCGGTTGACAGACGAGCAGCCGTGTCTTTGTGCTGAGTCAAGGGGCCCTGAATCACTTAGCTGACGAAGGGAGGTGGCAGTTGGGTTGCTGGGGTTAGGGGGTATTGTTTGTTGTTGTAATCACCAAATCCTGATCCTTAATGAAATCGGCGGTTAGTCTGAAATTGTGGCAGTCGTTGAGGCTTAATGTCAAGTGTAGTCAGTTTCTGCTACTTTTGATGCATTGATTTGACATTTACTTGCCTTTTAGTCAATCTTTTTAATGTATTTTTGATATTTTCACATTTACTGCATAACGATATAAAAGTGTGTCTGTGTTAGTGAGGGGGTTGAGGGCTCGATCCCACCTGCTGAGGTTCTCCACAGTAGCCCAAAGCTGATCTTTTATTCTATTATAAAAAGGCCTCTAAAAGGATTTCCAAAGACTGACTGTTGGGGGTCATAAGAATATCAATGCATGGCTTGTTTGATGGCTGCTGCTGCTCTGGTACAACCTCCAATGAAAACATCAGGCACCATATCCAAAGCCTTTAAAGCCTCATTTAAACAGTAAACACTTTTGGTTGTTGAAGTTAAGCGTAATGCCAGAAAATTATTAATATTTTAATATTTTAAAAGTTTGTTAAATGTTAAATTAGCAGAAACATCTACAGGATCATTCATTCATTTTCTATGCCGCTTATCCTCATTAGGTTTACGGGTATGCTGGAGCCTAACCCAGCTGACTTTGGGCGAGAGGCGGGGTACACTCGGGACTAGTCGGCAGTCAATCGCAAGGCAGACAAACAACCATTCACACTCACATTCATACCTATGGACACCAATTAACCTAACATGTTTTTGGAATGTGGGAGGAAACCGGAGTACCTGCAGAGAATCCAATCATCCTCTGATATATTCTCCTTAAAGTCAGAATTCCAGGCCTCTAAACTATCAATAAAGGATTCATCATCATAAGATACAAAAGCTGAAAAAAACAAAGAAATTTGACCCTTTTCCTTAATACGCAAAAGAGCGGGTTCTACGTTAATGTATGTACAGTATATTTTGAATAAATGTCTGAGCTGCATGTATTTAAATAAGTGTTTGTGTGGGATTTGGTATTTTTGTGTAAACTCTTCAAATGTAAGTAATGTGTTGTTTGTGTACAAATCACCAACTTTCCTAACACCCTTTTCTGCCCATATCTTAAAACCTCCATCATCCCTTCCTGCTATAAAATTGACATTTTCCCACGTAAGGGTAAACTGAGAGATTTGAGGAGTATCTTTAATATGCTGATGAGCTATATACTAGACATCAATAGTAGTCTTCGGGGTAGGATTTTTGGTCTTTTTTATCAAAGCCTTTGGTTCTGCCGAGTATAGGTACAGTTTTAGAGGAAGATTTGGTACTGATGTTAGCTCAGTAAATAACCAAGATGGAACAGTGTCATTTGAAATTGAAAATGATACTTTAGTAATATATTCACAATAATCAGAAGCAAAAGCCACATTCTTGCACATTGGTGTTCTTCATCCTGCAACCAACTTGCAGCTAGTCCAGAGTAGCCTACTTTTCACATTAATGCTACATTTTATTTGACAGGAGAAAGAAAATGAGCCATTGCAGCAAAATAGAGACTATGAAGTATAACAATGCAGCATCCAGAGGTAAGGCACAGCAACATCCAACGTTTTTCAAAGAACAATGCATAAATCTTGGTGACAAAATTCTGGTACACACAGGTGGTTGGTATCTATGAATTAATCGCAGATCCAAATTAGGAATGTTTGACCTTGGCCTGTGAATTCTGTCATATAAATATTTCCCTCAGGTTCTGAAAGGACGGTGCATGTTTGATTAACTTGATACTATTCAGAAGCGATAAAATGACGGAGCACAGATGTGTGGTAACCTTGTTGTGCCATCGGGTCTGTTCTGTGTTGTGACGTCACTGCACAACCTCCCCTTTGTGTCTTGTCTCCACGTCTCACCTTCTGCTTGGTATTCTGTACTCGAAGGCTGCCTTCCCACTTTGAGTCAGATTTAGTAGCATGGCAGGGTGAAATAGGGAGAAAATAATGCAGGTAAAATAACAACCAAGCAATAAAGACATACAGAAAAATGAAAAAATGGACCTCTGAAAACTACCCGCTTGGATGAGTGATATTTTATATTTTTCCCTTCTGTCTTCTTCCCACTCATATTCCCAGCAGAGCTTCTGTACTATCATACTCTCCTCCTCCATCATTCATGCATTCCTCATTTAACTTTCTGCTTCTCGACAAGCGTGCAAACAGGCTGTAGGCTCACTGGGAAGAAACTTTCATTTTAAATGAGATTTCATCAACCTCTGTGAAGCGATGGCGTGTTTCTCTGATGCAGCTCCAAGGCAGTAAATTAATGGAAGAATGCTAGGGCTGAAATCAGAGCTCTCTCCATCTCTCCACTGCAGACGGACAAGCCCCTTCCTCGATATTTACAAGCAGTGCTTTTTCCTGTATTGTAGTAATGTAAGGCACTGCTAATAATAATGCTAATAATAATTATGGTAATAATATTGTCCACTTTTTGCGACCGATAAAAAGCTTCCACCAGGGAGAAAATTCCATTAAGTAAATCAGTACATGTAACAATGACTTGCACACTCTTGCAATGACTTGGGTTTCTGATTTAGATATGCCTTCCTGTATCGGCAGTGAGTATGATACATTATTGGAGGAAATAGATGTCAATCATATGAGCACCATCACTGATTGGTCATGAATTCTCCCACCGTGTGTCCAACATACAAGCAAGTAAAACCTGGTATTACTATTGATTGTTTTTGTTTTGTTTTGATTATGTTTTGACTAAAGAGGATAAGGACTGTTTGGCCAATATACATTTTAATTTTTAGTATAATTTGTGAAATGGTGGGGGAAAGAATAAATGTTTTGACATTCATGATTCATTCATTCTAATTTCATCTTGAAATTGATCTGCTGTGACTACGGGGTGCATGACGTTGTTCTTCTTGAGCATGTATTGATTACATGTCTTCTAATCCAAATAGACCATCGATCCAAGCAGGCTGTTTGGCTGAATAGACGTGCATTTAGTAACAATTTTGGACAACAGGAAGGTGATGACAAATTCTGCAAACAAGAAGGATTGAAGATGATAAAGATATCACAACGTCACAAATGCTGAGTGATGCATGATGGGATGGGCTGACATCCTCAGCAGATAAAGAGCATAGCATTGCTTTGCTGTGCAGTTTCAATCATCAATTTAGTTACCGCTGACAATACTGTTGTAATAAAGTACACTCCTATTACTCATTCCAAGTGATAACTTTGCTCAACCATGGTGTCATTGTATCATTCAGTCTCAGCTCTAGTATTTTGGTCACCCTATTTAGAGAGAAGGCGATGTAGTGCAGTTCTGCCCTGTTGCAATAAATGTGTTTAAGATCAGTGCATCTGTGACAATGTCAATCAATACTGGGCTTTATTTATGTACAGTATTGTTACATTATGCAGGTGTTCATTTTTGTTTCTTACGCAAAGCACACACAAGAACAAACCGGAGCTGTATCATTTTCGACTATCTTTCATTGACAAGACAATCGCAGCAGCTGGCGCAGCTGGATATCTACTTTCCATTCTCATACCCTACTCTGGATATCGCTCCACTTGTGTTTGTGTGTGCGTGTGTGTGCATGTGCGTGTGTGTGCGTGCATGTGTGTGTGTGTGTGTGTGTGTGGAGCTGAGCCAGAGAAAACACAGTCGGCTTCTCAAATGCAGTGGTTCTCAACTGGTTTGGCTGTGAGAGCCACCATCACCCTTCAGTGACAAGTGACAACCCAAATTGCAAAAAATGTTTTAACGCAAACATCTCAAATGTGATATTTATCGCTTATACTTTTTGTCGCAATAATGGACAATTTAGAGTCGCCAATTACCCTAACATGCATGTTTTTGGAACGTGGGAGGAAACCGGAGAAAGCCCATGCACGTACGGGGAGAACATGCAAACTCCACACAGAGATGTACAACGGATATTCTAACCCTGAACCTCCTGATTGTGAGACCAACGTGCTACCCACTCAACCACCGTGCGGCCTATTTGATAAATTCAATTTCTTAATTTCAATTTTCAAAGGACCTGTTTGCAGCAGGCACACGGCTACCAAGAAGGGGTTAACTTTTAAACATGTTGCTTCCCTCTTCCTGCCCCAAGCTTGTAAGCTGCAGCCCAGGTAACACACAGGTGTGCAGGAGTCATTGCTAAGCACTAGCAGGGTAATGTTGAGGCAGTTTCCAAGAAAACTCATTAATGTGCAGTTTGAATTTGAGGTACTGCAAAATAGCATAGTGTGGCAGCACAAAACAAGTTTCATGATCATTTCAGGAACAAGAAAGTTTTTATTCACAAAATGATTTGAACAAAAAGTGTCCTTAAAGGACGCATTGCAAGCGAGTAGCACAGACGCTAGGAGCAATCAGGGACATCGGGCTCATTCTAATATTTTGTTTTTGGCAAAGACCCCTTGACTCATTGAAAATGCCGGAATTCCTGGAAACCTATTAGCTGAGAATCCCAGCTTTAATGTAACATAGCCACTTCAAACCCCCAGCCAGCATCACACGTTTGCTTGTGGTAGAGTGAAGAGTTCACGCTGGCCTACGTACGAATACATCGTTAGCTCTGTGTGAAGCCAGAGAGGTGTCAATACAAACACATCACAGAAAACACAGAAAAACCCGGCCCGACTGACCTCCAACTGTGGTAATAAAACAGTATGGGGTGCAGTACAGCGGGAATCTTGTCTCCAGGGTCCAAAAACATTTCACATGGTCTTTAGTTTTTGTTTATCTAGGTAAGTAATAGACCATTCCGCAAGGTGAGAGATATTTCACACCTCATGTGTTGCTGTTGATTTGGAGGAGAGGAGAGGAGAGGAGAGGAAAGGAGAGGCTCTGCAAAGTGTGTCTGACAGTGGTTTCCTGTTGATCTGTGCCATTGCATAAAAAGAAAGCAGATTTATTAATAGGAAGACCGAACTCACAAAGGTCGAATTTAAGGTTGACTTCGTGGGGACCAACAAAGAAATGTTTTGCAGTCAAAATGACAAAATATTTTATCATTTCAGCCTTTCATCCACACAGAAACTGCATTCTGGGTGCCATAAAACAGCATTTTTTTTAACGCGGCTTCCAAAACAGCTGCTTGTCGGCCAAAACCGCTGTTTGAGAATGACATCACCGAGCTGTCGCCACCCTGTCACCGTCATGTGACCAGAGGTGAGCTTTGATGCAAGCCAACATAATATCATCAAGGTAATGTATTGACGGAGATAAAACTCACCTCAGTTGACATTCTCCTGATATTTTGTTTTTTTAATTATTCTCCAAAATGACTCACATAAGTAATTCCAGTTTGTCGTAAGTCTAGATGAGCCTTGGAAAAAGGAAGACAACGGACTTATGGGCCCGCTTTTTTCTTCTTCTATAGATTAGTGTTTCACGCGGTTCCCTTTGTGTGTCGGTGTACAGTGCCACACATAGGTGTGCCTTGTGTATCACATCGTTTTCACCCGGTGACCTGTTCCTGTCTGGATGCAAGTATTTACTAATCCGGCACAGTGTGGATGCAAAAATTTTCAAAACTGCCAAAAAAATCCCAGGAATGTTGCATTGTGGACAGAGCCCAAGTTTCTGGAAAACACATCAAAGTGTCAGAGAAAAGTAAGGAGAAAAGCAGCTGAGAAAGCATTAGGAGTACTTAACAATACAGCTAAATGGATCACATGCAAAATGGTCTCCATCTAATGCCAAGTGCATGTGTCACAATCAAATGTATATTGTCTATTCAAAATAGCTAAGGGAAGGAGCAATATGAAGAAAATGAGTGCAGTGGGTGACTCACATCAGTGTGTGATTTCGAAGTTGAAGCATTACCATGGTAACATATCCTGTCATGTGCTAATGGATCACATCTCTCTGTGTATATGTTTATGTGTTAGTGGGTGAAAAGGGATAGTAAAGCAAGTTTACCTACAGTGTAAACAAGATAGTTCATCTTATATTCAGGGTCTGGAAATCCCCAAGCTTATCTTACTGTCACACACACACACTAGTGACCTGGACTGATGCATCTGTGACACATAATCATAACCATAATACACTAGAAACCATAGTTCAACTACAACTACAACAACATAACATTAAGGGCGGAGCACCCAAAAATCGTTGGCAACAATTGCATAGTTATGTGCTATCATTACAGTCACATTTCAACAACCTATCATGTTTGTTTAGCCTATTCACTGAAGAAAAACAAAAGAATCCAACATAAAGCTCCCACAGGGTCTATTTTTAGATGTGTAGTAAAGCCTGCCTTTTTACAAAGCTTTCCTCTGTGAAGTGAAAGAGTCAGATACGACTGTGATATGACAGCTCCATGCAGAATCCTAATGATAATTGACACATTACAATTATTTATGTCCAATATATAACTAATAGAAATAAAATGCAAAGACTCAAACTTATCCAAAAGTCAAACCCACAGCACACTCGCTCACCCGCAATTGCAATTGTGTGCGTAATCAAGATGTCATTTAATTGCAAATTAAATGACATCACCCCCCTTGAAAATACATATTCAGAAGGACTCCAAATAAGAATAGGAGCAGCCGGCAAAGTCAGAGAAATTGCAGTAATACAGCAGAATGAAGGTGATCAACACAGGCCAGCGGGGGCCAGAACAAAGCGGAAATTGCGAATGACCTAGTTTGAGTACACCCATAAACAGGCTCTTGGACCACTATTAAAAAGTCATTTTTGCTTATGATTGCATATTGAATGTTCTGAACTTCTGTTTCCATGCCAGTGCTGTATTGAGCAGATTAGGCATAGCATGGATGTATTTGACTTTCCATAGCTGACATCATGTTGCCTTTTCATGTTCTTCTTTTGATAGCAAAGTAGCTGACAGTGAATTAACCACGCCACTTTGTCTCAATTAAGACGAGGGATGTCGGAAATATTAGTTTATATCAATAAAATGATATCAGCATGTGAGGGATCATTATCTCCTATAGTTTTGCCTTTGGATAGTAAACGTGCAGTTGCAATGACAGCATTAGTTATGAATGTTTGTGCCACATAAAAATGTGCAGCTTTCCAATTTGTCTTCTTGCCATTATTATTGAATTGAATTCTTGTGTGAATTTATTAAGACTGACCTGTTTTATGTGTTGATAGTAGGAGAACAGCTATCTTAGTTTACTGTTGGTAATGATTCTTAAATGTATATTTTGTTGAGACAAAATGTTTAAAATAAATAAAACACTTTTTTTTTTACTTTCTTTGCATATTGCAGAATTTGTCTCATTTTGTAAAAACAGTGACACCACAGTAAAAGAAGCAAACTGTGTTCAATCATTACACGACTTGTGTTGTGACATCAGTTTGAAGGAAAATCTGCTGTCTATATTGTATTGGTTGATATCGGTATTAGTAATGAAGTGCTGGACACAATCGCGTATCGGATATTGGTAAAAAGCCAATATCACAAGCATGTTTGGCTCCAGCATACCTGTGACCCTAACGAGGATAAGCGGCATAGAAAATGAATGAATGAGTTCACCATAATTAACAATATGATGCCCTACCTCCCTTTTATGTTTCTGCTTCTATGGAGCCATGTTTGTATTTCTGTTGAAGTCACGAGGGTAGAATTAGAAAAAAGATAAGACAATTCCAATGATTCTCTCACGTTTACCTCCTCAGATGAGCAAGTCCAGTCACATGGACGTGTTGATGCTCCTTATCTTGATTCCCAGTGAGAGCGATCCTGTCGGCGAGAATTCCTTATGCCAGCAGGTATGAAATGTTTATGTCGGCACGTGTGATCTCTGCCGTGCCCTGGTAGTGCACACATCACAGCTGTTTAACATTCTATGACTCATTACAACATGTGATTTACACACTTGATGAGCAGGTGGCATTATTTGTGGTCATAAACTGCACAGTTATCATTTATAACAGTGCTTGCTGGAAGTAGTTGACGCCACACACCTCACTATTAGGCACGTGAGGTATCTCAACATGATTTAGTGCTCAGCACAGCCTGATACCAACAACTCCCTTTATCTGAACTCAAGGTTATTCTGCAACTCTTTTACAGAAATCACTATCGCCCTAGTTTGACATGTGAGGCCGTGAAAAAACAACAGCATTTCCTTCTCCACTTTTCACTTCAAAGTGGTAACCACGGCGCTCACAGAGCTCTCTCTCGGTAGCCGTGTTACGTGATCTATTGAGTGCACAAGCCTCGTGTCCATTTTTGTGAAACCTCAGCAACAAAGCGTAGCATAAAAATGCAGCATTCGTTTACCGCTGTGATGGATTAAGTCAGCCATTCAACTGCACGTGCTTGTAAATAATTCATAATTTGCTTTTTTTTTTGTTGTTGCGCACCTGCTGAGACCTCACGCACGCTAGCCACAGTCTATTTAGCGTAGCTACTAGCCAAGGAAATAGTAAATAGTACTAGCCATTTACCAATCACACCCGCGACCCTAGTGAGGATAAGCGATATAAAAAAATGAATGAATGAATGACTTACATGGTAATCAGATGTTAGCCACATGCTAGTCACATGTATGCTAAATGGTCACCAAATATTTGCTGCATACTAGCCATACATCCATAGACCGGCCACATGCTGCTGCATGGGCTAAGAGCCACATACTAGTTCCATGCTAACCAAATGTTAGCCACATGCTATTCACGTGTTTGCTACATGCTAACCAAAAGAACTTGCTTATGTAATGCGAACCAGGCGTCCACATATGCCCATAGATTGATTTCGAGTCAAATCCGCCAAGGCTACACATATTTACACTTACTATATACAACCTTCCAGCCATACATCAATTTAGTAGCCACATGATGCTGCATAGGCTACTTGTCAGATACTAGTTATATGCTTGCTTGCTAGCCAAATGTTAGCCACATGCTAGTCACGTGTTTGCGCCATGCTCGTCAAATCTTTGTTGCGTGTATGTATGCTCGCGGTTTATTAGCCACCTTCTGGCCAAAAGTTACGTCCGTGACTGTTGCTTACTGGTCACATGCTAGTCAAAATATTAGCGGCATTGATGTCATCTTTGCTACATGCTAATCAAACTTCCATGCTTGCTAGCCATATGCTAGCAAAAAGTCATGTTTAGCCGCATGCTAAATTCACTATATGTCAATTTTTTAGATTTAGTGGCTATATAAATAGATAATAGATAGATATAAGTTGTCGGAATAGAATAAATTAAACATATTTAACAAGAAGACTACTAGCCTACATGCTAGTTACAAAAGTAGGCCAATTCACATACCGAAAAGTAAAAAAAATACAGAATAGTTTAGTTTAGTGAGTCATGATTGAACTATAATTAGAACTTTAAAACTGTTCAATACAATACCCAATCTGCTGCTTGGCGTTTCCAATTTACGAACATGAACAAGGTCCCTTCATAGAGTTACAAAAACCAAGCAATCTCTTTTTCCTAGCGGTCAAAACAAAAACGAGGAAACAATCCTTGTGGATATCAACAGAACTGGAATGAAAACAGAGCAATAAAACGAGATACGCCACACATTATCTACTGCCATAAGAATAATAAATACTAAACCTATCATAGTGAGTGTTTATAAAACAACAACATACACACTTTTTATTTACGCAGCTTTAGTTGTGTTACTTGTGTGTTTTTTGTTTTTTTCAAATCTGTTTCTGCTGCAAAATAACTTTTGTTGAATATCCTTTTATATTGCCAGGTGGACAAAACAGATTTGCACAATAATACTGCAACTGGCATGAGGTGTGGCCGTAAATGTTGTATATCACATGACAAGAGCACATCAACAAACACGCCTCCTCACGTTTGAATTAGTCCAGTTTTAAGAAGCAGACTATAAAGGCGCACGGTTTGTTGTTGCGATAAAGGCGGCATCTGTGTGTGCACTTTATTTACACGAGGGATGAACGTGGCGCCTCCTCCTCCACTTTATGCGACACCTGCTGCCCATTAAATACAAACCAGAATTCCTCTCTGTCAGTGAGGCATTCCACGGAAATGTTTTATAAAGCAGCTCTATAAATAGATATGTCTCACTACTTCCTCCTTTACTTTGCAGTTTGTCCGATATGCGCTTCTGGGATGGGTCTCCCCCGCCCAGCTTTTGACTTATGCACGGCATTAAATCTCACATGGCACATCCTTTCATTGTGGTTCTACACACCCTGAAATCCTACATCGGGTCTACGCGATGAGATTGTGGGGAGAGTGAGAGATCACATGACACAAGACTGCTACTGGAAAACAGAACGTTGTGGTTTCCCCCAACGTTTATCCTTGATTCGATTAGAATGGCAACGTGAGGGTGCTTTCCGAACATGCATGCCATCATTGTTGAGCCTTGACATGATTATGTTGGAATAACCCAAGAGTACACCCCCTCACATTTCAGTTACCAGTTTGCCTCCACAAGAGACAAGACTATAGAAATTCAACCCGGATAAAATCCCAGGTAAATAAGAATATTGCCACAGTGAAAAGAGCTTTTTGATGACTGACTTGAGACAGCTCCAAGCTGAGAAGTGGAATGCTGTCCCACGGCAGTGTGTGAGCAAGCCTGTCGTCACTGTGCATGGTTTTTCCACGTTACTGAGGCTCCTAGACGTACCTGTCAACCCTCCCATTTTCCCAGGGAAACTCCCGTATTTAGCACTTCTTTCCATTTCAATTGTTTTCTGTATTTAATCTGTATTTAAACTTTCAGCGGGGGGGTTATTTTTATTTTACAGTCACGCATGCACGTTGCTTACAAATGAGTAAATGTACTGTCTTTCAATGATACAAAATAAGAGAGACAGTCTCCTAATGATATAATACAAAAATAAATGAATCCACTAAAACTGTGCACTAGATTCTATGTTGTGGTTACATGCAGAGCGACAATGTGACTGCAAAGTGTACTACACTTTATATGCTCTCATCCATTTGAGCTGTACATGCAGGTTTTTGTCTACGTATGTGTGCAAAAGATCCCTACTTTGGGAATTCCCTTGTTGTTAGTTTCCCTGAGAGAAAAAAAAGGCTTCTTTGGGTTATTAAAAAAAAACATTCTTCATTTGATCTACTCTGTTTTTAAATCTATTTAGTATTTGTCTATGGATATTTTGCCACTTAATTTCAGAGGTATTAATAAAGAAGCTTTGTTGTGCACATTCAAGTGGACACAACACAGTGTTTTATTGATATGTGAAAGGGGGCAGGGTGCCTTTTCCCACAACAAGTCCTGACTATTTTCCTGATTCTGACTGCCCAACCCTGCATGTTGTCCTCCGAGGCTGTGCTGTGTGTGGGGGAGAAAAAAAGGAAGGAAAAGCTTGCCTTTAGGCGAGAGGGGGGTGGTTTGGATGAAAGAAGAGTGAAGTGTGACTTGGTGATTTAGTAAGCAGTTGGATCAAAGTATTAATTATGTCCGTCTAGCATAGAATTCCTGTTAAAAAGTTGCCACAATTCCAGTGACAGTAAAAACAATATTTATGCACAGTATATTAAAACATATCTCCCTGTGATTGTAGCACATGATTGTTTCCACCCTGCAATCACATGAGTCTTTACGCAGCGAGAGTGTGGATAATCATCATATATTTGTTGTCCACTCTCAATGATCTCATTCAGAGGAGATGAGTTAGCCAAAAAATCACACTCCCGGTCATGTGAGTCTTGTTTGTGACTGCATTTGGGTCACGGCGAGGATGACGAGGATGACTGTACAAACTGACTGGAAAATAAGACCACAGCCACAAAATAGCCGTTTTAAACAAAGAGTTTACCTTACATACAATTGTAAGTGACCAGTAAGATGGGTTTTGTGCACATGAAGCACACAAAGTAGTCCTTTTAGGAAAGTACTCCTAATTTCAAATGGTTTAAAAACATCTCACGGACACAGAAATACTCTCTTCCGTTTCAACCTCTCCACCATCATGGGCAAGACCAAAGGGCTGTCAAAGAACAAGATTGTAGACCTGGACAAGAACGGAATGGATTCAAAAACCATCAGCAAGAAGCTTGGTGAGAAAGGTGAGACGACTATCGGCCCATTCATTTTGGAAATGGAAGAATAAAAAAATGAAATCAGTGTGGATCAAATATTTCTTTTTGTAACGTGTAAATGTGACAGGGCCTTACTTAGTATGATGAAGCAGCTTTGAGCTGGTCATGTTCTGTCATTACAAGCAGTGTGTTTCCTCAAAGCTCACAAAACCACCAAAGCATTGCAATAACATTTGACTTTATAATCAGCAGCTAATTGTTTGCTTTCCACAGAGTAGTAATGACGAGATCATAGCTGTTTATGACTGAATCAGCCATGATGACTATGTATCCCCTAAGACCCAAACAATTCGACGTGAATGAAGAGGGTGTGGTGAAAAGAGGAAGTGTTTCACCTGTTTTGAGAGACAGCCACTGGCAATCCTCATTAACGTTGCGTTACAAAACGTTGCGTTCTCACTGATTGTCTGGACTACATACGTATGTTTGACGGGATGTGCAGGAAAATCCCTTTATGTTAAAAAGTCAATCATAAAGTGGCAACCACCAAACACATTCTGCAGTAAGATACCAATGCTTCATTTGTGATGTTCAGTGTTTTTAGGCAGTTTAATCAATAACTATTCTTAAATCTGCAGCTTTTTAGCTCTTTTACGTCACATTAATCCAAGGCTTCCCCGCATTGCATTTTCTGGCCATCTGTTGTCAAGCTGTGCATTATTTTCGACTCGTCAGCAGAGTCTCTCGGTAGCAAAGACATTAATGGATTAACAGGCTCTCAAACAAGGTGGTTTCACACAATTCAAGGGTGTGGACCTGCTGTTGCTAAAATCATATAGAAAGGTAGTAAACATTGCAGTAGCAGGAACCTGCATTAATAGTATTGTTTATGTCAAGGTGGTGTTTGTGTTTATACATGCCTGGCTGTGACTGTTTTCACACTTGCACACTATGCAATGGTTTTTGCAGTTAAACTGAGGAAATGGGCTCTCAAAATTGGCAATATTTCAACAGAATGAGTTTTGAATAATGTGGCCTAAAACCCATGAAGCATTTTTTAAAATCTTGCTCTGTTTGTTACGATTGTTGTGTGGGCTTTGCAACTTCCTTTCAACTGACAAATAACATACACGTGTCTAGAATCTGTGTGCATGTGTGTGTGTGTGTGTGAAAGCCACAGGATGTGCGATAATCTTTGATGATCTTTCTACGAAGTGCAACACACCGGCCGTAGCCCCCCTATGACTCTGAGACCCTATAAATAGTTTGTCTGTTTCCACGTGCAGCCACTTTTTATGTGTGTGTCGCTTTGCAAGTGTGTGGGCGCTTAAGAGGAGGACATCTGCACCCCCGACTTGGCCTGTAAGCCATCTGGGTAGTTATGTTGTCATTAGAAGCACAATGTGGCACATATCAAAAGTTTGAAAGATGATGGCTCACTCTTTGCAGTTTGTTCTTGACAAAACTTTACAGAGCTACAACTATTTTAACATGCTCCTAGTTTTTGCTTTGCAGCGTTTTCATGAGTCGAAACACAAACTGGGGCGTTTATGTAGTAGCAGTATTAGTAGTAATCACGTTGTAATTTCCACTTTTTTTGCTTTTGTCTTTTTGTCTTTGCGTTTCCATTTGCTTTGCTCTTTGCATTTACCGTATGCCTGACGGTAACGGGTAAAAGCAACGTCAATAGATGCAAGCTTATGGGCGGGTCCCTCTGCCAGGGTGACTAGTCAATACCTGATCCCATGATTCGTGCTTGCAGCGACACTCTTAGCGTAGGGGACCGGAGGTGGGTGACGGACAGGAGGTAACATAACTATCATGTCACCAAGAGGAAAATCAATGTTAAATGGAAAAAACAAAGACAATGCACTAAAAGAAATGACAAAATACAAAAAGCAAAGACAAAATGACTATATTTGTAAATTTCTGTATTATTGATTCAGTTTATATTTCCACATCTATTTCCTTTTGAATTGGCCACTTCTGTATTCCATAGTTTAATGGCGCTTTTCTATTTCTGCCTTCCAGACGACGCAGAACTCATCACTGCCCTTGTTCCTGGCACGCCGATGAGTGAGATGCATTGAGTGACGTCAGCTAAATAGCCTAATGACAACCGTTGATGAAACGCATGGAGAAGAGCTCTGTTATGTTACCAGAGTTATGGGCGTCACACAGGAGATGCGACGTTGCCTCTAGTCCCTAGGTTCCCACAGTGGGGTACGTCAACTGTCTTAGTGGGTTTTTTAATAAAAATAAAAAACAATTAGCGCTGAACACTCACAATTACGAGTGCGCCTGAACGCCTCACAGCGCGAGAAGAACAGAGGAGCGGGAGTCTGAAGTTGTTTGTTGATCTATGTGCATTATATGAACAAATAAGTGTGATGATTATTTTCTGCCTTAAGATTGTTATGCGAGATTTACATTCAAATCTTAGATTTTCCCCCCAAAATGTTTGTACTTCGGATACTGCTTTATCACGACCAGGGGTCGACAACCTGCCCCTTCTTAGAACAAAGAAAAATAGTCTGGAGCCACAAACGTAATGCAAATTTACCAGTTACAGCAACAGAAGTGCAGTTTGCGATCCTTCCCATATCAACTTTTATTTATTTAACTAAATTCAAATAAAACGTAGCCCAGTTTAATAGAATAAAAATATATTTACATATACTTGGAAAGATAACAAAAATCGAAGAATCTTTTTAAAGGGATTTTTCTGAAATAAGCTCTCATTTGTGACCGATATTGATGAAGTTTTTTAATGCATTCATGGTTAGCTTGCCCTGACGATTGCTCACTCGAGAAGTTGCCTGCTGGTAAAGGCAAGGGCCAAAGACATGGATGTGACACATATTTCAAATTTTTTTATTATATTCAATAATTACACTAATAAATAACTATAATAATAATAATAAAAAAATAATAATAAATAATAATAATAGATAATAGATAACTAATAAATAATGACCAAAAGGAGCCACAAAAAGGAGGCTAAAGAGCCATATCATGATTGTTAAACTTTCCCTTTCAATTCGGAATTAAAGTATTTTGCAGACCCTGTGAGTGGACAAAAAGTGAGGCTCAAAATCAACCCATTTAAACAAAGAATGCCCAAATCAGACTGGAATAAAAGATATGTAGGCTGATTGCTTGTCTGTTTATCAGTGCTCGTGTGAAACTTTATCATTCAAATGTGACCACGCAACATACACATTTTTGACCTGGAATTACTTCAAAATGAAGTAACCAATTAATTATGTTCAACATGAAAGTTAAGATTTCTTAAAGGGTTATGGAGTAGAGTACAGGAGTGCGGGGGACATGGCTTCAGGTCACATGTCTGAGTTTGGGAGCTACCTTTACTAATTTTAACCAAGAAAAAAGGCCTTTAACCAACATTGAAACAAAAGGCAACCAGAAAACGGATAAAAATATAATGAAGCGCAATCCTGTGAGAAAGTGATGTTTACAAAGGAGGTGACCCATACACAAACAGAATCTGTTTATGGAAAATGAGTGTGCAACTACTTTTGGACAGTCATGGGAAAAGAAAAAGGTCTGATGACACAAATGTAAAGAAAGAGTAGTTCCTGAGAGGAAACTACTTTTGGCAAAGGCGGGCATCAAAAGAAGTCGGTCGCACAAGTGCACGCCCTGGCTTGTGGAATTTGCAGGTCTAAGAGTGTCACAATGACCTGTCATGCACACAAACACACGTTGACTCTGGGAAGCTAAAGCTCCTGAGGAAACAGAAGTTACTAATTAGCTAAAATTGTCCCACTGCACTTAGATGTCTGGATGACTGGATTCTTTCCCCCATAGTCGTCTTCCTGCATCCAGATGTTTGACTTCCTGGCCTCGGCTCTCTTTATTTTTTGGTCTGTTTCATGTACGGTTGTCTCAGTGGGAGGCAATGTGGCTCATAATTAGAGAAGATGAATTCCAAGGCTGCGAAGAGAGAAGAAGAATATGGCCGGATGATAAAAAACAGGACTGTGCATGTGGAATAGAATGGTACCTTGGTTTTACTTATTAATTTGTGTGAAATGGCTACTGGATGAACTTTTTTTGCCCTGCCCTGTAACAGCTGACTCTTCAAACTGACTTTTAGTGCTGAGCAAATTTGCTTTGCCAAAGGAAACTACATGAGGCTCCCCTTGGATATTGGAATTTATTGTTGATGTAGACTTCCAGGATATCCTGGCGAGATCGACTTCAATAGTGTTTCTCATCGTCTTTATCAAAGTGCTGCTACTTACAACTTTCTTTGGCCCCATGGGGGGTTATTTAGCAGTTGTACTCAAAGCAAAAGCAAAGCACGGACACCGAGTCAGCAACGTGTAGTGTGGTTTGTTTGGGCACTCAATTTTGCGGAATGATACAGTACAGGGCAACCTGGCTAGTTTGTGATGTGCAATACTGTCCAAAACTGAGACATAGTAGGAAAACAAAGGCAAAATTTAGGCGAAATCATACAACAAACCAAAGTTTGACTATACTGTGAAATAGGAATCTAAAAGAAAACGGATGTATCATGTTACACGAAATAAGACGAAAATGAGCAACTGCTTTTATCCCAATCTTTCACAAGTTAGAATAAACAGCAGAGGTTTTAATGCAACGCGTGTTGAACAAAAGAGCACATTTTAGTGTGAGTGAAATGTTTCTTTGGTCTGCTAATGGGACACAGAAGAGATTCGTAAAAGGAAACACACATTTCCTGGAGGGTGGGGGTTTGACGTACTTACAAAAAAAGTGTGGTGTGATGCGCTCAGTGCAGCCGCAACAGTGTGACATCAGCACGAGCCGCAGCCAACCCAAATACACAGTCAGACACACTGCAGCTGGACACGGCACAGAATCAGGGATCACAGAAGGAAGGACGCCTCTTCCTCTGACTCAACCCCTAACCACGTTTCTCCAATGCCACCCACCCTGGCTTCTTTCCTGCAGAATGTTAAAGATTCCAGCAGGCTGCTTTTGATTTTTACCCTCAGTATGTGAAGGACAATCGGTGTCAGTGTTAATGGCTCAACCTTTCAACCATGCGCCGTCATCTTGAAGGAGCCAGTTACTTTGCTCTTAAAGTGTTGGCCCCCATCTTGATTTCTTATTTTTGCATGTTTGTCACAATTAAATGTTTCAGATCATCAAACTAATTTAAATATTAGTTAGGAATACTGCAACTGAACACAAAATTCCGTTTTAAATGAAACATTTTGTTATTAAGGGACAACAAAATCCAAACCAACATGGTCCAAAAGTGATTGCCCCCTGTTAAAACATAACATGAAATGAGATTTATCAGTATGGAAAAGGTTATAAAGCCGTTTCTAAAGCTTTGCGACTCCAGCAAAACACGGAAAAAACTACCCCAAGAGCGCAGCGATGACTCATCCAAGAGGTCACAAAAGACCCCACAACAACATCCAAAGACCTGCAGGCTTCAATTGTCTCAGTTAAGGTCAATGTTCATGATTCCAGCGTAAGAAAGACACTAGGCAAAAATGGCCTGCATGGCAAAACTACTGGTGGACAAAAACAACATTAGGCCTTGTCTAAGTTTCTTGTTGTTTTTTTTTTGCCAAAAATCATCTTGACGATCCCTAAGACCTTTGGGAAAATAGTCTGTGGTCTGACAAGACAAAAGTTGTGTGTGTCCCATTACGTCTGACGTAAAAGTAACGCCGCGTTTCAGAAAAAAAAAAAGACAATACCAACAGTAAAATATGGTGGTGGTAGTGTGATGGTCTGGCGCTGTTTTGCTGCTTCCGAAACTGGAAGACTTGCTGTGTAAATGGAACCGTGACATCTGCAGTCTCCCAAAAAATCCTGAAGGAGAATGCCCGGCCATCTGTTTTTGTGTTTTGTGCAGCAGGACAATGATCCAAAACACACCAGCAAGTCCTCCTCTGAATGGTTGAAAAAAAATAAATGAAGATTTTGGAGTGGCCTAGTCAAAGTCCTGACCTGAATCCTATTGAGATTCTGCGGCATGACCTTAAAAGGGTGCTTTATGCTGGAAAACCCTCCAATGTGGCTGAATTGCAAAAATTCTGTAAAAACGAGTGGGCCAGAATTCCTCCACAGCGCTTTAAATGTTACATAACAGATCAAGGGGCTAGGAAAAACAGTTATTTACTGGTTGTGATATTAATACATAGCAGCCTTTTGTAACAAAGAGGTTATTATTGTTATATCATGATGAACCCCTAATGAGGATAAGCTGCATAGAAAATGGATGGCTGGATATCATTATGTGCTCTTTGACAATTATGAAAGTGTGGCATTAAGCCACTGTGTTAAATTGCTGTATTAGCAAATGAAGGACAAAGGTGCCTGCAGTGCAATTCTGCAAAGTCCCGCTGCCTTTACTCGACTGTGACGGCAACATATCAAAATGTCTAATCAGCACATTTCCGCTTCACGCTCAAAGCACAGCAACTTTGTGATCTTGTTGGCCCAGTTTCCATGATGAGGGAAGCTTGACTACATCTTCAGCACTGTTTGCTTGAGTACGAGTGACAAATGAGGGCTCCTGTCTTCGGCAGACTCCTCGGCAGACTCCTCGGTCTTCGGCAGAGTTTCTCCAACATGTCCTAGGTTTTCCACGTGTCATCCTGCCACTCAGATGTACCCTGAACACAGGAAGGCATCGGGGAGGCATCTGCACCAGAAGCCCAGGCCACCTCTTTGGCTCCTCTCAATGTAAAGAAGGATCGGTTCTACTCATGAGTTTCTCCCGGATGACAGTTCTTCCCACCATATCTAAGGGAGAGCACCCTATGGAGAAAACTCATTTTCAGTTTGAGTTTGAGACGCAAACTCCTCCACCACGATAAAGTTGTAGCTCAGGGGGGAGCTGAAATACAGTACAACATGAAACCAACATGAAAACAGAAACAAGATGGCTTCCTCTCATGTTCCGATTAGGTTCCATTTAAAATAATATGTAAAACATCACATGGACAGGTGATACCAGTTTTACGATGATTATTTCAACCCCCATTGTTTATTTAGAAATAATTTTGTTGTTTTGAAATTAGAATGAATTTGGTTTTGTTTTTATCTTCGCCATAGCCTGTGTCAGTACTTGTAATGTCAAAAATATTCCATTCCATTCCATTTTCTTCCGCTTATCCCGGTCCGGGACGCGGGTGCAGCAGTTTCAGTAGGGATGTCCAGACTACCCGGCCTCCGGCGACCTCTTCCAGCTCCACCGGGAGGACACCAAGGCGTTCCCAGGCCAACTGTGAGACATAATCCCTCCAGCGTGTCCTAGGTCTTCCCCGGGGCCTTCTCCCGGCTGGGCACCTCACCAGGGAGGCACCCGGGAGGCATTCGGACTAGATGCCCGAGCCACCTCAACTGGCTCCTCTCGATGTGAAGGAGAAGCGGCTCTACTCTGAGCTCCACCCAGATGGCCGAGCTCCTCACCCTATCTCTTAGGTTGACTCTAGGCACACTACGGAGGAAACTCATTTCCGCGGCTTGTATCCGCCATCTCGTTCTTTCGCTCATGATCCATAACTCATCACCATTAGTGAGGGTGGGAACGTAGATGGATCGGTAAACAGAGTTTTGCCTTCCGGCTCAGCTCTCTCTTCACCACGACGGTCCAGTACAGCAACCGCATTACTGCTGATGCTGCACCGATCCGTCTGTCGACCTCACTCTCCAACCGTCACAAGACCCCGAGATACTTGAACTTCTCCACCTGAGGCAAGACCTCACGCCCAACCCGGAGGGTACAGTCCACCCGTTTCCGACTGAGAACCATGGCCTCGGATTTGGAGGTGCTGAGTTTCATCCCAGAAGCTTCACACTCAGCTGCAAACAGCTCCAGTAAACGCTGAAGGTCACAGCCTGATGAGGCCATAAGGACCACATCGTCTGCAAATAGCAGAGACGAGATCCTAAGGTCACCAAGCTGGACTCCCTCAACACCTTGACTGCGCCTAGAAATTCTGTCCATGAAGATTATGAACAGAATCGGTGACAAAGGGCAGCCTTGGCGGAGGCCAACGTTCACCGGAAACAAGCTCGACTTACTGCTGGCAATGCGAACCAGGCTCCTGCTTCGATTGTACAAGGACCGAATGGCACGTAGAAGCGGACCATCAATCCCGTACTCCCGGAGCACCCCCCACAGGACACCACGAGGGACACGGTCGAATGCCTTTTCCAGGTC
>QODF01000031.1:1325540-1601763 GCA_024372805.1 Oostethus manadensis | reverse complement strand
GGGCCGCACGGTGGCTGAGTGGTTAGCACATTGGCCACACAGTCAGGAGATCTGGAAGACCTGGGTTCAAATCTCCGTTGGGCATCTCTGTGTGGAGTTTGCATGTTCTCCCCGTGCGTGTGTGGGTTTTCTCCGGGTACTCCGGTTTCCTCCCACATTCCAAAAACATGCATGTTAGGTTAATTGGTGACTCTAAATTGTCCATCGGTATGAATGTGAGTGTGAATGTTTGTTTGTCTATATGTGCCCTGCAATTGACTGGCAACCAGTCCAGGGTGTACCCCGCCTCTCGCCCAAAGTCTGCTGGGATAGGCTCCAGCATCCCTGTGACCCTAATGAGGATAAGCGGTATAGAAGATGGATGGACTATTATTTATATTATACATTATGTATATATTACCAAAAAAAACTCCTCACCCACTCCAGGCAGGTCTCTTTCTAATTCCTTCAAGCTCGGGTCCTCTAACAGAGACCTGGTAGGTTGAGGGTTCTGCGCAGTATCTTTGCCGTTCCTAGAACTGAATTTTTCTGGATTGAGATGTCTGATGTTTTTCCTGGTATTTGCTGTAGCCACTCTTCCAGTTTGGGGGTTACTGGCCCTAGTGCTCCAATGACCATGGGCACCACTGTCACCCTCTCCAGATCCTCTCTGAGCCCTTGGTATTTCTCCAGTTTCTCATGTTCCGTTTTTCTGATGTTGCAATCACCAACCTTCCTCTGCTTTTTGTCCACCACAATGTCCGGTTGGTTTGCTATGACTCTTCTGTCACTCTGAACCTAGAAGTCTCACATGATCTTGGCTCGTCATTCCCTACCACCTTTGGAGGTGTTTCCCACTTTGTCTTTGGGGTCTTCAGTCCATACTCTGCACAGATGTTTCTGTACACTATGCCAGCCACTTGGTTATGTCATTCCATGTTTGCTTTCCCTGCCAGCATCCTACACCTTGCAGTTATGTGCTGGATTGTCTCAGGGGCTTCTTTGGACAAACTGCACCTTGGTGTGGCAGATTTAAGCCTCTCTCTCTCTATATATACTATATACATAGAGTATAGGGGCATTTTCTTTGATATATAGATCTTGGATGTTTCATCCTGAACAGTGGCTCTCATTCTCACTAGTCCTGTCTCCTTCCTTAAGACTAGTGTACAGTATCAGGGTGATAGATTTGGGATGGAACCCTGCATGCACGTTAGGAGCTTTCGAGTCTTTATATGTATAGTGCCATATTTGTATGTATTATTTTGCATGAAAAACATACTCAAAGCACAACACTTTAGTGTATTATAGAAATTAAACGGTGTTACAGCATCTGTACCACTGCAATAATTCAACCTTTTAGAATGCTTAACTGCAAAAAAACCGAACATTTTTTTGTGCCTTTAACACATGCACTACAAATGTCTAATAATGTCTGTAATTATGATTGAGGCACAAAGCAACTATGTAGTGTGCAATGAAGAAACACTTGTTTAAATTAACCAACAGGATCAACCCACGTTCCTTTTCAATAAACTTTATTTTTGTCCCATTTTCCCCTTGATACAATACATACAAAAAGTGAGAGTGGAATTGAACATTTCTTTGTGTCAAGACCGAACATTTACACAATAAATAAAACAAAAGCAAAACTTGAATAAATAAAAAAATAAATTAACAGGACAGTATGTGCCAAGAGAATAAAGACTTAAGTAAGTAAAAGACTTAATTTCAAAATTGGCAGATGGCTTTCACGTTTCTGAAAACACGACACTTGCATTCCAGATCACAGTTTTGAGGATACAACTCTGGGTCGAGAAAAGCAATGTAAACCGCTAAAGGATTACAGTACATCAAGTACAATGTTTTCTTTATCCACAGTAGATACATTGATAATAGTTGATTTTAAAAGCTTATACCAGAAGTGACAGTGTAGTGCTGTTGGAAATTCTTTTGAACTTTGCTACAAGTGCAAAAGTATTTCCAACTGTTAAAAACCCATTAGCTGGACATTCAAAAAAAGGGGTTATTGCACTATGCAGACATCCCTCCAAAAAAGGCACTTTTCACCCTCTCCCTCCCCTTATTTCTAGACCACCTGTATTGTTTAGTGGCATATGAGCACACAAATTCACCTTAAGTGTGATTTTAAAACTTTAAAAGCAGACAAAAAAATTTGGCATTTTGTTAAAAACTAATAAAAGTGATGGTAAAAAAAAAAAAAAAACAGGAGTTGCTTTTACAAAAACTTGGGGGAAAAAAATACAGACCGTGCATTATTGTGTTGCTCCCATAGGCCCTTAAGCACTCAGTGTACCTTGTCAGTGAACGCACCAAACAAAAAGGCTATAATGAGGCAGAAGAAGCAATTGTTCTCTGATCCTCACCATCAAAATATGGCCAGGAATGTCAACTGTGCATGTGAGGTAAAGATCAGTGTGATCCTATTGCTGGCTCATATCTTTTGGTTAAAACAAAACAGAAACAATGAATCGACGCACCGGTGTCCAAAGTTCAGGAGGGTCGAGGAGTCCATCTGTTCAATCACACCTTCCCTAAAAAGTTGTGTGCTGCAAGGTCCCCCAGCATGTTCAACCCGACTGGTGACCTTTCTGCCACAACGTAAAGTTGCTCGATTAAATGTCAGCTGCAATTTAAAGTGTTTTGTTACAATAGAGACACCACACTGGCACTAATAGAATCTACTAGGAGAAGCTGAAAGCAGCAGGCTTGAATTGGCACCATAAAAACAAGAAGCATAGGTTGTGAGGGAGTGGGTGGTGGCGTGTGTGTGTGTGTTTTTTTTTTTTTTTTTTTTTTTAGGCATCTACATGTGAAGGGATCTATCATCACGTCCTTCAAGAGCACCTTTGAGGCAAATGCTCGACGGGCACAAAGCCTTGAGGCTAAATGCGTCATCTGGCAACTTCCTGCCCGCTTGATCAAATCAACGGGATCATCAGCTGCCTCAGCACCAGTTCAGATGGGAATATTGCTCCGGTAAATGAAACTGAAGAGGGCCCGTTATGGCACTGCAAACAGTCAACCAATCAAACAAAAAGATGGTCAAGCCAGTCATTGAGCCTCTAAGACATCAGTTTGCCATTCACTGAGCCTCTAAGGCATGGGGGACACTCAGGCAGCTTGGAAGAAGGGGATGATGGGGTGCACTCATGCGTCAGCGTGGTGTTGCAAGAGATGGACCACATATCTGAGGCGGTGTCGCAGCTCTGAGGTGCAGCCTGTCTCGCTCAGCATGGTGAGCGGGTACGTGTAGGAGACTCGCTCGCGGCTGATGTAGGTGAGCAGGTAGGAATCCGAAGACTTGCACAAGATGATCTTGGTGTGGTCTGTGTAGAAGTTCACCTAGAAGCACAGAATCGAAGAAAAGAAAGGTCATGGTAGATCAACACTAGACGTTTGAAATTAATCCTGCCAACTGTACAGTTTGGTACACTAAGTTCTATAAAGGTACCAAACTAGAAATGCATTAAACCAGGCATCCTAATATGGTATTAAAAACAAACTTTTGACATTGACTTTGGCCTTTCAGATTCTACCAGCCAATCCACAAGTAAAGCTCATGAACAGGAAAAGCTATGATGATATACAGTACCAATTAAATGCTCTCTCATTTGAACAGCGCTTTTCCACATTTAAAAAAGGCACTCAGTGCTTTGACACCATTTCCGCATTTACCTACTGATGACACAGCATCAGGAGCACCTGGGGATTCAATATCAAGAGTCTTATGATTTTCACATTGATGGAATCGCAGAATTGCCCAATAAAAACAAAATATATTGTTAAACATGGAATCTTGCGGAAACTGTCATCATGTGAATGAAATGCTGTCTTCATGAGGAGAACGTTTGTGTGCAGAATTATATCCCTGCGGATTTTATAGGGCCCCTAATTAGCTTACCTAAGGATACTTCGACATGATCACGGGAGTATGTAGGATCAAACTAGCAGCCTTCAGGTTGGGGGACAACCGCTCTTACCGCCCGAGCCGTGCCGCCCCAAAATAATGCCTCCAATTCAAAAAATCCGCCGAGACTCGGTCGCCGGAGTGCGCTGTCTACAAAAGCAAAATAACTGCCGAGGTCTAATTAGCACCGGGTCGGAAAACTTCTGTATTAACCTTTAGAGCATCTGAAGTGTCATGAATGGTCCACATTCAGCAGCTTCATCTACCTCTGCATGCCCCACTCGGCTGTTGGCGTGAAACGCGTGCACATTACACTTGCAGGCATGTTGTTTACAATGACCTCACTGGTATGGATGCAGCCTGAGCAGTTTGCCATTACAACACAACTTCTTTTGCTGCTGCGTTGTGCATTATACTCCAAGTTAGTCACCATGCGGTCAAGCAGAGCGACATTTTACTTGCTTTGTGCTCCAAACCATTAAAGTTAAAAATAAAAAGTCATCCCACATTTCAGGAATAACAGGCTGTCTCCCATTAGCACATGCTTCATATTCATGCTCAAGAAACGCCCGGGTTATTATTACAGTTTCCACATATTTAAAGGGTTGAGAGAAGTAAGAACACTAACCTGCAGAGTGCCATTGTTGAAGAGCATAACAAGCGCGTGGTCAGTCTTCACCCATTGCAGCAGCAGAGGAGGAGGACCTGGAACTTCATCCCGGCAGTGCAGATTGCCACCCTGCCAATAAGCAAAACAGTTCAGGACTTTCTTCTTTTTACCGATAGTACAAAATGGAGCCAGCTAAATTATAAAAATTAAAAAAACATTTGTTGGTACCTCCATGAGATTTTGTTCCATGTAGTTGGCCATAAGCTCTACTATTTGTTTCTGGCTGCGAAGCTGCTCGGGTAAAGAGCTGGCAGGGAAACTAAAGTGCTTGTTGTTGGTCAAGCAGTAGTGGACAGTCCTGTGTGAGCACAGAACAAAACATTACTATAAAGCTTTGTTTCTGATGGACTGCATTACTTACTTGCGTTGGTCACAAAGGCTGAGGTGTGTGCCCTCGTTGAAGAGCACGCCGATGCTTTGGTCTGAGAGCTGGTAGCCAAAACCATATTTGTTGGAGTAGTCCACCCATTTTGTCACCCACAGGAAGGACTGTGGTCTGGACAGGCATGGTGGGTTTTTGGCAGCTGCACAAATAACAGCGGTAAATAAATAGGAAACAATGCAGGTGGATAACAGAACATTAAAATGGAAGGGAAGTTTTATAATCCCCAGCAGAATTTTACACAAAGGCTACAAGGGCTTAATGCTCTCTAAGCCACATGACTCAGCAGATATTCAAGGTTTTAAGAAAGAGCTTAGACTGGCAAAGAATCTGGCCCGATAAACATCGCGACGCAACAAAGTAAAACAGCATTCATGTGACAAACACAAATGCTTACCTGCAGGCATGGCAGCCAAGCAGCCATTAAGGACTTTCATGGCACATTCAGACACAGCAGCAGGGGTGAGGACATCTTCACACGCTGGCGGGGAAAAAGGGTGGTGGGGGGTGTAATTACAAATAAATGCACCCGATACAAAACCAATACAGTGTGCATTAGCGCTTACGTTCAGAGCTGCTAGCCATTGTGCCCTTGAAGGAACGTGAGATAGACTTCCTGGATTCCTCCTCAGCGGGAGTCTGGTCCAAAGGCACCGAGTTGACCAGCTGACCGGTGGGTGAAGGTACCTGAAGATGAGTGAGGAGAAAGTTTAAAGAAAATGCTTTAACACAAACAATCACTATTGATAAGCACAGCACACCGTTTAGATTTCATCGTCAAGGCTTGTACTGCACATTTTGAAATCCTTTTATACACAATGACTGGACTAGACGTGCTGCCGTGTTAAGAGACTCGAGTGGGACAGGATAGAAATAAATGCAAAAAAAAAAAAGCCAGCTCAGACTCGACAAACGACGTACCTCATTCGGTCCCACTGTTTTGTAGCTGATCTGCCGGCTGATGGAGCACTTGACGATGCCAGAAACCAGCTTGGAAATGTCCTTGTCCTCTTTCTCCTCGCACGGAGTCTTCTCCGCTGCAAAGGTAAAAACGATGAGTCACACCGACGCCTCAGTGCAAAAGGCCCACGCTTGAGCACCATCAACTCCCGCGAGACCAGAGCAAACCTGCAAGTTCTGTTACAATAATGGTTGTGTCCATGAGTGGTTACCTTTAGCTTTCTTCTTCCCGAAAAGGCTCTTAGCCATTTTGGTGAAGAATTTCTTGGCAGGGCTGGGAGGATGGAGCTCAGGGACAGTCACACAGCTGCTGGGGGGAAGTTTATCTGGAGTAAAACCCTGCAAGAGACAAGATGGTAAGAATGAGGCGAGGACAACTTGACGGTGAAAGACCTTGGGAGGTTCTGCTCACTTTGGTGAAGAATTCGTGATTGAGTATTTGCTCCAGGGTGAGTCTGTCACTTGGGTTTTTCTGCAGGATGCTTGAAATGAGTTTCTGAGCAGTGGGCGAGAGCGCAGAGGGGAGGTTGTACCGAACTTCCTTGATACACTTGTAGGTCTCTTTGAGGTCAAGAGTCTCAAAAGGGGGGTTGCCGCACATCAGCGTGTACCTGTATGGGGGGGAGGGGGGGCAACCACGTCAAGAACACGATGATTACGCACAATGTCCTCATTTCGCAATTGGCTGAGGACGTTGGCCATTCATGTTCGATCTTGCTAAAGACGACAACAGCAGATATCTTGAGACTATGACTCAAAAACAAACAAATCCTCAAAGGCCAGCATAGACTTGCTATTTTACACATGACTGACAAACCACTTACATAACACAACCAAGGGACCAAACGTCTGACTCTGTGCCATGGCCCTGCCTGTTGAGCACCTCCGGGGCCAAGTAGTTGGGCGTCCCGCAGATGGTTCTACGACAGGCAGACAGGAGGGTTCCGTTTAACATTCATACATTCGAAGCATTTGATTCCAAAACCAAACCATGTAAAACTTTGACATACTTAGCCAACTGCTCTGGTATTCTGCAGGAACGTGTCAAACAGATACAGAAACTGGGCTCTAAGCGCTACATTTAACTGCCACTTGGAAACCGGTTTAGTTGGCTGCTTGTTGGAAGAGATCCAGTTTGAAGGTTATGCACATTACACGAGCCAAGAAAAATGCAGAGTGCATAATAGCTGGGCTTTGGGACACCAAATACTGTACATCTTTGAATTATGTATCACAGTCGAATTCTTTTCTCCTCATCAATCCACATGGGGATAAAAGCTATCACACTTACATAAAACGTCCAGGCTATGGCGCGTTTATGAACGCCATCGCTTCATAATGCAACAGTACTTGGAAGTGTGACTGGTGGATTACGTCAAGTCGGTTTGGTTTATTTCTAGGTGGCAGATATTAATGGAAAAGAACCCAGATAGGATTCATGATTTGGCACCTATGAATCTTTGTATTGGCGTTGACTTTCAACTCTTTATATTTATTTTGCTTATGCAAGGTGGGATTTTTAGTTCCTTTAAATAACAGTTGCAGGCTTCCATCATGTGGCTTAGAACAGAATAACTGAATTGTACTAGGATTCCGCCACCCCAGGTAATCACTGTTAAAGAAATAGAACCCAAAATAATCACGGCAAGCTTGCTGAGATAATGACGCTTTACACGATCGATACAAAGGGCTGAGACCGAGACCCAAACGTTACAGGAAATTCAAATGTCGGTTTTCCATAACATGTCATTTGTAAAAAAGGTACAACAATAATGCCCAACATACTTCTTCCTCTGCTCAACCGTCTCCAGCTTGGCAGCGAGGCCGAAGTCCCCCAGTCGCAGCTCCATGTTTTCATTCACAAAGAAGTTGCCTGAAAGAGACAAAAGCATTCCCCCCGACCTCAGTCAGCATTTCATGGCCAAAGTCACAGCAGATACTTTGGGTGCTTTCCTGCACAGTCACAGCATTCCCATCATACCCGCTCTCTCCACCTACCTAGTTTGAGATCTCTGTGCAGGATGCCTCTGCTGTGCAGGTACTTGAGGCCCGATATGATCTGTCGGAGGTAATACCGCACTTCGGGCTCGGTTAGCGTGTGTCTCGCCTTCCAAATGTGTGCCAGGGACTGGCGAACGAAACGAGTCAAACTCTAAACCGTCGATAACACACAGGACTGGTTTCTGCTGTTAGGTTGCTGCTCACCTTGCGACTACACAGCTCTAGGAATATATAGATGTTGTCCTGGTCTTCAAAGTGATGGGAGAACTTGACCACGTGCTTGTGAGACAGCGTTTTGTGCAGCTCAATCTCGTTGGTGATCTGCAATAAAAGAAAATGAGTAAACCCGTGTTGTGGACATACCTGCATACGACAAGACTGGGCCGATACCTTTTCCCTCTGGTGCGGTTTGGACACCCTGCTCTGTGGAATCACCTTCACCGCGTACATTTTGTTGTTCGACAGGTCTGTCATCTCGTAGCATCGAGCAAAACCACCCTTGGAGGAGGAAAAGGCTCATCAGATTGGATCCATTCAATAAAACCGAGTTAGAACAGGAGAAAGGGGACACGTATGTGCGCTTTAACACCAATTGTTCCTCCTTAAATCATCACTCCTATCGCGCAGATGCTCGATTTTAAGCAGTGTGGCGTCTGATGCACCAAATGACGCTTTGAGGGATGATGCAGGCCGGGCTGCTGCATTCATTAACCATGAAATAGACGGATACCTCGTTGGGGGGCTCTGCGGCATCCGGCACAGACATGACTTGGCCCCTCGCCCGACGCCGCAACATGTTGATGCGGTCGCTGCCTCCAGTTTTTTTTGTCGTCGTTATTTTAATGGCATTTAACCACCTCTGCGGGTGTGCCTTTACATGCTTTAGCTAAATACATGAGAATTGTGCAAACACAAGCCGGGCACACCTCGCGCGAGTCACAGCGTGCGCGCGCGCAGGCTAGGAGACACACCTGGAACACAGCCCGGTGTGATTTGCACGCGCGAGACACATCATTCCGCCCTACCTTTCCCAGAAGCTTCCCTTTGCTGTAGGACCGTCCCGTCCTGGAGTCGGTCACCACCTGCGCCAGCTCCGGTTTGCCTTGTTCCGATTTATTCCTGCCGGGTTTCGACGCCGGAGTTGAGGCTTGCTGTTGCGGTGGGGCTCCACGCTCGCAAGCGGGCTTGAATAAATCCGCGTTCATGGTGTGGCACGAAAGACGTTGCGCCGTCGTGAAACAACCCAGATCCATTCGAACGCTTGTTATATTCCTTTGGGTTTTTTTTTTTTTTTTTAATTTGGGTTCGGAGGTTGGTGCTTCAAGCGAGCGTACGTCCTCCTCCGTCTACTGAATCCATTTGGCTTGTCCGGGAAAAGGCACTCCACGCCTATATGTAGGCGGCCGGTGACGTCACACAAAGTGGGCGGGGCGAGGAGGAGGAAGTCCGGACGATTTTGCTCACAGCACAGCCCTGCCAGTCACAATGGACCTGGGAGGGGAGAACACGTGAATGAACGGAACGTATTCGTTTCAATGCCTCATATATTTAGACATCATTTACCAATTATACTGCCATATCAACAATAGCAGTACTGTTACTGTTATAATAAAGAATATACCAATGATGTGCTTTTCTCCGTCTGGGTCAGGTGACATCCATTAATGTTAATATCATTTATTTCCCATACCTTTACACAGAAGATGAGTTATTCCGTCTGTGCCTTTTGTTGGAACATCACTGCCATTTAGTGGACAAAGGGAGCAGTCACTCGACAGCGCCTCCTGTGTACAGTCTGTCGCAATTGAGCGTCTCTGAGTAACAAAGGCACTTATGCATGGTTTATACCGTATTTGCATTTTTCTTCATAGAAATGTCGACAAAACACCATAAAGGAAAGTGTCACATAACTACATTTATGAGAACTGAATGCAAGGACAGCCGGATTTTTAAAAGTCAAATTATTGAGAAAAAATAAATTAGCCAACAAGAAATTTTACAGGAATTCCCAAATTATACCATATTGTTTGAAAAAAAAATGTTATTGTAACTACTTAAGATGAATTACAAGTCACTATCAGAACTACTACAAGACAACAAACAATGGGCTTTGGACATTGGGTTTAATATGATAATTATGGTCTATAGGCTTTATCATAATGTGCTGAAATGGGTGTGAAGACACACTCTACTGGTTGCTGCTGTAGCAAAGCATCTCAGTGTGTGACATAAATCTAACACCTTATTGATGGAAAGCAAAATGTATTGGTAGGAATGCATTGGAAGTATGTATGTATGCACTTGTATGTAATGGACAGATGGCAATCAGGCATCTAAAATATAATTTAGTTCTCATATGGAAGTGTGGCGATCGCAGCTCAAAAATCCATCATGCCTTCTTCTCCTCTTATTTTCTTCTCTTGGGATTCTGACCAGGCTTTGTTGATGGTTCTCTTAATCTCGTCATCGCCCTCGGAGTAGATCTTCTTCAGCATGTTCATCAGGCCATCGCTGGGCTCTGCGTTGTCATCCATACTGGGTTTACTGTTGAGAGGCAAAAGGTGAAGTATTTATGCTAACTGCGTCAAAATACCATCACCGTCGACCATATGGAAGCAGACATTCACTTACTCTTTCTCCTTAGATTGTTTTTCCACCTTTGTGAGGCACTCCCACTTTGTTGTTGTCTGCTTCTTACACATGATCAGAACCATGTCGGTTTTGATCTGTGGAAACACATTGTGAAACATTCACTAACACATTTAAAACTCGTCTATGTAACAAATATGCAATTAATGCCCCTATTCAATTAACTGCCAGGGTCCCCAATTCAGTAATTCAAGTATCATGGGCGGTCTGCATCCACCAGCTTTAGCTACCTCTGTACATTCTTTTTTCTATTTTTATTTATGGTGGTACACCATGGATACATTATACTTGGAGACATTTGGAGCGTCACCCTCACTCATACACACATTATAGTAGGATTCTCTAATCACGTTTTGCCCTTCTCAATGAGCAGCAAGCATTTACACGCACGTGCGTCAAATATGCGCACAAACCACCACAGATAGACTGTATTCTGACTGTATTCTATTTCATTTCATATTGTAAGCTCTTCTCACCTTGGTGCAGCTGTTCCTTTCATCGATGGGACATAAAAGATTGAGAACAGTCATCTGGTGATTTTTCCCGTCGAGATCCTTCACCAGCACAGAAAATGACCTGCAGCAGAGCAACACACATTTTGTAGTTCAAGCTTCAAAGTTTTGTTGTGACTGTCAGGCACTGTATACATACCTTTCTGTAAATTTAACCTCTACATTCTCTGATGGAATCTTGTGCACATTGTTTAATGTGAGGTAAATTTTGACAAACTTCTCTGACTGGTCCCATGCTGCATTGGAGGCAGAGATATTATACACTTAGATTATTAAAAAAGAAAAAAAAACATGACCAGTAATGCATTTATAATCCACACAAGGTGTACCGTAGTTGGTGATCTTGACTGTATAGGTCGCTTTGGAGGCCACGGGTGGGTCAGCCTCTTTTCGGGCTTGTTGCTCTTTCTGTTGACGCTTGATGGCGATCTCCTTCTCAAGCTTCTTCTGCTCCTGTTTGAGGAGCTCCTGCACCCTTTTCCTCTCAGTCTTCTCCAGGAGCGACGCCAGCTCCTGCAAGTCGGCCTCCAAATTGTTGATCTGTTTTAAAGGGGGAAAAGTTATGGGTCACATTAGGAAAAATCACTTTGGCCCCTTATTAAGTAATAATTTAAACCCTGGTTTGAGCATCCCTACCAAGTCTATGGGTAGATCTTGCTTTGGTTTTTGGCCCAGACCAAGAATCTTGGTCTCAAAAAGGTTGGTGACCACTGGTCTAAATAAACTGTTAATTAGCAAAGTCGGTCATCTACAAATGTATCTATACATACAAATAAGGATTGGACGCTTTTAAACATTGGCTTGCTAAATCGTTTGTACACTGTCACAGAACATGCTAGAACGTTAGCTAAATCGTGCTAGCAAACGCCGGCCGCTCTACTTGCCAAATAGTAGAAAGTGTCCCAATCAACACATTAATGGGTGTCCACGCCAAACAATGAACGCACGTTTCCCAAAAACAGGGGGAATTGGCAGAGATAAAAACCCAGCCGCTGACATCTGTACCGTTTGAGTAAGCTAACAAAAGCACAAATTGGGACTGACACAAGCACGTGTACTGTACATTGTCATGAACATTCGTTGTAGTAGATGTGATTAGACGGCGATAAAATGACGCCGATTCACGATGAACCCATCCATAGAACCAGCTAGCAGAACTCCCTGTAGAAAACTATGCAGCTAGGCTAGCATGTGAAGCACCGGTTTTATCTTAAATCATGTAAAGATTAGCTTCATCAGGAAAACATGGTTCTCTCGCACGAACAACGTTACCTACATGGGTCGTGTTACGTACCTGCTCGGTTACATCCATTTCGAATTTGTATTTTAAGTTTTGTTTTGTTTTGCCAGCGGTGATGTCGGCTATTCCGCTCTAGCTCGTATATGCTAGTGATGTGTCGGTCGCGAACGAAACGGCTATTAGAGCCGGGTCTTTGAAGTGGACGACGGGAGCGGGATCCTGATTGGGAACCGTGTGACGCGAAAGAGCGGGCTCTTTGTTGTGAGCCGAACCGAAAGAGACGGTTCTTTAAAAAGAGCCGGAATTCCCATCACTAGTATATGAGGTGCTACTTTCTCCCTCCTGACAATAGTCAGCGTGCCATCAGCATGAGGGGGCTTTACCGCCACCCCTCGGGTATTAAAGATATTGCACGCAACATGTACCGCATATGAAAACATAGAGCATGTATTACTTTATTGTAGTAAGTACAAACATGAAAGGGAAAAAATGAAGAGGAAATTAGAAAGAGAGAATATCAGGATGGCAGTTGAGGATATATTAAGGGTAGATTCAAAGCATATAGGGATTAGGGAACTGCACACACTCTTGAGGAAAACAGGTTTACATAAAAGAGTGTAGTGGATCAGATTAATAGTAGTATTACTTAAGGTAAAGGTGTATATGTATGTATATGTATATGTGTGTGTGTATGTATATTGTATGTATATATATATATATATATATATATATTTTAGCATTTCGATCCACACTCCATATCAGAAGGTGGCGGTAATGCACACCATAAGTTGCTTGCCAACCGCCAATAAAAAAACAAGCAAGAAGATGAAGAAGAATGTACCGCATATCGTATGCGCCAAAAAATAAAAGTTGAAAAATGTAAATTTGCACAGTATTTATTAAATAATTGTTGCAAGTGTTGGAAAAAAACAGATTACACTGCCCAAAACATTTAGAAGACAGACTTTGTTGGCTGGGCTGAAGGGCTCTCCTGCACACAATTCAGATAACATGCTGTTGAATTAAGGGTTTCTTGAAGGCCTTCAAACAGTGAAATGTCAACCAAAGTCTGTGGGTCATTGCCAGTGACAACATGTGCAGTGGTGGACCCACTGTCCTCCTAAGTCACCACCTCGCTCTCTGAATCCCAGACATCTGGCTGTAGTCAGCCATGTGACGAAAGACAATCCGACTGAGTCGCCACCTGCGCTTCACTCCTCTAGGTCGGGATGTCATCACACACCTGTTGCGGATTCTCACAGGACACGAGTCTCGGGGTAGTGCTGCAATTTCTTTATCTGCTAACTCCTGGAAGAATTATGGAGAAAAAAACATTGCAATTTTTATATGGACAATGCACTCCTGTAAAATGCTACTGTCACCTGACAATGTGTACTATATTTATATTTTCCGCAAGCTATCTTAGAGTAATCTAATGTTACAAATTTATAGGGATGTTTGATCTCGTCTTATTTGCTCATATCCAATATGTCAATATTGTCCAACTCTAAATTTTTGATTGCAAGCACTGGATAGCGACACCTATACCGTTATGTGTAACATCACATATTTCCTGTTGTGGATTTAACACATCATTTGCATGCCAGAAAATACGGGAGCCCTTAGGCCCATATATAGCATTTTTAAAAATGGGGTTTCTTTATAAAGCAAAACCCAAAACCGATATCTACCGATATTACATTTTTTGCCAAAGTAATCAGGGCTGTACGTGAACTTGTTTACCACATAGCACTGGTGCTACAGAAGTTAAACGTTGTAGCACAAATATAAATGTCCATTATGTCATCACTCAAAACAATTAATCTCCAAACACACTGGCAAATGAAACAGTAGTGGCCAAACCTACGTGTCCCTGCCTGATCCCGTCAGATCTCAGAAGCTAAGCAGGGCAGGGTCTGGTCAGTACTTGGATGGGAGACCTCAGAGGAACGCCTGGTGCCACAGTGGGAGGTTGAGGGGGAAAAAACAAAACTCTCCTTGTGACCTTAGGCAAGGCACTTCACCCACACTGCCTAGTATGAAAGTGGTGTGTGCGTGAATGTCGGTGGTCGGAGGGGCCGATGGTGCATACTGGCAGCCTTGCTTCCGTCAGTCTGCCTCACAGCAGCCATGGCTACATTAGTGGCTTACTGTCACCACGTACGGAGTGATGAATAATGACGTCAGTGAAGCGCTTTATGGGCTTCATCAAGCTTGTAACGCGCATAACAAGTCCATCCATCCATCCATCTTCCACCGCTTATCCGGGTCCGGGTCGCGGGGGCAGCAGCTTCAGTAGGGAAGTCCAGACTTCCCGGTCCCCAGCGACCTCTTCCAGCTCCATCGGGAGGACACCAAGGCGTTCCCAGGCCAGCTGTGAGACATAGTCCCTCCAGCGTGTCCTAGGTCTTCCCGGGGGCCTTCTGCCGACTGGGCATGCCCGAAACACCTCACCAGGGAGGCGCCCGGGAGGCATCCGGACTAGATGCCCGAGCCACCTCAACTGGCTCCTCTCGATGTGAAGGAGCAGCGGCTCTACTCTGAGCTCCTCCCGGATGGCCGAGCTCCTCACCCTATCTCTTAGGGTGAGTCCAGCCACCCTACGAAGGAAACTCATTTCCGCCGCTTGTATCCGCGATCTCGTTCTTTCGGTCATGACCCATAACTCATGACCATAGGTGAGGGTGGGAACGTAGATCGATCGGTAAACAGAGAGCTTTGCCTTCCGGCTCAGCTCTCTCTTCACCACGACGGTCCGGTACAGCGACCGCATTACTGCAGATGCTGCACCGATCCGTCTGTCGATCTCACGCTCCAACCTTCCCTCACTCGTGAACAAGAACCCGAGATACTTGAACTCCTCCACCTGAGGCAAGACCTCACTCCCAACCCGGAGGGTACAGTCCACCCGTTTCCGACTGAGAACCATGGCCTCGGATTTGGAGGTGCTGAGTCTCATCCCAGAAGCTTCACACTCAGCTGCAAACCGCTCCAGTAAACGCTGAAGGTCACAGCCTGATGAGGCCATAAGGACCACATCGTCTGCAAATAGCAGAGACGAGATCCTAAGGTCACCAAGCTGGACTCCCTCAACACCTTGACTGCGCCTAGAAATTCTGTCCATGAAGATTATGAACAGAATCGGTGACAAAGGGCAGCCTTGGCGGAGGCCAACGTTCACCGGAAACAAGCTCGACTTACTGCTGGCAATGCGAACCAGGCTCCTGCTTCGATTGTACAAGGACCGAATGGCACGTAGAAGCGGACCATCAATCCCGTACTCCCGGAGCACCCCCCACAGGACACCACGAGGGACACGGTCGAATGCCTTTTCCAGGTCTACAAAGCACATGTAGACTGGTTGGGCAAACTCCCACATACCCTCGAGTACCCTTGCAAGGGTGTAGAGCTGGTCCAGTGTTCCGCGACCGGGACGAAAACCACATTGCAGCTCCTCTAACCGAGGTTCGACTAACGGTCGTACCCTTCTCTCCAGCACCCTGGAGTAGACTTTCCCAGGAAGGCTGAGGAGTGTGATCCCCCTATAGTTGGAACACACCCTCCGGTCACCCTTTTTAAAAATGGGGACCACCACCCCGGTCTGCCAGTCCAGAGGTACTGTTCCTGACTTCCATGCAATGTTGTAGAGGCGTGTCAACCAACACAGTCCTCCAACATCCAGAGCCTTGAGAAATTCTGAGCGGAACTCGTCTACCCCCGGAGCCTTGCCACTGGGGAGTGATTTGACTACCCCAATTACCTCAGCCACGGTGATAGAACTGTCCACGTACGTATCCTCAGACTCTGCTTCCTCTATGGAAGGCATGTCAGTGGGATTGAGAAGGGCCTCGAAGTATTCCTTCCACCGACCAACTATATCCACAGTCGTGGTCAGCAAGCCCCCGTCCGCACTGTAAACAGTGTGAACTGGGGGCTGCTTCCCCTTTCTGAGGTGTCGGACGGTTTGCCAGAACCTCTTCGAGGCCGACCGAAAGTCGTGCTCCATAGCCTCACCGAACTCCTCCCACACCCGAGTTTTTGCCTCGACCACCGCCGAAGCCGCGTGCCGCTTGGCCTGCCGGTACCTGTCAGCTGCTTCGGGAGTCCCGCAAGCCATCCATGCTCGATAGGACTCCTTTTTCAGCTTGACGGCAGCCCTAACCCCCGGTGTCCACCATCGGGTTCGGGGCTTGCCACCACGACTGGCACCGACCACCTTGCGGCCGCAACCACAACTGGCTGCCTCAGCAATAGAGGCACGGAATACGGCCCATTCGGACTCAATATCCCGGTCCTCCCTCGAAATGCAGGCGAAGCTCTGCCGGAGATGAGAGTTGAAGACTCGACGAACGGGAGATTCTGCCAGACGTTCCCAGCACACCCTCACTACGCGTTTGGGTCTGCCAGGTCTGTCCGGCATCCTTCCCCGCCATCTAATCCAACTCATCACCAGGTGGTGGTCAGTTGACAGCTCAGCCCCTCTCTTCACCCGCGTGTCCAGAACATACGGACGCAGGTCTGATGATACGACCACAAAGTCGATCATAGACCTGCGACCTAGGGTGTCCTGGTGCCAAGTGCACTTATGGACATCCTTATGTTCGAACATGGTGTTCGTTATGGACAAACTGTAATTCGCACAGAAGTCCAGCAACAACACACCGCACGGGTTCAGGTCAGGGAGGCCGTTCCTCCCAACCACGCCCCTCCAAGTCACACTGTCATTGCCCACATGGGCGTTGAAGTCTCCCAGCAGAACTATGGAGTCACCAGCTGGGGTGCTCTCCAGCACCCCTCTGATAGACTCCAAGAAGGCTGGGTACTCTGAACTGCCGTTCGGCGCATAGGCACAAACCACAGTCAGGACCCTTTCCCCAGCCCTAAGGCGTAGGGAAGTAACCCTCTCGTTTACTGGGGATGACTCCAACACAGAGGCACCAAGCCGGGGGGCTAACAATAAGCCCACACCAGCTCGCCGCCTCTCCCCAGCGGCAACTCCAGAGAAGAACAAGGTCCAGCCCCTCTCAAGGAGTTTGGTTCCAGAGCCTAAACTGTGGGTTGAGGTGAGTCCGACTATATCTAGTCGGAATCTCTCCGCCTCTTCCACAAGCTCGGGCTCCTTCCCCACCAGAGAAGTGACATTCCATGTCCCAAGAACCAGATTTGGTCGCCGAAGCCCAGGTCGCCCGGACACCCGCCCTCGACCACTGCCCAAATCACACAGCACCGGACCCTTATGCTTGCCCCTGCAGGTGGTGGGTCTGCGGGGGGGAGTTCCCGTGCGGCTTCTTCGGGCTAGGCCCGGCCAGGTCCCACGGGTGAAGACCTGACCACCAGGCGCTCGCCTGCGAGCCCCTCCCCCAGGCCTGGCTCCAGGGTGAGGCCCCGGTATCCCACGTCCGGGCGAGGTGCGGTCACTCCTAATGTGTCTCTTCATATGGGTCTTCTGAATCACTCTTAGTCTGGCTCGTCACCTAGAACCTGTTTGCCTTGGGAGACCCTACCAGGGGCATAAAGCCCCCGACAACATAGCTCCTAGGATCACTCGGGCACTCAAACCCCTCCACCGCGGTAAGGTGGTGATTCACGGAGGGGCGCGCATAACAAGTGTAACCCATTATTATTATTAATATAGTCTTGCATAAAATGCACTCAAAATCCAAAACGAGAATTCAGACATGTTTATCTGGTCATTATGTAAACTACAGGAGATGGTGAAAACAATACAAAATACAACCAGATAAACTAAACTAAGTGAGTCTGAGGCATTGTTTTTGAAGGCAAAAGTGTTGACTGATTCCAGATTTTGCATCCAAATTTGGCAACATGGTCTAAATCTTATCAACTACTTACAAATAAATACGGAATGTTAAGACTCAAAAAAAAGAGGTGGAAAACACACACACACACATATACAAACAGTATACTGTGTGTTGAAAATGTTGAATTGTACCTGAAGCTCCTTTGGTAAGATGGTGTTCTTCCTTAGTGAATTAATGCGCAGCCTCTCATCAGCATAGTCAAAGGCCATCTGTCTTCTCTTGACATCTCTCAACATCCTCCAGTCGACATAGTAACCCCTTACTTGCTCCACAGCACCCCAGCAGATCCTCAGTGCCTGCACAGAGTGGTTACTGTGAATAACGACATACCCTTTATTTAACCGGGAACAGTATAACGTGCTTAAACGCTTAATAAGATTGTGTAGTGTAGTGGTAGTAGACCCTTTAGATGGAACATAAACATACCTATAATACTACCAGTCTTGTAACGCTCTTCCAACCAGAAACAACTACAACGACGACTAGACTCTAGACGCATACAAAAAAGGAGCCTGCAGCCAGAATTGTGAGATCATTTTAAACTTTGCTGTAACGAACAGTGAACCAACTCTTTACAACAGACTCTCCGTCAGATTGTTCTCTTGGAATGACAAGGCCACTGACAGCATCTAACTAGCATAGCATGCTAGTTAGCATTAGCGTCCTCAAAAAACGCCCACACTGTTTTTCGGCTCTGTCATATCAACCTGCTGCAAAAACCAAGTAAAACACTCGTAATACAAACGCAATATGCTGCAGTAAATATAATACAACACCTGCTTTGGAGCACAGACAGTAGAATAAAGGGCATTGACGCCTATTCGGGGTATAAGGTGAGCTGCCATTTTGAATAGGCATGCTTTGCACTTCGTCGAAATTGGGTTTCAATTGTTAAAAGCGACAGCGCCTCCTATCGACCGGGAGGGCAAATAAACAGATCGGTTTATAACGGTCTCATTCGAACTTGCGGTATTTGGTGATGTTTGCGAGTGATTTGAAGATGAAGGTGGAGCATACAAATTAAGATTAAGAGGCTGATATTATGTTGCACTACCATAAAGTAATAAAAGTAAGTAAAATACATTGATTATCATATTGCTGAAAGATTTTAATTTGCACCTCCATTATGTAATCTATATATATTTTTAAAAATTCCATCCATTCCAAGTGACTCATATCCTTGAATCAAGTTGATCTATTTTTGTATTTATGTATGTATTTCTCTCAACCGTTAGAGGGCACTGTGTATCTATCAAAATAAACACTGGGCATGCCTTCACTGATGGAAAGAGCTGTGGAATGTTGACCTTCCAACCTCAAAACATCTTAAAGGAGTGATGGGTCTCTTTCTGGATAGCTTTAATAATTGTCGAATCTCTTGTCATTGTCATGAACAACATTAAAATGGACAGTATTACTAATAAAAAAAAGTAATTAGATGCTTTTATTTCAAATTGTTTCTATTTTAGTAAGACCTGAGTGAGATAAGTGAATTTTCGTGAAGTAGGATTCCGTTTCTAGACATTATTTTCGTAGGCATTGTACTGGTGCTGTAGTTTTTCCTGAGTTTACGCAGCACTCCTCTGCATGCACTAATTCATCTATTCATATGGACTGTCCAGCCTTTCGGTGTGCTCCGGAGAATCTGTTCCCACCGCTTCTGTCACCATCTCTAATCCAAACCACACACAAGTGTGCAAAGAGCACAGGTGGTCCAGTCACATTTAAGCATGATTTTATGTGCTTTTCTTCATTAGAAGCCTCCTAGGCCGGAGCCGTCCGCCTACTCATGCCCGCCTGTGCATGTTAGCTAAAAATCAATTCCTCATTCTGTGTCTGGAACTCATAATGGATTAGTGAAACTGCTAATCAATTGTGGATTATACTTTCATTTGTGCTGAGTATCCGTGAGGTGATGAAAGGTGGGGGCGGTGGGGTTAGAGGTAACGTGATCGGTTGACTTGAAATGAAAAGATGCAAGCAATGCACATCTTTGAAACAAATAATTCATTAAGTCTTCACGCGTTGTCGGCTGACAAGAGTCTTAATGAAGGAGCGAGGAAGTGAGCGGTTCCACCTCACATCTGCATCAGCTTCATTTAAAATGGCTACTTGATTTTAGGACTCGCTGTACTTTTCATTTATTGCCACTATTTCCCCTCCTCCTCGCCTGCAAGCCTCTCTGCCTGTGCTGTGTTTGTGTGCTAGCAGCCTTTCAGCCAGCCCCCGACTTGTCGACTGATTGAAGATAATTACAGCTATTTGACTGTGGCTTTCACAGCTTGGCCTTTCTGGGAGCAACATGACAAGCTGAAGCTCATGCTGGTGTATTCACTTAAAAACTTGGGATAGATCCATGGAAAATGGCAATTTATAGCAAGCATTCAGAAAGAATTGGACTTCAGGCATTGCAGCTTTAGAAAAATAAAGAAAAACATATTTGTGTAAGCAAAAGATTAAATATATAATGCATGGAATGTTTTACCCAGCTGAGGTCTCTGTCTCTTCTCATCAATGGCTGAGCTACTGTTTCTGCCTAGACCTGGAGTAGGCAACCTACGACTCCAGAGTCGCCTGCTAGCTGTGGCTCCGCTCGATCACGACCCAAAAACCCCCAATAAAGGTTATTTAATAATGTAATTATTATCTATTCATTATTTTAATGTAGTTTATTTGACATGATATTTTAACACCAAAATTGAAAACATGTTTGTAATTAGTCAATTCATTTACGTGTCACATCCACATCTATGGCCCTTGCCTTTACTTGCAAGCGGCTTCTTAAGTATGCAATCCCTGCGCTAAGATAACCATGAATACAAAAAATAAAAATAATTCAGCAAAATTGGTTACAAATGAGAGCCTTTAGTCCTGTGTGAAGAGCACAATCATTTCTTGCTGCCCCAACACAGAGAAGATCATCTTAGAGCAGGGGTCTGCAACACGCAGCTTATCCTTCTGTTTCTGTGTAGTCACTACGCCATCCCATCTGACGCCATCATGAACCTTTCAAAATTCTGCATTGGAGTTGAGTGTGTGCCGTGCAACTCTCCACCAAAGTGCTTTATTGGCCAAGTGTGCTTACACAAACAAGGAATTTGACTCCAAAATCAATAGAGAAGGCTTAAGAACAGGAACAGGAAGACAGAAAAGGAATGTGACAATACTTTTAAGGGCAGTATGTAATAGCGTTACCTTGAATTTAGTGGTCAAATAGGTTTTGTGGCTCCAAGTGGCTTTTCATTTGCTGGAAACAGGCCAAAATGGTTCTTTTGATACTAAAGGTTGCCGACCCCTGGCTTAGAGTACTAGAAACACATTGAACGCTAGATTTTAAAAGGCTGTCATCTTTCAGAAAAAGAACATAACACACAAAGAAACGTCCCTCAATCTGCAACTGAATGTTTTTTAATTATATGAAAATAGGCTATGTTTTATTTTAATTTTACACTAATAATACTGGAAGGGCTCAAAAAGGCCTCACAAACTGCACTTCTGTTGTTGCATTCTGTTGTTTTAATGAACAAAATTAAAAAACTTGTGTTATGTTTGCTGCTCCAGACTATTTTTCTTTAGCATAAGACAAGGCAAAATGGCTCTTTTGATAGCCCTCTGGTTTGTGAAGCTACAGTCAATTACAGATGTGAATACCTTTAGCGCATGTTTGTGTGCTGTATTGTGCTGTGGGTTAATCTCAGCAAACCTAATGTATCATCAATCATAAACCAAACACTTCAATCAGCTATGTCAAGGGCACGATTAATTGATGTTTAGTTCCTATGATGAGCGATTAAGCAGAAAACTCCCAAAAATATGCACCGGAATATTATGTTGACATTTGTCACCATTGCTTGCATTACTCCACCAGAAGAATGGAAAATAATAGAGGAGTGTTGGGCTTACAGCAGTTTGTGGTGCAAAATTTCAATGGGTGCGTTTTTTCAGTTGGGTGATGAGAGGAGGGGTGAGCGGTCAGGAAGAGGAAAGGACCTTTGGTACAATTGAAGGTAAGTGGCAGGTCCTTTCCTGGTGCCCCTTCCCCTCTTCTTCTCCGTCTTTATTGATTTTGACGTAACTGCATATCTGCTTTTGTGAAAACGGGATGAAAATAGTAAGATAACGATAATGTTAACAATACACATGTCGACATAAAAGGACAGATTTTTCATAGAAATTATTCTTGGGTCTCAAATTTTATGTCAACAAAAGTGAACCATGTATGTTCACGTGCGCTTAAGCTGGCAGTTTATAATAATAGAAAGTTGGTCGACTTTGACAGTTTGTCAACATACTGTAAATAAGGTCAACTTAATCGGTTCCACTATGTTAGAGAACATAATATATATGAGAGGACATAATATAGTGGAATCCGATTAAGTTGACCTTATTTATTTATTTACATATTTATATCTATACAGGTTGGCATGGCAGAGGGACAGAGATGGGAAGGACGTGTAGCAGGTTAGGGTGATGAAGGATAGGGATGGAAGGGTATTGACAGGTGTCATGGGAAGATGGAAAGAGTACTTTGAAGAGTTGCTTAATGAGGAAAATGAGAGAGGACGACGAGTAGAAGAGGTGAATGTTGTGGACCATGAAGTAGCAAAGATTAGTAAGGAAGAAGTGAGGAGGGCATTGAAGAGGATGATGAATGAAAAGGCACTCAGTACTGATGATATACCTGTGGAGGTATGGAAGTGTCTAGGAGAGGTGGCAGTAGAGTTCCTGACTGGGTTGTTTAACAGGATCTTAGAGAGTGAGAAGATGCCTGAGGAAAGGAGGAGAAGTGTGCTGAGTTGTGGCAACTACAGAGAAATAAAGCTGATGAGCCATACAATGAAGTTATGGGAAAGAGTAGTTGAAGCTAGACTAAGGGCAAACGTGAGCATTTGTGAGCAGCAGTACGGTTTTATGCTAAAAAAGAGTAAAACAGATGCAGTATTTGCTTTGAGGATGTTGATGGAGAAGTAAAGGGAAGGTCAGAGGGAGCTGCATTGTGTTTTTGTAGATCTGGAGAAAGCTTATGACAGGGTGCCCAGAGAGGAACCGTGGTATTGTATGAGGAAGTCTGGAGTGGCAGAGAAGTATGTTAGAGCGGTGCAGGACATGTACGAGGACTGTAAGACAGTAGTGAGGTGTGCTGCAGGTGTTACATAGTAGTTCCGAGTGAAGGTGGGACTCCATCAGGGATCAGATCTGAGCCCCTTCTTGTTTGCTATGGTGATGGACAGGCTGACGGACAAGGTTAGACAGGAATCTCCATGGACAATGATGATTGCAGATGACATTGTGATATGTTGTGTGAGCAAAGAACAGGTGGAGGAGAAGCTTGAGGAATGAAGGTTAGCCGCAGCAAGACGGAGTACATGTTTGTTACTGAGAGGGATGCAAGTGAAAGAGTGAGGTTACAGGGAGAAGAGATAAAGAAGGTGGAGGATTTTAAGTACTTAGGGTCAACAGTCCAGAGCAATGGAGAGTGTGGAGAAGAGGCGAAAAAGCAGGCAGGCTGGAATGGGTGGAGAAAAGTGTTGGGTGTGATAGAAGAGTTTCAGCTAAAAAGTTGTACAAAACTGTGGTGAGACGAGCGATGTTTGGTTTAGAGACAGTGCCGCTAAGGAAAAGACAGGAGGCAGAGCTGGAGGTAGCAGAGATGAAGATGCTGAGTTTTTTTGGAGTGTGACCAGGATGGACAGGATCAGGAATGAGCACATCAGAGGGACAGCACATGTTAGAGGTTTTGGAGATAAACTCAGAGAGGCCAGACTGAGATGGTTCGGACATGTCCAGTGGAGAGTTAGTGAATATGTTGGTAGAAGGATGCTGAGCGTTGAATTGCCAGGCAGGAGGCCTAGAGGAAGACCAAAGAGGATGTTTATGGTTGTAGTGAAAGCGGACAGGAAGGTAGTTGGCGCAAGAGAAGAGGATACAGAAGACAGGGTTAAATGGAGGCAATTGATTTGCTGTGGCGACACCTAAAGGGATAAGCCGAAAGGAAAAGAAGAAGACTGTCGTATGTTCTCTGAGGGGAGGCCACACTTTGAAGAACCCTGATTTAAGACGTGTTAGAAAGAAGCTCCATTCTGGTTTTTGAGCCTATCCTCCTCTTCCACATACAATGAGCCTAACTCTCTTTTAAATGGCTGCAATTGTTGTCAAGCTGTTGTTTACATGCCTCTCAGCACAGTTCTGCTGTATATCCAGAACGCGAATGAGTCAGACTCTTTATGATGGCAGTTCTCCCTGTCGTTCTTTTTGCCCACTGGCTGCTTGTCACTGCTTTGCCTTCTTTTATATGTCTCCTCGTTGTCTTCATCACCCTCTCTAGCCCCCCATCTCCTCTGTCATCTGCTGCTTACATAATGAGAGCTGTGTGCACTGACAGTACAGACTTGAGCCCTGGTCGCATCCCTCACGCAACAGGAACCCTCCTTCTGTCAGTCTCCTTGTTTGGCAGGGAAAGCCATGACAGCTGCACACTCGAGCGCAGGGAAATAGATACTAGCAGACGCGATCAAAAGAGGAAAGGACGAGACGCACACTTGCGCCTTCTCTCCTCTTCTCTCTCCCACTTGTGCTCCCCTTGCTGGGTCTCTGCCACATGACAGCATCATTTCCGAGCAGACCCCACATTTCATCACATAACCGATATAATAGAACGTAATGCCAAACTGAGCATTATGTACTTCATAAAGGTTTATATTTAGATATTTTTCACGCATTGGATCAGTGCAAATTATAGTGTAGCGGTAGGTCAATGTATGTTAGACGAAGCAGCAAAGAAGGCGTGGCCCAGCATGATTAAGCCAAGACAATTATTAGCGCTGAGGATTCTGATTGGTGATGGTAAAGGATACACTTCACCACATTCAATTTCAAACGCAAAAGATTCTCATTAAGAACCCTGCATCGTTCCCTTCCATTGCAGCACCTCTGTGTGTTTGTAGAGATGTACTTTGCATTAATGAACCTGTGTGGAGAATTTCATAAAGTAGGGGGTTTTATTGCCTTTGCTGCAGAACAAAGAAGTGCGTTCTCTATGTTCTACGTCAGGGGTGTCCAAGCTGTTTCCACCAAGGGCTGCGTACTTAAAGATCAAAAGGATGCGAGGTCCACATTTACATTTTCTAAACATGCTGAGGCTTTTTTTTATACTGAAATAAAAAACAGACTGCATCTCAGCTTTATTTTTTAATTACTGTACCCAAGCTAATAGTACCTGTAATTGCAACTTTACTTTTTGTTTTGTTTGTTTTTCTCCCTCTACAAAAAATACATATTTGAATCCTAACTTATTTTATTATGTAATATAGTATTATGATATATCTTTGGTGAAAGTTCATACTGTCTTCTTAAGTGTAATTGTTTTAAAGGTTCTTTTTGTTAAGCAGGGTAGCTTGTAGTCATCGTCAGAAGCGTCACGTGATGTTCCTGTGATGTGTCTTGTAGGCTGACTGTCTCACACCTACTGTCCCACACCTGGGACTTGGTCCTGGAAAAGGCATCAGACAGTAGGGGGCGTAAGCGCTCCCTATGGCCTGATAAAACTACTTGCACAGTCACAGTCAAGACAGTCACAGGAACATCACCAAGTGCAATGCAAAGCGTCAGATGCGTTGGTGTAAAGCATAGTGCCACTGGACTCTACAGCAGTGGAGACGTCTTCTCAGGACTGATAATATGATGGACGAGTCTGGGTTTGGCGGTTGTCAGGAGAATGATGGGGGGTCGTTTTCCAGGAGCTGGGCTTGGCTCCTTAGTTCCAATGAAATTAACTCTGAATGGTTCCAAGACATTTTGGACAATTCCCTGCTCTCAGCTTTGTGGGAACAGTTGGCCCCTTTCTCTTCCAACATGACTGTGCGACAAAGCAAGGTCCATAAAAACATGGATGACAGAGTCTGTTGTGGAGGAACCTGATTGACATCAACTTGACAGAACACCTTTGGGATAAATTAGAGCGAAGACTGAGATCCAGGCCTTCTCATCCAACATCATTGTGTGACCTCACAAATGCGCTTCTGTAGAACATTTAGAATATTTACATAAACACACTGCTAAACCTTGTGGACATCTTTCCCAGAAGAGTTGAAGCTGTTCTATCTGCAGAGGGTGGACCAACGTCATATTGCATCCTATGAATTTGGAATGTTATGTCACTTAAGTTCATATGCCAGTCATGCCAGGTGATCAAATACTTTTTGCCTTATAGTATATATTTATGGTACTTACCACACAAAACTATAAAGACTATGACGTTATTCTTGACATAAGCTAAGAGTATACACTAAAGTAGGTTATTGAATAAATAAGAATATGATTTTAACAGTGGAATGAAATTATAAACCTGGGGCTTTGGTGACTTTACACGTTTGTTGTGCGACATCTCACTTTACATCTCACGCATTATGTTCCTGTTTTGTTTCACCATCAATGCTTTTTGTTTTTTTCCAAATGCAGGGTCACTTGGAATCTTCTATCTTTAGATTGAAAACTTCATGTTTATTATTGTGGTTGTGGTTTTGCTGTGATGGAGAAGCGGTCCGTATCACACTGAGAGCTGTTTCTACTGTAATATTCATGGCCTTTTCGTTACCCTAAATGTTTAGGGTATTCCCACCAGGGATTGTTACAGCGAGTCTATTGCATGTTTGACTTGGCTTCATTTATACATCAAATGCTTTTTTACTTATAAATAAACTAACACATTTTTAATGCAGGCCAGAAAGAAATGGATTGACCAGCAGCCGCCACTGATGTATATCTAATGTTGTGTCCCCCGAGGGTAGAAGTACACATATATGAGAAAAAGGGCCTTTGCTCTAAGTGAAAAACTGGTTGAGAAATTCATTTTTCATTTATTGAAACATTCACCACTGCCCACGTGTGGCAAAAGAGAATAAATGTATTGTTGATGTGCACGATGGGAATTTATCGCTGCTCGCAGTGTGTGCTTATGAAATGAGGTGGTCACAGGGAAAGCAGGAGACAGTATGGAAAGGGAAAATGACAGTAAGTATACAGTTATTGAAGTGAGGTCTGCTTCTGATCTACAGGATACTGCAGACTAAAATTACTCTAGAAGCAACACACATACACACACCGCCACTCACACACTAAGTGACAAATGGCGTGTTTGTTTATCTCACCACTGCAGGTTTTCAGACAAAGGCCTCTGATTTCTCATGCAGGTTCACATATGTGATTGGTATGCCCTATGTGTGTCCTTGCCAGCTCCTGATGATGATTTTTTATTGCCTGTTTGCTGTGTGCAATTATGCAGATTGCATATGACCAGCCATCTTTGCGTGTCATTAAGACAGTTCTATTGATACATCACTGGGCCAGGAAATAGTAATTGTCAAGCATACTGGAAACGCAAATGCATTCAGATGAATTTTAATTCCTTGTTCAGGTGAGTATATTTTCTTGCACTTCAGCTTTCCTTGACTTATTTTGCTGGGGCTATTCGTGTGATTGTCCCTGTGATGCCGTCAGAAATAATTTGAAAATGCAATGCATTATTATTATTTTTTGCAACTTCTTACTCGTGTCTTTACAGTATATAAGTTAGCCAAACAACTCAATAAAATCTGTCAAGTAACCATCACAACTAGGAGGGCTCTGTGACAAGCTCAGCATAGCAGAATTTATTTTGTACTATATAACATAACACATACTTAAAATGTCTAATTCTCTCTCCCTTATGTGCACCTGCACTATATGATAACAGCCTGATCAATGTATCTGTGTCTCCTAATAGACTGTTTTCATTTCAGTCATCCAAGAGGAGAGCTAGTCAAGGTGCCAAACACAAATAACATCTCCATTCGTTTCCCTTTCGCAGTCAGGGTGCTGCAATTAATGCACAATGTGCCTCGTTTATCAATGTTTTTATGATTCAAATGCCATGAGGCTTGACCAAGCGCTTGTTAATTTCTCAATATATCACAGCCGGTAATTGCTGTTCCACTGCGATTGTAAACAGACCTTGGCCAAAACTACTTTCTGAAAGATTTATTGTACGACCAAGTGTGTTTTTATCATGCAATCTCCTTGGCAGACGCGACACTATCTTTCCGCCCGGGCCGCTGGGCTGCCTCCATCTTGGTCTCAGGTGCGCTGAAGAACCCAGTATGAGTCATCACACATCTATCTATTAACTAGTCTTCCTCCCTTCTTACTTCAGTCGCATTCCCTGCAGAGAGCCGGTGCTCTCGTCACTCTTCCCTCTCCATCAGTACCAGTGATTGACTTATTATCAGATGTCCCGCTTCGACAAAAAAAAGGGCCATGCATCACTGAGCACATCTTTGTTTCCACGTGCACACACTTGTGTGCCCCCATCATGCGCTAAACACAGTGTTGACACATGCGTACACACGTCAATGCACCAGTGAGGATAACACCTTTTTTTACTGGAGTGCGATTGGTTGTAACACTCTGGTGGTTGTGGTGGTACACAGGGGCATTTGTCCAACTTGTAATTTGCACAGCATAACAATACTTCTGCATCTAAATGCTGTCATAATTTTAGATGTTGTTGCCATCCTAAAACCATTATTAGCTGTGCAGGAAGTGTTTTCAGTAACATTCTAACATTCATCAGTCATAGAAGTGTATAAATAAGATAACTACTGTAATCATATATCATAGGTCATAATAAAAGTCACATACACACCTTGCCAATCTGTGCCCAATAATTGCTGACCAATGTGATGTAACATGGAAAAAAACAAGAGCACAGACAGTTGCCTTGTTAAAAATTACTCCTGGGAAAGCTTTGTTGTGCTAACGTCAATTCATTAGTTTGGGTGTTACTGTGATGTAGAAGCAGGGATTTTTGATGGGACAAAAAGTGTAATGTTGAAACATGGATGCAGAAGGAAATGTAGTATTTCCGACCTGTTGCTGTTCCAAATGTGTTTTAATGAACACATCATTTAGCATCAGGTTTTGCTTACGCTCAGTGATGGTGTGGCCATCTCTTTGTGTGTTTATGTTCTGTCAGCACGTTGGGATATGTTAAAGAGGTGGAGTTTATGTGCTTAGTTATCATATGTAGAGTCTGCTAACATTGGGTCCTAAGCCACAAAGGGTACGTCAAATTAGAGGAGCACTTTTTGATCAGAGTATAGTAACCTATCAGTCAAACTTCTGGGATGTTGATATAGTCAGTTAAGTAGCAGAGGGGGTTGTTAATCAGTTTCTGCTGCTTTGTTGTTAATGAAATCAACAACAGGTGCATCAGAGGGGCAACAATGGGACAGACCCCAAAACAGGAAGGGTTTTCCAGGTTGAGGCCACTGACTCCTCATCTCTTTTGGCTGATTTTTTACTGACTGACTTTCTACTGCTGTAGTTTTTCATTTGGCTTGGATCAACATCTCTGTTGATAGCATGGTGCGGTACCTGGACGCTACAGAGGTTGTACAAGTAGTCCAACTCCTCTAGGATGGCACATCAATATGTACCATTGCAAGAAGGTTTGCTGTGTCTCCCAGCACAGTCTCAAGAGCATGGAGGAGATTCCAGGAGACAGGTAGTTACTCCAAGAGACCTGGACAGGGCTGTAGAAGGGCCTGAAACCCTCAGCAGGATCGGTATCTGCTCCTTTATGAAAGGAGGAACAGGATGAGCACTGCCAGAGGCTTACAAAATGTCCTCCAGCAGGCCACTGGTGTGAATGTTTCTGACCAAACAATCAGAAACAGGCTCAAACGGGCCTGAAAGCCCGGTGTCCTATAGTGGGCCCTGTGCTCACTGCCCGGCACCGTAGAGCTTGATTGGCATTTGCCATAGACCACCATAATTGGCATTACGCCACTGGTGCCTTGTGCTCTTCACCATTAAGAGCAGGTTCAACCTGACCACATGCGACAGACGTGAAAGGGCCTGGAGATGCCGTGGAGAATGTTATGCTGCCTGCAACTTCATTCAGCATGACCGGTTTGGTGTTGGGTCAGTGATGGCCTGGGGAGGCGTATCCCTGGAAGTACGCACAGACCTTTACAGGTTAGATAATAGCACCCTAACTGCTATTAGGTATCGGGATGAAATCCTTGGACCCATTGTCAGAACCTACGCTGGTGCAGTGGGACCTGGGTTTCTCCTGGTCCACGACAATGCCCGACCCCATGTGACGAGTATGCAGGCAGCTTCTGGAGGATGAAGGAATTGATACCATTGATTGGCCCCCATGTTCACCTGACTTAAACCCAATAGAACACTTCTGGGACATTATGTTTAGGTCCATCTGGCGCCGCCAGGTAGCTTCACAGACTGTCCAGGAGCTTAGTGATGGCTTGGTACTGATCTGGAAAGAGAGCCCGCAGGACACCATCCGTCGTCTAATTAAGAGCATGCCCCGACGTTGTCAGGCATGCGTACAAGCACGTGGGGGACACACAAACTACTGAGAATCATTTTGATTTGCTACAATGACATTTTGGCAGAATGGACTCGTCTGCTGTATCATTTTTTCACTTTCATTTTTGGGGAGTCTTTGATCCCCTCTCTATTTCCCCCCTCTATAGGGTGATCTTTTTTATTTCTATCAAATTATGTGGCATTATTTTGTTACTAATACATCACCAAACTCTTCTTAAGAAGCCAAAAACTTACCATTTCCACATGGAATGGGAGAATTTCTCTGTCACGCTTTATGCAGTCTCAAGGTATTGTAAAGAAATGCCTCAATATTTAGTGTCATTAATGCCACTTAGTGAATATAATACTACATATTATTTGTATTTCAATATGTTTTGACTAATAATATACCATAGTCTACCACAAAACAATCATTAATGAATTATTTTTTGTAAAATGTGTCGGACATGTGTCGGACACAAAGCGTAAATTAGATTTTTTTTGCTGGCCTGCTTATCTCCGTTATAGTCAATGTTGCCAACTTTTCAGTAAGAGAAGTAGCTATTGGCTGTCGTAGAAGTCGCTTTGCATACAATTTGCATATTACTTGCATAGAAACGTATAACCTCCTAGGAGAGATTAAAAAAGTGAGTAAAAAAACCTTAATTACGTTTATAACTACAAATAAACTTGGTTCTTGATTCTTGGTTTTTTAATTTAAAATTAAAATAATTTCATCAAAATAAAATAACTTTACTGTTTTATCTCGGCCAGTACCTCTCAAAGTTTTCCCATCACACATTGGCTATTGAGATTTTTTTTAAATTAGTGAACAGCGAATAACAGATCATCCTGTGTTTATTCCAAGCCAGGGGGCTCAGTGTGGCTTGTGAGTAGCACACTCTTCTGGTAAATATATGTAATACAATAGGCTTATCAATTACTTACGTTTAGCCAAAGATTGTACGATAATGATTAGGAAACATTTGCTTTTAGATATTGGTGTGTAAAACAGAGCGAGCATGCTTGATTCATTTGCACTTTTGAAGTGTACACATCATGCGGCCAGTGTGCCACGGAAGCTGACTCTACATTGCCAGCTTGTGACTGCCTTTGGCCGGGGCCGATCTGTCAACAGCACCCCCTGCTGCTCAGAGAGAATACTAGATGCAGAACAATGTGCTTCCCCAACAACACCAGAAAAGGTAGCTTGATTTGTCACTAGTCCTTTTTGAGAAAATATGTCATCAAAGGGGGTTGGAATGTCACCACAACTAGCCACACAATTGCCAAGTTGGCCACACTAGTAATACTTATATATATTATTATATACCCATATATTTAGGTTAAAATATTTGCAAAATACTATTCCATTCCATTTCCCTCTGTTTATCAGGGTCCGGATCGCGGGGGCAATAGTAGGGAAGTAGGGAAGTCCAGACTCCCCGGTCTCTGGCCACCTCTTCCAGCTCTACTGGGAGGACCCCAAGGCGTTCCCAGGCCAGCTGTGAGATAATATCCCTCCAGCGTGTCCTAGGTCTTCCCCGGGGTCTTCTCCCGGTTGGGCATGCCCAGAACACCTAATCAGGGAGGCGTCCGAAAGGCATCTGAACTAAATGCCCGAGCCACCCCAACTGGCTCCTCTCGATGTGAAGGAGCAGCGTCTTTAGTCTACTTCCTCCCAGATGGCTGAGCTCCTCACCCTATCTCTTAGGGTGAGTCCAGCCACTCTACGGAGGAAACTCATTTCCGTCGCTTGTATCCGTGATCCAGTTCTATCGGTCATGACCCACAGCTCATGACCATATGTGAGGGTGGGAAAATAGATCGACCGGTAAACATATCGCTTTCTGGCTCAGCTGTCTCGTCACCACGACAATCCGATACAGCGACCGCATTACAGCAGACAATGCACCGATCTGTCTGTCGATCTCACGCTCCAACCTTCCCTCACTCGTGAACAAGGCCCCGAGATACTTGAACTCCTCCACATGGGGCAAGACTTCACTCCCGACCTGGAGGGCACAATCCACCCTTTTCTTACTGAGAACCATGGCCAACGATTGTTGAGTCTCATCCCCGAAGCTTCACGCTCAGCTGCAAACTGCTCCAGTAAATGCTGTAGGTCACAGCCTAATTAAGCCATCTGGACCACATTGTCTGCCAATAGCAGAGATGAGATCCTAAGGCCACCAAACTGGACTGCCTTGACACCTTGACTGCACCTAGAACTTCTGTCCATGAAGGTTATGAACAGAATCGGGGACAAAGGGCAGCCTTGGCAGAGGCCAACGTTCACTGGAAACAAGCTAGACTTACTGCTGGCAATGCGAACCAGGCTCCTGCTCTGATTGCACAAGGACCAGATGGCACGTAGTAGCGTACCACCAATCCTGCACTCCCGGAACACCCCCCGCAGGATGTTGTGTGGGAAGCGGTCAAATGCCTTTTCCAAATCCACAAACCACATGAAGACCGGTTGGGTAACCTCCCACATACCCTTCAGTACCCTGAGTACTTCAGTACCCTATCCGTGACGGGGACAAAAACCACATTGCATCTCCTGTAACCGAGATTTAACTAACGGTTGTACCCTTCTCTCCAGCACCCTGGAATAGACTTTCACAGGTAGGCTGAGGAGTGTGATCCCCCTATAGTTGGAGCACATCTTCCACTCACCCTTATTAAAATTGGGACCATAACCCTGGTCTTCCAATTCAGAGGCACTTTTTCCGACTTCCATGCAATGTTGAAGAGACGTGTCAGCCAAGACAGTCCCTCATCAACCAGAGCCTTGAGGAACCCAGGGAGAAAATCATCCATCCCCGGAGCCTTGCCACCGGGGAGTGATTTGACTACCCCAGTTACCTCAGCCACGATGCGTGTCCTCAGACTCTGCTTCGTCTACGGATGGTATGTCAGTGGGATTGAGAAGGGCCTCAAAGTATTCCTTCCACCGACCGCTTATATCCCTAGTTGAGGTCAGCAGGTCCCCGTCCCTCCTGTAAACAGTCTGGACTGGGAACTGCTTCACCTTTCCGTCCCCCATCGGACAGTTTGCCAGAACCTCTTCGGGGCTGACCAAAAGTTGTTCTCCATGTTCTCACCGAACTCCTCTCACACAAGAGAGAGTCTGCCGTTCCCAGCACACGCTCACTACACATTTGGTTCGAAGTATGGGTTGAGGTGAGTCCGACTATATCTAGTCTGAATGTCTCAACCTCACCCATGAGCTCAGGCTCCTTCCCCACCAGAGAAGTAATATTTCATGTCCCAAGAACCAGATTTGACTGCCGAAGACCAGGTTGCCCAGACGCCCGCCCTCTACCGCCGCCCAAATCTCATGTCATTGGATCCTTATGCTTGCCCCTGCAGGTGGTGGGTCTGCGGGGGTAAGTGGTCTAATACTTAGTTGAAAGCCCATCTTAGAACCACCAAAAGGGAAACGACAATGGCAACTGCATGTAAGTGTGTGTGCGTGTGTCTCAGACTTGGTATTACAGAGTAAGAGCATGCTGGAGAAATTCGTCCATTAAGCTTCATGTTAAGTTCAGGGAGGTCAGGAGTTGAGCATCCTAGCACAAATGTGTGCTTTTGTGTGTATAAGCCCACAGAGTGCATGTGCGTAGGTGTGCTTTATTTGTCTTGAGCACACAGTAGATGTGATGTTCAGGCGTTAACCATACTGACAGCTTTGACATTCTCCCACCATCCGTCTCCCTTCTCTGCTCTTTGCACGACCCTTTCATTTCCCGGCCGCTCTGCCCTCACGTCTGCAAAATGCAAACAATTTCATGCTGTATTTCTGCCAAAGCTTCCATTTTCCCTTCACTTTCACCCACTCACTTGTCAATCCTCCTCCACTTAGGATTTATACCTCCCTCTTTCTGACTGGACTGCATGAGAGTTTTCTAGAGGACATTTGAAGTTTATTTTCTTTATTTGTACTCTAAATGTGTGGTTTAAACAGTGTCAGTCTTATGTCAGTGGTTATCAATGTGGCTTCACTGGAATGCATGTGTGTATTGAAAATGTAAACTAACCTTTTATTCATTAATTTTCTATGCGGCTTCTCCTCACTAGGTTTGCGAAGGTATGCTGTAGTCTGCCCCATTTGACTTGGAGCGAGTGGCGGAATACACCCTGGACCAGCAAATCACAGGGCACATACAGACAAACACCTATTCACACCCATGGACAATTTAGACTCGCCAATTAACCTAACATTCTTGAAATGTGCGAGGAAGCCAAAGTACCCGGAGAACATGCAAACTTCACAAAGATGTTTAACGGCAATCTTCAAAATGTCCTGTCTGTGTGGCCAATATGCCTACCACCACCATGCAGCCCAATAATGTATCCTAATCTATTACTGGCAATGTGTGCTACATCAGAGAATGCTAAAGCCCATCTTTCGGTGATGACGGCGTCTGTTAGGGTTCACTGAGTGCAACAGTAGAGGCGTTCAAATACTGGCTTAGTATGGAAAGTGTGGGAGGAAGAAAATTAATTACTTTCACAACATGTGTAATATGGTGTGTTTTTTAGAGTCAATCATAGCGGTTGCCTATTAATGAGTGCACTCATTCAATTGCGGACTCCAATATGGAGGTCAAGAAAGTTGCAGAGAAGGTCAACATTTACATTAGTTGCTAATTTTATGTGGCGATTGTGTGTGAAAACCAAACCAAACTGTTGCTGTTTTGGAGGTTAGTCTCGAGTTTTCCTGCGATTAATCATTAATGCCGTTAATCTCTACATGACTGTAATTGGATTTACATGATTTTCTATGGAAACATTTGGTTTGAATAAGGTCTGTTTCAGTTAAGAGTTGGACCTTTTGGAAGAAATTAATGATGTTACCCAATGTTTCACTTGGTAAAAATGCCTTTATACTTTTATATTTAATTGTTAACTGGCCCGTATCAAAATCTGAAAATAGAATGGACTGTGACCCAGCAACAACATGTACTTAAAGAACTCTTGGCACCAAAAAGTTTGAAAAAACAATGACAAAATAAAAGTACTCAATTAAAACATTTTGTCATACTGCTGTCATAGATAATAATAGGGCTATCAGTCCATCCATCTTTCTATGCCGCTTATCCTGACTAGGGTCGCAAGGATATGCTGGAGCCTATCCCAGCTGACTTCGAGCAAGAGGCGGGGTACACCCTGGGCTGGTCGCCAATGAATCGCAGGGCGCGCAGTCAAACATTTAAAATATTTAAGAGCGATTGATTAAATTTGTCCATAGGTAACTCATAATTACTGTAATTGTAAAGCAGTTAGAAGTTTTATCTATAAGAAATAGGAATGTCCGATAATATTGTCCCGATATTTATAAACAAATTCCCTATATTTCCTTTTCCTATAAAGAAAACCAAAACAGACGTTTGGCACCAAAGTCGTAACATTCCTGATTTTGCTGCTAATATGATGCCTCATGCAGTTAATACTTTACACCAGGAGACAGCATAACATATAAAACAATCTGAGCAACACTTGTGAGCGTATTCCTATGCAAAGTTTAGGATTTCATAGACACTGAACCGCTGCGTGCGTGTGGCAGTCCACACCGCCGGTCACTAAAGCAGGTGATTTTAATGATCAACACCTCCATCGATTTGAGGAAAGGATCTCATCAATTACAGCACCTGGAGAAACTGATTAGGGGAGAAAACCTGCAGTGTCTCGGCCCTCTATGGCACAAGTTTGGTTTATGGGGTAGTGGGAATGTAAAATGCAGAAATAGCAGCACCGCTGCCAGATTCTTCAAACCTATAAAATTCCTTGAGCCAGGCTTTGCCATACCCAATTACAAATATTTCTGAAATGTTTGCTCACGCTAGTTATACAATGTTGTTTATAGCAATGTCGAGAAGATAATTGCTTATGCTGTATCCATTAGCTTCACGACAGATATATATTAATTTTATGACAGGAAATAGTTGATGTTACACATATCGGTATCAGTAGTGGTTAATATCGAAATTGGAAATTTGGACAATATGGGATATTGGCAAAAAGCCAACATAGTACGTCCCTAATATTAAATGTACCTTTGACAAATCATTTGGAATTTTTTAATACCTATCAACATGAGATGTATTTTCTTGTTGCTATGTTTGCTTTATGCAGTTTTCTGTTAATAAAAAACAAACACAATGTACAGCAAGTAAACTTTGGCAAGATAAACTATTCTTTAGGGATGTCCTCATTTTTTAGCTTCCAATTTGATTTGACTTTTTTTATAGACTTGCAGAGCCAATTTTTTTTAAAAAGGCTTTTGTTACAAAAATTAATTTGTGGAATTGAACATGAAAATAGCTCTTCAAAGCATTAAAAATGTAACCAAATGTAAATGTAACCAAATGTTTTGACGAGTTTACTTTTCATTACACAGCATGAGTAACAATATTATTCGGCTTTTGTAGCAAACCTTTGTGAGTCATGACCCTAATAAAACAAAAGATACAAAAAATGGGCGCGCAAAATACTTTTAGGGTAGGACTAATCATTTGAAATGGTTGCAGGCCAAATTGTGGTGTGATATAGACTATATAACCTTTGTTGTAACTAACTCTCTTCCACGCAATAGTCATTTATTGACCGCCCCTGGTATAAACAACAAACGGTTAGACCGGCACTTCCCGTGTGAGCTTCACGCTACATGACAGGAGTCCGACCACAGTGAAGGGGAACTACCACGGAATGAAAACAGGGTATTAGAAAAATGAATACTGACAAAATAAAGTGCTCAAGAAAAGTCAGTAGTTTACAGCACTAGGAGCGCACCGGTATACTGAAGGGCAGTCAGGGTCTACTTCCCTTCCAAACAGACATACACACACAAACCATCTTTTATAGACACTTTTCTTGGTCTGGTGACGTCAGCAACGTGTAAGTATGACCTCTGGAGACCTCTGCGTTGGACACATGACCCAAGTTTCACAGGAATCATCATCATCACCATACTAACTAACAAGCAGTCAGTTCATTTTGCTATTATTCAGCTGAGCCATACATACACTGGACCTCATAATAACACGTACTGTGAACTGCTGTGACAGAAAAGCCTTTTTCCCAACTGCCAAAATAAAATGTCTTATTGGATTGTGTGAAAAAACTAAGAAAAAGTGTAGAACATTTTATGAGTCCATCGTGGGTGCATGAGGTTATTGGGTTTTTAATTATGGCATCGCACTTTCGGCTTTGATTGTCAAAAAAAACCCCTACAGTAGACGATTCAATACTCACAGCCTCAAAGTAAATATTTCTTTTTCTCCTGAAGTAACTACACACACACACACACACACACACTGTGGTCTAAATGAACTGTGTCTTGAGAAAAAATGAAATCCTACAATAACATCAGAAAGGTGAGAGCAGCCTCAGGTTGGCTCAGATGAGTTGTGTCACGTGCAAAAAAAACCCATCTAATTTTGATGAGAAACCTGTTTGTCTTTTCTTATTTTGCTGTAGCTTTATGGTGGTTTTGTTGGTGCTCCACACTGCTTCTTCTGATTTGTTTCCCTCTGATGCCGGTTTTCCTGAGGCGGGGCAGAGTTATTGGATGAGCACATCTGCGTTCCATTAGCACCTCCACTTATTCACCGCCGCTGCTTCAGGAAGGTGTGGGATTATTCCTCTTCTGACCACATTTTGTATCACCTTGTCTCTAGACCAGGGGTGTCAAACCCGTGCCATGGAGGGCTGAGATCCTGCGGGTTTTCTTTCCAGCCAGTCACTACAACAGGTGATTTTAATGATCAACAGCTCCTTCAATTTGAGGGGAGGAGCTCATCATTCTCATCAGCACCTGCTGTAGTGACCGGCTCGGCTGGGAAGAAAGCTCTTTGGACGTTCTTCTCTTTTGTCACGATGCATTTGGACTCTATTGTACTTTGTTGTTATTAGTTTCTGTTTTTTGTGCTGCATTAAACCTTTTTTCTTACCTGCATCCAGGTATCCACACCAGTTCCTCCACGCACCAGATGTGAAACAAGCAATATTAGCAAGTGCTGTGTCCTGTTGGCTTGCTAGATGTCACAACCCATTTCCAATGAATAGTGGATGAAAGGCTAAAGACACACATACAACAAAATATAGTGTATCCCACAACTATGATTGACTCCTTCATTCCGCATGTTAAAAGAGGCAAGTCCTGCTGTTTCCCATTCATTTCCTTCCATCCCTCAGCTCAAATGACACGTCTTCATGCAACAATTCCATCTATTGGAGGCAGGAACAAGAAAAGGATGATAAACATGCACATAAAATGCCAGGCCTTAATGCGGTCTGTTCACAAAGAAAGATTACCTTGCTTTTTATCCAAGTCAGCTTGGTTTTAAGAAACATGGGAATGTCTTGAAATGGGGCAACTGTACAACAGTTGCTCTGTTGTCTTCACTCCATGATGATGAAAAATAAATAAATACAAATCAGTGCCAGACTTACAAATGGTGCAATGCAAATTTGAGCACACCCATTATCAGTACAGAGACAATAGAAATAAATCACATATTGAGAAAGAATTTGGAAATAAAGAACAATTGGTCATAAGCTCCTCCCTCCGTACACATGGCAGCTCGTTACTGGCTGTTGCTTTTTATTTATTCTTTGTGTGCTGTATGATGTGTCACAGAAACATAGCACATCTTTATGGTTATTGCTCATTTTGTTCACATGAATAACTGTTATATATATATATGTAATATATATACAGTATGTGCATAGAGCTGCCAAAAATAACAGGTTAGCAGCGATGACTAAATAATTTCATTAATTACATGTTTTAAATTTAAGCCATTAACGTTAAGTAGTTAACACATGCGCATCTCTGCAAGCCACAGTGTAACGTCTTATTTATTGTACTTTGTCCTGACCTGAACACATCAACATTCCGGCAACGTGTCCAACTTGCAAGTCAGTCTCAATCGTGAGATGCATTCACAGACAATCAGACACCGCACGTGCGGTATCTTTCAGCCGGTTATTTGCTGTTGTTAATCGGTCCCAGACCTGGCCGTGATAAGTGAATTTCTCGGAATTTATAAATCAAAAATCCAATATTTTTGTAGCTGGAGCATAGAAAACCTATCTACGGCCTTCTAAATACAATTTTTAACACCATTAGACCCCTCTCGACATAACATAACACCTTTATGGTCACCTTTCCACTTGTATTACCCAATATATATATATATAATATATAAGACAAAAAATAAGACTCACACACTTTACCATTGGATTTTTTTTTTCACTTGGGACATCTTGCCATGGCTAAGGTAACATTACATATACCTAGTGACCAGTGTAAAATACTACATTTGAATGTGTCTTTTAATGTGTTTTCTGAATATCTTATATTTGTCTTTAAGTTCATTAAGTCATGCTTATGTTTGAAAATGCTTAATTTAGGCCAAAAATACAAACAATTTGCTTCAACATGCATATAATTAAACTAATAATAGGCCATAGCCAACCACAAAACAGCCTGTTTCGCAGCTGGTGTCAATTAGAAGCGCAGAGTGGCGAGGGAGGACTGTATTCATAATCAAATACAGTTGTATCTCGCTTATAGCATTTAATTGGGTCCAGACGCGACCCGACCTTGGATAAGCAGAAGAAAATGGATGGATGGACGTGACCGTGATAAATAATTATAATTCATGTATGTATACAAACAAAAAATACATCACAGCCAGCAGGAAACACCTGAGCAGCTCCGGACAATGGAATATTGGAAATGAGCGAGAGAAAGAGAATGAGAGTGCAGGCATGCACCAAACGCGACCTACTTATAGGTTTTGGTGAAGAAATCAGTTTTGGTGATGTAGAAGAACATTCAATATTTGAACCGAGAACTTCTGTCACCATGCTTCCCTCTTGCACAATTCTGCAAGAAAATGCCTGTTTACATATCAACAAGGTCAATGCTGACTATTCAGTGGAATCCTGCTTTGTCTTAGAAACCTTCACCAGCTCAAAACATCCCAACCAAATGACGGATTCACGTCGTGATGCATTTCCAAAAACAGGAACAGATTTTGTATCAGCAGGGGATGTTGACAAGTTGACAATCCAGTCATCATGGTGATGTGGAATCTGTACAATATCTTGGAGACAAAAGAAACTACATTAGATGAGAGGAAGATGCTAGATTAATTATCTTTGTGTCTTCCTGACAGTTTAACACACAACTGTGTGCGCCCTTGGGCAAGCGTCTACATTTTTAGATAGTAAACCTTTTATTATGGCATACAATTCTTCCCCCAATTCAAGATCCAATTAAGTTATTTCATTTTGAGTGTGTGTGTGTGATTACCCTCTTCTTGCTGCAGGACTTTACATGATTACAGTCTATGTTAAAATCAAGAAGCAGTCATAATGCTGTTTTATTATCTTATCCACTTGAATCTACAGTCTCTCGTTAAAGCTTACTGTACATAAACACACTGGACAATTCATTAGGTACAGTCCTGTATGTTAAAAATTTGACTTTTTAGCATTGATAGAGCTGTGTTTTAATTTACACTGTTGTTTGTTGTTGTGTTTATTGCAGCGACATGAAAGAGACCCTTACAAGCTACAAGCTACAACCACAGCAATACAAGTGTGCATACCAGTGCATCCACTGTCACATATATAAAACATGCAAAGACGATATCTATGTGTGATTTCTGATATCATTATTATATCTTATAATATATATATTATTATCTCGTTCTATTCATACCTGTCTCTTATAGCTGGTGCTCCAAAAAGCCTCAGACTCTCGGCAAACAATCATTTATCAAACTCGATGTCCATGGGAGGCCGCACGGTGGTCGAGGTGGGTAGCACATTGGCCTCACAGTCAGGAGGTTCAGGGTTCGAGTCTCCGTTGGGCATCTCTGTGTGGAGTTTGCATGTTCTCCCCGTGCGTGCATGGGTTTTCTCCGGGTACTCCGGTTTTCTCCCACATTCCAAAAAACGCATGTTAGGTTCATTGGCGACTAAATTGTCCATCGGTATGAATGCGGGTGTGAATGTTTGTCTATATGTGCCTTGCGATTGACTGCCGACCAGTCCAGGTTGTACCCCGCCTCTCGCCCAAAGCCAGCATACCCACGACCCGTGACATAGAAAATGAATGAATCAATGAATGACCATGGGAGCCTGCTGGTCTCCAGCTCAATGAACAAAGACAGGTGGGTTTTTTGGTATTTGGGCCGTCAAAAGTCCCGATTAGCTACATGTGATTGTGAAACAGATGTAAATGAGCTTTTAAGCTGTAGACAGTGAGGTGACATTCTCCTGAGCTACCTCATTTATCCCCCTCATCCTCTCTTAAGCTGGGTACCAGACAGACGCTGGAGGTATGTGCTTGAGTTTTTAGGAAGCGAGGGACTTCTTATTTGGGACCGTGACCCAGAAGGTCAGATCTGATCCGTCTGTCATGCTTCTGTGTTTGGCCTGAAATGCATGCATCTCTGCCCATCACTTTCACTGATCCCTCCAGGAATGTGTCTGGTCTGGGATTGCATGATGGAACATCATACACTGTATGGACTAAAGCCGTGGAACACACTTTCACCCAAATATATAATAACCAATGACCCCACTTTTCAAAAGATGAACTCAAACATGCATGTCCCTTTATTTGTTTTATTAAACAAAAGACTGGCAAGCTTGTACAAAGTTTTGAACAAACGCATGCACATCAAAATTGGCCCAAAAGTCAGCCCCTAAAGTATCAATTTAGCTGATTTCATTGAAAATATCACTTGCTAGGGAATTTCGGGCTACCTCGCAATACAATACGTTTCGCCATACATGAATCACAGCAATACAGTGAAACAAAGAACAAACCAACAAATGCCCTTCACAGTTTATATATTTCGCACTTTAATGTAAGTACAAACATCAATAGTGCAAAAACAATGACACGCAACATAGCTGTTTATTTGAGACACTATTTTATACAGAAAGCGCAACATCTGATGTCATTCAGGTAGAGCAAATCTAAGCAGAAGCATAACAAAAATACATATTTAGTGGAGTCCAGTGATTAGTGATTAGTGACCTAATCACAGGAAAGAGACGCAGAGGGACTCGCACTTTTGATTTCAGCTCTGCCGGCACATCTTTGTGTAACTTCACTTTTTCTTCTGTGATTCCTGCCCAATTTTTAGCCACTCTTGGTGAGCACCTACTGGAAAGCAACTAAAATGGTGACTCGAATCACTGAGGAGGAACGGTGTAAAATGTTTATAGCATCTTTATTTTAATAATAACAAACAACCTAAATTGGAGTGAGAGTGTAGGAATAATCCCTCATAAGGTGTATTGTTGCGACAGTTCAACGTCGATATTTCAACTTGCTCACCATCATTACGAGCAGAAAAGACAGGAACAGTTGATTTTCGACATTCGTTCATCCTATTATTGAAATTATGCCAGTGTTTGTGTTGGCAGGCACTTTCTTATAAGATGACTTATTGGCTGTGAAATGACTTACATTTCTGCAGGTTGTGTTTTTATGAAATAGTCCTTTACAATGCTTGTCATCGAACAGTGACGACATTGTCTACCTGCTTGGCTGCAGGCTCCTTTTTCAATATTGTGAAGAATAGAAGAATGTATAATTCTTGTGTCGGTAATGACAGCGGTTTGCTATAGCGTTGTCACACCAGATAATGTGTTCTGTCAAAGTGAAGGTCGGCCCGCACGCGTCCTCGTGTTTTGATTGTTCTTATGTAACGTGATTTGGAGGCTGCTTGCTGTTGAAAATGAACACACACTCGCTGCTTGTGTCAGAAAATGTTGGAAGCCACCTCCACATCCTTGTCGTTCCTCTAAGAAAGCAGCCTGAGGACAAATAGCAGCTCCTATCTCTCACATCAACGTGTGCTCTCACATGTTCATCACAACCTCTCTCGTCACTATTCCTCCTCTTACCTTCATTGTGCCATTTTATTCCCTTGGTAGCCTGCATGGGCCTTCTTCTTGGACATCTGCTGTCATATCTTTATATTCCCTACTTTACACACTGCATAAATGTGGGTTTCTTATATTGTTTATCCTGTACGCAGTATCTCCATTGCGCCCACTTTTTAAAATCCATGTCTGTATCCTTCATCTGGATTAAAATCTTTTGTAAAACGTTCACTCTATTTCTCAGCTCACTCTTCAAATTCAAACTTTGATTTGATTTACTGCTAGCTGCCCGTTGTGCGTCTGTCTGAGGCACTGTGTGTTTGGAGTAGCTTTCAGCCACTGCATTACTGCAGAGTGTTTGGAGGGCAAATTGCTGATAATGTCCTTTTCTCTCTGGTGGTGTACTGCTGGAAAAACACACATTGTGTCTCAGGATACACATCCAACTTTTGTGGGGTTGGTTTACTGCTTGAGGCTGACAGCTGGTTTGGTAGAACAGAGTTGGAGTGGCTTTCTGGCTGTGGGGTGAAACAAAAGCTGGGTTTGTTGTTTTGGAAAAAATAGGAAAAATAATCAGGAGGAGTAAGGGTCAACAGTATGGATAACTGTGAACTGCTATATGTTGTTGCAGATGGGATCTCAGTTCATTTTAGAGAAATAGATACTTTATTAATCTCCAAGATACAGTTTATGAATATATTTGTGTGCGTTCTGAAAATGTAAAAACGTTTTTTTTAAAAAGACAGCTATCAATGCACATAATGGGACGCACCTATTCTGTTTATAAAGCCTTCTGAAAAAAAAACTTTTACATAAGGCCTATGTTCACACTGCAGGTCTATTCCGATTTTTTTCATTTGTATGTGGATGTAAATGGGATGTGTATGCGATACGACTGCAGTGTGAACGCTCATGTGGCAAATATACAATATATACCTCATGGAACGGCATATATCGCCGTGCTTACCGAGACTTTAAAGGTAGGCAGTCATGGACAGACGTAGTTTATCATGCAAGGCTTGGATTAATGTACTCACCCATACAGGCAAAAGTTTTTCTCATCTGTAAATGATTTTTACAAGTTAGTGAAGCAGCTCTCAGCAATGTCTCGCCAATGTCTCCACCCACACGCACCTTGTAACAGACGTGGCAACAAGTTGTCTACAAACTTCCATACCAAAATTCTTGCCTTCATTTGGTTGAGAAAATATTGACTCCCGTTGCATAAAATCCTTGAAATCGCCACAAACACGTTAAGGAGTGCATGCTAGTAATGTGCAAATCGATATTCAATGTCAATATCTCTGATCCCAGCTCTTCATGATCTAAAGTCAATTCTGAAATCAAAATAGTGATACTTTTGATACTCCAGGTGTATCGTTTTCACGGTTTCATATAAATCAATAAATGACTATGATGACTCTAAAATTTACCAGACACATTAGATGAATTTGCACATAGTACTTGATTGGTATCGCCGATACCAGCCTAAACTTTATCCAGTATCAAATCAGAAATGAAAACAACGTATCGCACATCACTGGAGCGCACACGGCAGCAGTCTTTACTTCCGTAAACACGTGAAAATGCGAGTGATGTCATGCTTCTGTGCACGCACGTCACATTCCAGGCGAGTTGCGTTCACATTACACGTCGCATTTGTTTGGCAATGTGAACGCCCACATAAAAAAATCCGATTTTAAACAAAATATTCAAATTGGGAATCCTACCCTGCAGTGTGAACGTAGCCTATGTGACCAAGCCTATTCACCAAGCTACACTGACATTATTAGTATTGTTATTAACATCGTTAGGCTCAAGAACTGCGTTACTGCCGTAGTGACACCTTGTCGGATAGCAACTGGCTTTGCCACATACTCAATGCTTTTTTTTATTTTTGAGTTTGGCAGAGTTAATGTTAGGTGTAGTGCTCGTTTCTATTTTGCGGGGTGTACCCCGCCTCCCCCCCAAAGTCAGCTGGGATAGGCTCCAGCATACCCGCGACCCTTATGAGGATAAGCGGTATAGAAAATGGATGGATGAATGCCACAGAAAAGAGAAAGGCATGTGCTCATGTCTCGCATAAGATTTGTGGATGATGGGCAAAATTCCCCCCAAAAGTAGTTTTCCTTTACATTTTCAAGTAAACCTTGCAAAGTTGGAATAAAATAGTTTTGACTTGGCTTTTGGTTTTGAGAACCGACGAGTTTGTATCCTTTGTGACACTCATTTCCCATCCAAGTGAAAGTTGCGAATACTGCAGGTTTGAGGTCAGTATGAGGTCATTTTTCACAGTCTGCAAAACATAAGCCAGACTTTAAGAAACACAGCTGAGAGACACAGCTGAGACGTGCTCGAGTAGCACGGGAGCCGGGCCGCTTGTACATGCAGTGTGGCCGCACTAATGTGTTAACGCGACTGCTTAAACAAACCCAACACTCTGCCACACGCCTAGCGAGTGTGTGCCGTTGAAGTGAGGCGTTGAGCTGGTTGTGGGTTGGAAATTGCACCCATTACATGCCAATATCTTGTTTTGGAGGTTTTACTTTAACACTTTGAATATATTGACCAGTCCAGGGGCTACGCGCCTCTCGCACGAACTCAGCTGGGATAGGCTCCAGCAACCCCCGCGACCCTAATGAGAATAAGCGGCATAAAAAATGGATGGATGGACTCTTAATATATAGTATACTGGAAGAGCAGCTACAAATATTTTCTATTTATTCCAATAGAACCACAAATGCTCTAATAAAACTTATTATGTACTGTATCACAATCCGCCTATCCATCCATTTTCTCTACCACACAAAATAATCTTTTAACTTCATTATTGATTTTGAGTGCGGAAGAAAGTGGAAAGGAAAACATAGCTCTCTTTAACCACAAGGTCATTTATTAACAAGTATATTTCACACAGCAGCAACAGAACCATTGTTGTAATAGTGGTAAAACTCCTAATAACATTAATATACCTAATGAGTTCAGTGCTAATCGGGGTGTCACAAGACACGCAGTTCACGAGACGAGACGATACATGAGATCGGTTCTACCAGAACAAGACAAGACAATCATTGGACTTGACTTTTTTTTAAAGTACAATGTAAAAATCCCAAACTATATGACAATATACTGCAATCTACTAATTTATTTTCTACTATTTTGCACTCTTCTTCTCTTTGTGTCTATGACTCTGGCCCCGCTTTTACTCACAGAGACAAAGTGACTGTATGCCTGACAAAAGGGCTCACTCTGTCATGCCCTTTTAATGCCGTTGTTCTATGGAACAACCTCGCCAAGGTGCTGCAACCAATGCACAGCTTGAACTCTTTTCCTGTCTGTTTGCAGGCAAGAGACAAGAAAATAAGCCACACATGCACATGGCAATATATCGAGGCTGGCAAAATACATATACAGTTTTACAAATATATTTACATTTGTAAGCCAATATCGGTGATACAGTATTGATGGACCAATTTTATCAGACGTCCCTAATATATATAAAGTATATATATACTGTAATATTATCTGACATTCCTGTTTTTTTTTACTTGCTACTTGTTAGACACCTTTGTGGTTAATTGCTTTTGTAGACCACTCACCAGGCAACTGTATCAGTAGGCACGCATATAGTATGCGTGAAAGCAGGTCCAATAGAAGTGTCATATTTTCCTTTTTCCACAGCTTTGTTTTGGTTTCACCTAACTACAAATGATGACTGTTGTAACAGTTCAAATGAACACACTGATGGACTGTTGTGAGACTTCCAGATTACTTTCGAATAAATGGCTCAAAAAATATAAGTACAGTATTGACAAAGTGCACCCGGAAACACCTGCTTGGATTTATCCCAAAACTGATATTCTGTAACCATGTTTACCATTTCTTCTTTCCCTTCCTTTGCATGCACTCTCCACCCGAATCACACGCGACTTTCTCCCCTTTTCCCCACCCACTCAGCTCCTTTGTGTCTTTTATCTTGCACCCTCCTCGTTCACAGCACATTATCCCTTTTTGATATCCTTCACGTGTCTGTCGGGCGTTTCCCCATCTGTGTCTGCCTGCGCTTGCCTATTCCTTTTCTTATCCTTCAATTTCACTGTTGCTTTGCTACTCCCACAGCCCCTCCAGTCCATTCCCCTCCTGCTCACCACCCTGCTCACGTCCAGGTCTGTTTCTACTGATAAGGCTCTCACTTCCTTGTTCACACACACACACGTACACACACACAGATAGCAATGTTTAATTTCCATCACAGTTAGCATCACAGCTAATGGATCTGCCACTCGGAATGCTCTCTCTGAGACACACAGCGAGTAGAAAAGTCAAGGGAAGATGCAGAGAGTGAGAGAGAAAGCAAACAGGAGAGGACAAAAAGTTCTTCTTTGAAACACATTCAGTGTAAGGCTGCATAGAAAAACAAATGTGTTACTTGACAGCTCTGGGTTAAGAGAGAGAGAGCAGCAAATAAGCTGCACCGCCTGACTGCAGAGTCAGTCCATCCATGGCTAAACCACAAGAAAATTCCCAACAAGAAATTGGCAAAATGTCAATGAATGAAATTACCCTCCACATTTGATCAATATAATATACACTGTAGTGTACCAGGAGGAACCCAGGTCCAGGGTCGTGGGTATGCTGGAGCCTATCCCAGCTGACTTTGGGCGGGAGGCGGGGTACACCCTGGACTGGTCGCCAGTCAATCGCAGTCAATCGGAATAACATCTTATTCCATTGTTCAATATGGGTAGTAGAAGTAAATACATTTTTTTAGACAGTAAACTAGTTAATCCCCACTCTTTTAACCACTGTTTGAATGGCTGGCCACGGTGAAGCGCCCCCTGGTGGTGGCCAATACCGTGGTCATTGCAACGGTTAACCACGGGCCACAAAATGGGCTTTCCCTTGTTGGCCTCAATATTTTTTTACTTGATGTATTATAGTATTAGTGCAAATATTTGACAAGGTTCATAATAATATTTTATTTTTGTTTGACTAAGTCAATTATTGAAATTTTTGAGGGCTGAATCAAAGCAACCTTTACAAACAGCCAAAATATAATCTTCAAATATTGATCTTTTGATTCCAAAAAGCAAAAGATAACAGATGAATTCATAGACACAATGTACAGTTTGAGTCCTCAACCGCGTCTTAAGCGTGTTTGGCTATTAACAAGCTTGCTTGTTCTGTACCTGACCAACATTATGTCTGTGGTGTCTCCTTAGGATATTGCGGTTGCGATTTGCAATGACTGCAAAGCGGAGATTATGTGAAGCAGAATCAAGACTTCTTCCTTCAAAACCACCAGTTCCGAGGGTGACACCCATCAGTCGGAAAATCATGAAGTGTTTTGCATTGGATAACCAGCCCTTTTCTATTATGCAAGACGCCGGATTCACCAAACTTGTGAAGTTCCTCGAGTCACGCTTTGCCATGCCCAATAGCAAGTATTTCTCAGATGTTTTAGAATTTTGTTGAATGTTGTTTACAGTCACGTTGAGAAGCTCATTGCTCATGCTGTATGCAATAGCTTCACATCAGATATGTGTTCATTCCACGACAGGAGATGTGTTATGTTACACTTATCTGTATCGGCATCGGTTGATATTAGAATCGGAATTTGAGGGTTGGGCAATAATGGCATATTGGAGGTAATTAATGAGATTGCTGGACCATTGACGTACATTAGTAATTTATCATTTCCAAAGAGAATGAAAATAGTTAAAGTCGTACCAATCTTCAAAACTGCAGAAAAACATCAATTTACAAACTACCAACCGGCTTCTTTATTGCCGCAATTCTCCAAAATCATCCATCAATCCATCTTCTATCCAGCTTTTCCTCATTAGGGTCACCTGTGGTATGGTGGAGCCTATCCCAGCTGACTTAAGGCTTGCACCCTAGACTGGTAACCAGGCCATCGCAGGGCATCTCCAAAATTATTGAAATACTATTAAATAACATGCTAAACAAATTTATAAATAAGACTTTCTCACGGACAACCAATACGAATACAGAGCTAACATTTCAACTTCAATGGCACTAATCGAAATAACCAAAGGCATTGCCAACGCTATAGACCACAAACAGTGTGCAAGGTAAACCTTCAAACAGCAGAAATAATGCATACAGAAGAAATGAACCTGCTACCCACAACTTTATACACTTCTTCTCTGCAAGAGAGGAGAAATATGACCTTAGGGAAGAATTTTACCTAAAAAGTTTAAATGGACAAACAACACTAAAAACCTTAAGCATATCAAATCATATTATGGAATGGATTGAGCAAATAATGCAGACAATGAACTAAAAAGGAGCCATTTCAAGATACAGTGCAAGCAGCTGATGTTTACAAAGTCCAAGGAAGAAGAGTCCTGAACCACTTTCTACATACAATGCTATGCTGCTTAGTTCTCATTTCTTAGAACTTCTTGAAGTATTACGTTGTTTGTACTCATTCTACAACAAACTATATTTCTGTCAGCTATGAATTTATCAGTATTTATTATATTTGTGTTATTATTTATGTAACATAAATTATCAATATATCACAACTAGGGGTGTCCGATATTGGCTTTTTTATCAATATTATTTAGACAGAAACACACACATACGCAAAAGTGTCAGCCACATGGCTGCCGTTGGAATGATGATCACACCGTGAGCCTCAAAAACTCACCATACTCTCTCAGTTGTCTTGCTTAACGTGCTACCCATGCAAGATAGTTTCCTGGTTGGCAGTTTATAACGTGTCTGTCGTGTGGAACTTGTTTTTTGGGAGGGGAAATTGGGAAGACCACACTGCCAAAGAGAAGTTAGTTAGGTCAAGATACCAGACTGCATGAAATGATCTTTGTGGGCTGCAATAGTGCTAGCCACCCGTGATCGGCTTTTGGGATCAGTATCGAAATGCATTTGCTGATCTCGTGAGTTTTCACGGAAATCAGCTGATACTGAACATTGGCCGATTGGCCCTAGCTATATTGGTTTTCATTATAGGTGACAACAAAAAATTATACTGGTATTGACCAATATGACATTTTTATGCCAATATCAGGGTGATATTATCAGACATCCCTAATCACACCCCTTAACTCCTATTGTAAGACATTGATATACTGCCTTATCATTTTCTTATTTCAAAATGATACATGCTGAATACAGGAAGTGTAAAAAAATATTAAAAAACTGAAAGGGGGTAGAATTAAATTAGCATAGCTTCTTCTTCCTACTCCTATTTGGACACGTGGGACTGTGAATTGTATCGTGATGTATTCGTGATGTAACTTGTATGCATGTTCAAAATAACACTTTCCCATTACAAGTCATGCACCAAATTTCCTAATTCGGTCAACAGGATGCATTCTGTTCATTTATTCATTTTCTATACCGCTTGTCCTCATTAGGGTCGCGGGATGCATTTTGTTCTGAAAAAAAATTAATCTAATTAAATCCAACAGTAAAATAATAATAATAGATATATTGTGATTTAATTTGCTGGTAGTGTATCACAGACATATTGTGTAACATGGTTTCCTAAAGGGTCTCAGTATATGCAGTACAGTATATCATCTTTATACACGCGCGGTGACATCGTCAGTCTAGAGTTACTGGATTTGAAATAGTTGAGGTCATACGAGGTGTGTGTGGTATTTTTGTTTGTGTGATGGTGGCTGCCATGCTCGTAAGTCCACTTGGCTATAGACTGAAATGTGCAGTATTTGCCAAAGACAACAGTAACCAACAAGGTCTATGATTAGTTCCGTGACAGCGCTGTTGAGAGCAAGTGATGTATGAGTGCTCAAATCAAATTTTCTGTTTCACTCCTGAACATTTGCTCTTGTTGTGGAATTCATTTGCGTATCAGGTGGTGCTCTGCCATTGGCTGGCGGCCAGTCAAGAGTGTAACGCCCGAAGTCAGCTGGGATAGGCTAATGAGGATAAGTGGCAGAGAAAATGGATGGACGGATGGACCCGGTGGTGCTTAAGTATACATTTGACAAGGAGCAGTAGGGGCGATCTTAAATGAATGCCTTGAAAGTATGTTTTCTTGTATTTGACTTAATCGATAAATACAACTAATTCCATTAAATGAATGAAACGTGTTTTTTACATTCATCTCTCCATCCATCCATTTCTATGCCGCTTATCCTCATTAGGGTCACGGGGATGCTGGAACCTATCCCAGCAGACTTTGGGCGAGAGGCGGGGTACACCCTGGACTGGTCGCCAGTCAATCGCAGGGCACATATTGACAAACAAACATTTATACCTATGGACAATTTAGAGTCGGCAATTAACCTAACATGCATGTTTTTGGAATGTGGTAGGAAACCTGAGTACCCGGAGAAAACCCACGCACGCACGGGGAGAACATGCAAACTCCACACAGAGATGCCCAACGGAGATTTGAACCCAGGTCTTCCAGATCTCCTGACTGTGTGGCCAATGTGCTAACCACTCAGCCACCGTGCGGCCCACATTTATCTCTCATTAATCCAATTACATTCGGTCACAGACATTTGGTGTATTTGTGTGAGTACCCATGCCATCCATACACAGCCACAAATAAAATGTCATCCTATTCTGTCCTAAACGTCAACACAAATGAAAACCATCCTAAGTTTGTTTGAGAAAGTCACTTGGCTGCAACATGGGCGCCAGTCGTATAAAAGGCATTACATTGGCGACTATTTCATGACCTTGACAAAGCTGAGAACCATAAAGAAAAACCCGATTTTTCAAACCTGCTAATCTAACTTCTGTTATATTTAAAGGCAAAACAAAAACATTTTTTCTTCCTAAGAGACTAAACAAAGTCCTGGGTAGTAAGTAGGCTTTACAAAAATGTGCTCAAGAAAATCATATTTCCAGGGTCTACGGGAGGCCCCAAGCAAATTATGCTCTCTGTCACTCTGCCACAAATTGAAAACCCCTGCTCTACATGAACACCACATGTTAAAGTAAACATTATACAATTATTTTAGTGGCCTAATTTATAACAACAGTTTTAGTATGCTGAAGTTCCTTAGTAGGAGCCATCGATTGCACAAATGTGTGCTAAGGTCAACAAACACCCTTTAATTCTGGTCGGAACAAACTTTTTAAGCATTCACACTTAATTAGGCAATGGATTTTGGATCAATATTTTTTTTCAACCGTTGTGTCATGTGGAAGAAAAGCAGACAAATAATTCAGTCAAGGAAGATTGATTACTTTTTTAAAGAGAGAAAGAAAATGACAATAAATCTATTGTTTATGGTTGTATTATAAACAATCTCTAAAGTAGAAGTATTCAAAAGTGGTACAATTCAGAGCATTTTTTAATGGTCTTGAGCTGTGGTTAGTGACCGAGGGACAGGTTTAAGCTGGCTGAGCTCTCCCTTAGAGGTAGGGTAAAATGCGTTATCATCGGGTGAGAAGTCAGTCAGAGGGTGAGACACTAAATTCTACCTTTTATGCCCAATAGCCTACAATATGGGAATGGCATAACTTAAAGCAGTCTTTATAGGTTCCACTGCATCTGTGTATGAAGTTTGATTACTTTGTAAATCGCATTTGGTGGCAAGAAGCCAACGCTGTATATTTTATTGTGGTTTTAAAGTCAATTCATCTACTTGTACTACACTGTAGTTTTCATGTTGACTTTTCAATTCAATGGAGAATTTGTCATAAAGACGACACACCTTTTGGAAAAAGCATGAAGGAAAGCTACCAATTTACATGTGTCATAGGTGGTTGTGTTCTTCCAGGCTCCATGACATTTACCACCCACTTCTGTTTTCCTGCCATCAACTGCTCACAGATCACAGGGACAGTCAGGCTGGCTGGGGAGGTGTATATTCGTGGCTCAATGTGTGTGACTATATATGTGTATGCATCTAGATATGCACGGGTGTGTCTTTCTTTTGTTGTCGTCAGTAACCTGTGATATATGATTTGGCCTGACAAGGCAACAATAATGCGGATTTTCTCTTGCTTGCGTTCTTATTTCTTCGCTGTGTGCTTCGGGCAAAAGAGGGGGGGGGGAATGGGCATTACAAACCTATTGATTTTTACAGTAATCAACATTATATCAGAAAACATTTGCATTTAATACTACAGAGAGGGTGGCAAATGCACGAATGCCTCCAACATATCCCAGTGCATTAATATAGACTTATCACGGTGAAAGGTTTGTCCTCATTTTTTCACATGACTGTAATTGACATTTATGGCGCTCCCATGGGTTGTGCTTAGGAACCATGATAGCCTGCATGTAATATACAGTATATATCTTCTCAAAGTTTTATAAATATTAGACAAATAATGAATGACTTGTAGGCAAGACAATTTGCTTGATGGTTTTTTTCTAACTATTTTGCTTAAATTTTACACACATGTAACCAGTACCCAAATATATATTGGTTAATCAGCTTAACAATCTCAAATTACAAAGGGCATTAATCATGTGGGAAATTACCAGTCAGTTCAAGTTATGGGGTCAAACTTTTGTGTTTAATAAGAGTGCAAACAAGTCATATAGCACAGGAAACAAAATAGGGGTTCATGTTTTGCAAAATGTTCAAGCTTTGTGTGCAGCAGTTCTATAGTAGAGTTAGCTTTCATAAACAAATACGTAGTCAATAAATTCTGTTGGTTTGTGCAAAATGGGTCAGAGAAAAACTGCATTTTCATGCATGTAAAAATATAATTATTTATTTCTTCCAACATACAGTAGTTTCCCCCCTCAAGGCATAAATTTAATTAATGTCCCACACTGTATGTGTACCTTTCCCAGGGTCAAGCTGAAAAAGGGTCAAGGGTGCCATCCCGCTGATGAGCCATTGTACACCTAAAAGATCCCCAAAAGTGAAAAAATGTCTTTGGCAACTGTTTTGTCTTTTCTCTAATCAGTCTCTGTGTTTTTTGCTTCAGGCTGGATGTTTTGAAAGCCGCCCTCAAGCAGACACAAGACGACTTGGTCAATTGTGAATCCTAACAGCCGGAGTACCAGATAGGCAGTGACTGAAAGGAAGAAGGTGGGGGGGGGAGGGGGTTATGGAGAGAGAGAGAGACTGCGAGAGATGAAAAGCATACTAAACAAGAGAGACGCTCATACTGAAGCAAGCAGATGCATGAGGCTACTTCCCCCATCCACCGTTTCCTCTCTGACACCCTCAGCTGAAGGCAGAGCTGGAGGGCACCTTGACCAATGGACACATACTCCTTCACGGAGAAGAAAATCTTGCATGTTTTTGTCCCTGGAATTCATTTTCCAGACAAAATAACCGGGCAGTAGTGACGGGAGGTGTGTGTTTATGCTGCCCTGCTGGAGGGAGGGACTGAAGAAGGAGGTGAAGAGGAGAAGAAGAGGAGGAGGTTTGAGTGGCAGGTGCTGATGCCAGACTCCCAGAGTGAGACGCGGAGACACTGAAGCGGGTAGACCTGAGGAGCGCAGCACGTGTGGTTGCCGAGAGGACGCAAAATACATTCGCAGACACTCTCGGCTGGACAGATGAGGGGGCATCAGGGACCACCATTCAGCCCTGGGTATGATCACACACACTCAAAACGCAGCTTTGCATGCTGTTGTGTTACTGTGGTTGTTGTACAAGTACTTCATATTCAGATGTTATGTTCTTTAAAAATGCAACTTGTGTGTGTGTGCGTTTACGTGTGTGTGGGTGTGTGTGTGTGTGTGTGTGTGTGTGCGTGCGTGCGTGTGCGTGTTTGTGTGTGTGTGCACTGATCTTCAAGGTTGACGGCTACCTATTCTGACAAGGCTTCCTACTTACTGCAGAAGATGCAGGATTGTGTGTGTATAGTTCAACACCTTGTATTTCTCAATGGCTTATATTACAGCTCTTTGGTTCATGCTGTGCATTGTATGTAAGTAAACTCACTGGTTCATGCCTGCTTTAAGACTAGGTAACTTGTACAAATGCAGTTGGAGGCGTGCAGCCGCGGCTTGTTTGTGTACTATGAGACATGTATAGCTGTGCTTCTGACTGCCATGCTGCAGGATGTGTGGTAACTTGACATGCACGGCCATGTGTTGGGTCACGTTGTGTCTAAGAACAGGACAGCAGGTCAGCATGAAGGGTATAGAATTTTTTCCTCTGCACCTTTGCCAATTCCACGCCGCCCTAATTCTTTCTCCATCTACCCGTTTGAACCATTAAAATGAAAAATGGGTGTTAATTGCATCGGCATTTTCCCATGTTGAACCTGAGTGTCAACTGAAATAAAGCAGGCACTTCATGTTTCATTGCGTACTAAATCCTAAGCGTGTATGCAAATATGAAATAGCTGTGGGGGCATTTTGGCGCTGAATAAGCGGCGCCTGTAATCATGCAATCAGCTCATTATTTCCTGTTCCTCATTAACTTGTTTGGGGTTTTAGCTTTATTTTTGTTGGAAGTTTTTTCCTACTCAGTGAAGTGGAACAAACAGAACAACAAACAGAGCTGACTGGTAGACTTCCCTGCACTCCCAGAGTATATTTGCCATCCTGACTTTGTACCTTTCGTACACCCCAGTTTTTGTATGATTTCGCTTCTGTTGAAAATTTTTGCAAAGATTTTGCCTTGGTTTTCTGTACTTTTCTGTACTCTCGGTTTTCACACAATATCGCACATAACAAGTCAGTCGTGTACTTTATCGTTCCGCGAAATAGACTTCCCAAACAAAGCACCCAGTGTATTGCTTGCACACTGGCCGTGCATCATTCATTGAGTGTGACTGCTAAGTAACCCGCTGTGAGGCCAAAGAAAGCTGGGAGTGCCGGCAGTTTGAAAAGGTGAAAAACTCTATTGAATTTGACCTTGCCAACATGTAAGGGAAGTCTGAATCAGCATTAATTTCCATCCATTTCTCCATAAAAGATATTTTCGGTTAACATTTTTTGGTGTCCGGAAGACATTTGTTGGATTTACATTATTTGTAATGAGAAAAAAAATAACTACTTATATGCAGTCAGAAAATAATAGTCACACAATGGCCATCCTATTTTTTAATGGTGCCCCCTATTGGTTGTGCTCAAAAATGCCATGCTAGAATGCTGGCATACATGGAATACAGATATATGTTAATATATAAGTTTTATTGTGCCCTTTGTCTGGTGAGGCACTGCTTTGGTTTTTTTTAATGTTAGTTTATGCTCATTAAGAGGATGATCAAAAAAGCGGAAACTTCCAAAAATGTTTTCAGATACTTTTTCAACGCCTTTTTAAAAATATAAAGGGAATAAGGTGTGTTATTCTACCTTTTATTTGTGTATGCAGCCTTTCCTTCTCCAGGAAAAAATGTGCTTATTTTGCTGCTACTTTGTTGTAAAAGTCTGATCACCTCCTGGTTAGTTTGCGTATATAATCATGTCAGTCAAATTGCATAACTTAAAAATATATTGAATGCATTTGATTTTGTGCTTGAAATGTAAGAAACAGAAAGAAAAAACAAAAAGGCTGGCTTTTCCTCTGTGGAAGGACTTCAGGAGCATATCCTCACACACACACCCCTCCCTTCAGGATGCATCAGTACTGCAAGTGCCTCCTGCAGGACGTTTCTATGTATTTTATTGTCTGCCGAGAAGCCACATTCACGGTAGCTTCTTCTTAGGTTTCCTCCATTTCTTTGATCAGGCAATCTGCAAAATCAGCCATTTTTATTTTAGAACATATTTAAAATTACTGGAAATACATGTATAGTAAAGTTCAATGAACAAATGTTAATATTTATTTCATGTTATTATTTGCTGCAATTGACTGGCGACCAGTCCAGGGTGTATCCCGCCTCTGACCCAAAGTGAGCTGGGATAGGCTGCAGCATATCCTGCGAACCTAACAAGGATTAGCGGCATAGAAAATTGATGGATAATGGTATTATTTGTCTTTAAAATTTTCATCATGACACTGAATACTAGCACAGGCAACCCAGTAGAGGTGCATGTTTTGACAAATGTGCACCTTTTTGTGTGCAGCTGTTCCAGAGTAAAAGAGTTTACTTCCAAAAACAAATGTAACAGTACACTGAAAGAATTACACCCACCCACTACCTGTATACATAACTTCTCAAAAGCTGTTTACAAACACATACACAAAATCACTGTCCTTTCCTGCTGCTAAGCCTGTCAAACGTGAGCAGACGAGGATGAGACTGGAGGTGTGCTTGTATTATCACAAGGAAGACTGATAAGAGGGAGTGAAAGGCAGAGAGGGAATGCAACAGTATTGTTGGCAATTAAATAAAAGAAGAGAAGAGACTGACATGGTAGACGATATTCCCACTGGACACTTCATCAGGTACAGTTTGAAATCCAATCTTAGATCTGTATCAGAACTTGAAAGGTGATGATTTTGGTGTGAATGTACACAGTCAAGCCAAGAATGCTAAGCGACTTAATTAACAAAAACCTTACGCTGTGTCACCCTTTGAAAAAGATGCAAATTTATTACAAAGTCACATGCAAAATAAATAGCGTTGTGTTCATAAGCAAACATAACACAGCCTGTCACATCACGTGATGAGCTACATAAGATTAATATCTATGGAGCTGGCTCATACATATGTTAATATTAAGTTGATAAAAAGAAGATGCTGCTGGTTGTGACTAACAATTGACTTACTATTACCTCTCACCTAGATTGCTTCAAGATGTTGTTGATAGTTCAGAAAAATGTTCCAAAACCTAGAATAATTCAGGATGACCGAATTAATCTCAATCATTTAACTTGTTTGAGTAAGAATTTTAGAATATTTGTGTTTATGTTTCTCATACTTGTGCCGTGGAGGGCCAAGACACTGCAGGTTTTCTCTTCAACCAGTTTCTCCAGCAAGTGATATTATTTGAAGAGATCCTTCCCTCAAATTGAAAGAGGTGTTGATCATTAAAAAGAAAGAAAACCTGCAGTGTCACGGTTTTTCATGGCACGAGTGTACAATAGATAAATACTTTATTCATCTCCAAGAGAAATCTCCAAGAGGCCACATTAAAGGAGACCTATTATACTAATTTTCGGGGCTTTGTATTTAGTTCTGGGCTCCTATAGAGTAGCTACACACATTAACCCACACAGAAAGCTTTCTAGATCTCCCAGAATCTGCGCCTTTTCCAGCAGTGTTCATTCCCAAGCACTCTCGATGACTTCTGGATAGCTGCCAAACCCTACTTCCTAATTATGGCACAGGGGTAAACAGTGCGACCTGGTCTTCGGCGGCCAAATCTGGTTCTTGGGACATGGAATGTCACTTCTCTGGTGGGGAAGAAGCCCAAGCTTGTGGAAGAAGCGGAGAGATTCCGACTAGATATAGTCGGACTCACCTCAACCCACAGTTTGGGCTCTGGAACCAAATTCCTTGAGAGGGGCTGGACCTTGTTCTTCTATGGAGTTGCTGCATGGGAGAGGCAGCGAGCTGGTGTGGGTTTATTATTAGCCCCCCGGTTTGGTGCCTCTGTGCTGGAGTCAGCCCCGGTGAACGAGAGGGTGGTTGGGAGGGGCGTGGTTGGGAGGAACAGCCTCCCTGACCTGAACCCGTGTGGTGTGTTGTTGCTGGACTTCTGTGCGAATCACAGTTTGTCCATAAGAAACACCATGTTCGAACATAAGATAAGTGCACTTGGCACCAGGACACCCTAGGTTGCTGGTCTATGATCGACTTTGTGGTCGTATCATCAGACCTGCGTCCGCATGTTCTGGAGACGTGGGTGAAGAGAGGGGCTGAGCTGTCCACTGACCACCACCTGGTGATGAGTTGGATTAGATGGAGGGGAAGGATGCCATACAGACCTGGTAGACCCAAATGCGTAGTGAGGGTGTGCTGGGAACGTCTGGCAGAGTCTCCCGTTCGTCGAGTCTTCAACTCTCATCTCCGGCAGAGCTTCGCCTGCATTTCGAGGGAGGACCGGGATATTGAGTCCGAATGGGCCGTATTCCGTGCCTCTATTGCTGAGGCAGCCAGTTGTGGTTGCGGCCGCAAGGTGGTCGGTGCCAGTCGTGGTGGCAAGCCCCGAACCCGATGGTGGACACCGGGGGTTAGGGCTGCCGTCAAGCTGAAAAAGGAGTCCTATCGAGCATGGATGGCTTGCGGGACTCCCGAAGCAGCTGACAGGTACCGGCAGGCCAAGCGGCACGCGGCTTCGGCGGTGGTCGAGGCAAAAACTCGGGTGTGGGAGGAGTTCGGTGAGGCTATGGAGCACGACTTTCGGTCGGCCTCGAAGAGGTTCTGGCAAACCGTCCGACACCTCAGAAAGGGGAAGCAGCCCCCAGTTCACACTGTTTACAGTGCGGACGGGGGCTTGCTGACCACGACTGTGGATATAGTTGGTCGGTGGAAGGAATACTTCGAGGCCCTTCTCAATCCCACTGACATGCCTTCCATAGAGGAAGCAGAGTCTGAGGATACGTACGTGGACAGTTCTATCACCGTGGCTGAGGTAATTGGGGTAGTCAAATCACTCCCCAGTGGCAAGGCTCCGGGGGTAGACGAGTTCCGCTCAGAATTTCTCAAGGCTCTGGATGTTGGAGGACTGTGTTGGTTGACACGCCTCTACAACATTGCATGGAAGTCAGGAACAGTACCTCTGGACTGGCAGACCGGGGTGGTGGTCCCCATTTTTAAAAAGGGTGACCGGAGGGTGTGTTCCAACTATAGGGGGATCACACTCCTCAGCCTTCCTGGGAAAGTCTACTCCAGGGTGCTGGAGAGAAGGGTACGACCGTTAGTCGAACCTCGGTTAGAGGAGCTGCAATGTGGTTTTCGTCCCGGTCGCGGAACACTGGACCAGCTCTACACCCTTGCAAGGGTACTCGAGGGTATGTGGGAGTTTGCCCAACCAGTCTACATGTGCTTTGTGGACCTGGAAAAGGCATTCGACCGTGTCCCTCGTGGTGTCCTGTGGGGGGTGCTCCGGGAGTACGGGATTGATGGTCCGCTTCTACGTGCCATTCGGTCCTTGTACAATCGAAGCAGGAGCCTGGTTCGCATTGCCAGCAGTAAGTCGAGCTTGTTTCCGGTGAACGTTGGCCTCCGCCAAGGCTGCCCTTTGTCACCGATTCTGTTCATAATCTTCATGGACAGAATTTCTAGGCGCAGTCAAGGTGTTGAGGGAGTCCAGCTTGGTGACCTTAGGATCTCGTCTCTGCTATTTGCAGACGATGTGGTCCTTATGGCCTCATCAGGCTGTGACCTTCAGCGTTTACTGGAGCGGTTTGCAGCTGAGTGTGAAGCTTCTGGGATGAGACTCAGCACCTCCAAATCCGAGGCCATGGTTCTCAGTCGGAAACGGGTGGACTGTACCCTCCGGGTTGGGAGTGAGGTCTTGCCTCAGGTGGAGGAGTTCAAGTATCTCTGGGTCTTGTTCACGAGTGAGGGACGGTTGGAGCGTGAGGTCGACAGACGGATCGGTGCAGCGTCAGCAGTAATGCGGTCGCCGTACCGGACCGTCGTGGTTAAGAGAGAGCTGAGTCGGAAGGCAAAGCTCTCTGTTTACAGATTGATCTACGTTCTCACTTATGGTCATGAGTTATGGATCATGACCGAAAGAACAAGATCGCGGATACAAGCGGCGGAAATGAGTATTCTCCGTAGGGTGGCTGGTCTCACCCTAAGAGATGGGGTGAGGAGCCCGGCCATCCGAGAGGAGCTCAGAGTAGAGCCGTTGCTCCTTCACATCGAGAGGAGCCAGTTGAGGTGGCTCGGGCATCTCATCCAGATGCCTCCCGGGCACCTCCCTGGTGAGGTGTTCCGGGCATGCCCAGCCGGGAGAAGGCCCTGGGGAAGACCTAGGACACGCTGGAGGGACTATGTCTCACAGCTGGCCTGGGAATGGCTTAGTGTCCTCCCGGTGGAGCTGGAAGAGGTCGCTGGAGACCGGGAAGTCTCGACTTCCCTACTGAAACTGCTGCCCCCAGGACCTGGACCCGGATAACCGGAAGAAAATGGAATGGAATGGGTAAACAGTGATTTATCTTTTTAAAATGTCCGCTTTTAACAACTTTTATTAGCTCCAGACGTCTGTGAGATTGTAATTTACATGCATGCAGGTAACATTCCTTCGGCTCCCAGTATGCACACTCCATAATGCTACACAGACAACCGCTTTTTTTCAATTACTTACAAAAAACGCAGTTAAGAAACTGATAAATTATTACTTACAGCTTTTTCTTCTGACTTTTCAACACGACCTAGTAACATTGAAAATGTGTCGGATTTCACCAACGGTCCCATGTGAAGTGCCATTGATGGACATTGAGAATCAGCAACTCCTGCCATTTCTGCCTGATGCTTCCCTCTTAATGAAAGCAAAACAAAATCACCTTTCCCTCACACCTGACCAAACATTTCCTGGGAGCCATTGCTCAACGTGAAACGATAAAATTCTCAACAAGAGATAGAAGCAGTGGAACTAAGTGTTGAAAAAAAACCCTCTGTAAAACACAGCGTACAGATCCATCCAAACCTCCACTTCCAAATGCGCAAACCTCAGTATCTGATGTGTTGACATCGTTTAACATGAGAGTACAACATTGTAACAACAATTATAAGTCAGAAAAGAGGAAAGGCATAATAGGTCCTATTTAATAATTGTGGTTGCAGTTTAAAACAATGTAAAACAGTATCCTTTTGAAGGCTCTTTGTAATATTTTGTGCTGTCGTTGTTTTTGGTGCTTAACTAGTGCACAACCTATGCACATTGTGATGATGACAAATTGTGTGCTCGCATCTACTACTTAAAGTGACCCCCTAAGCTGATTTTAATGGATAGCTATTAGCAGAGATAGAGGTGACCTTTAGTATAACTGCACACATTCTTCTTTATCACATGCACACCCTCACAATACAGATGCTAGTCTGTGAAGATTCAATTAATGCAGAGCACTTGCTGTTCTTTTTCCACAATCTATAGTTTTTTTCTGAATTTGAGTGTGCACATTAGCCACTATGCTTTCTCCAGCCACTTGGAAGATTGCAATATAAGATTTGTGTCTGACACTTTTGGAGCCGTTGGTGCTGTTGGACAGCTTCCTATTTCCAAGGATGTCAGCTTAATGTGTTTTTCATCTCCTGCGCTGCATGGGTTTCCTCAGCCGCTTTTGTTATCCTTGTATTGCAAAAATATATTCGAATAAAACACACTGAAGGCTATTTTTTTGTTTGGTAATTTGTGTTTCTAATGTACCCTTATAGCTTTTAATAATTAACACAGACTTTTTTCCAGCGAAGAATAAATCACATTTGAGGGATATTTACATTCAGTTTTTATGGAAATTCACTCACTGATGTAAAATAGATTATGCTCATATTGGCCTTTACATTTGTTCGCACGATGCCATTTGACCCAAAGCATGGCATGTTTGGCTAGTGTGAGTGCACTTCGGCCAGTGCTTCTCAAATAATGGGGCGCTCCCCCCCACCCCCCCCGGGGGGGGGTTTGCGGTGAAGTGTCATGGGGAGTGCGAGAGTCTGGGCATACTTTTAATGTTAGTGTAGACCTGCCAACATGTACAAGTTCATCATACTCAACATGCAGTTACACTCTTGACCATACAGTGGAACCTTGACTTATGAAAACCTTATTATACTTAAAATTCATAATACGAATTGGGATTAGAACATATTTCCATCCTATTTAATCAAAAAATATTCTAATGAAAATGGCATAGAACCATACAAGGTGCCCTCCCCTGGCGTGGTAATGCACCAAAGTAATGGATGCCAACCGCCGTAAAATCGAAGAAGAAGAAGCTGCCCTTCTATTGGTTATCTCAGTTATCTCCCATCATCTTCTTTCTCCTAACGATGGCCAATCACGGCGTCCCCATGCTCAGCGTACCGAAAAGCTCCCATCCATTGTTAAAAAATGAAAATAAAAAAATCGTAGTGTTAAGTTTAAAATGTCATTAGTGTACTCATTTAAATGAAGTTGCAGTACGTAAAATTACGAATTATTTATTTCATTTGTCAAAACTCCGTTTGCCGCCTCCTCCTCCGTCGTGAAGGTCACCTCGCCCGACCCGAAAGTGTTATCATTCATAACAACATTTGTTATTATTTTTCATTGCTTTTATTATTTTCTCATTGTTTTCATTAATGTGTGTGTCAAAAATTATGTTGTCATTAATGAACATATTTCTTTTGGGTGGGTACAATATTTACACTTTATATAACACCACTTATATAGTAAATCTTGTCTCATAATAAAAAAATTCTCAGACACAAAGCCCCTCTGAACGAATGAATTTTGTATCCTGAGGTTCCACTGTATTTGTGTCCCTAATTTAATTAATACGAGTGTTCCTTTCATGAGCAATTAATGAGAGCTGCCACCTTGCACAAAAACATAATTGTAACTACTTCAAATAATACTGGAAATAATGCACAAAGTCAAGGAAATTGCAGTAATTCAGCAGAATAGAAGTGATGGGACAAGCAAATGATCCAGAACACAAATGCTCAGCGTGAGAGGATGCAGCCCAGCAGGGGCCAGGAGAGGGAGATTGTGAAGAATCTTTGTTGTTTGTGCCCAGTGGCTCCAGCACAGCAGTCCAAATCAAACTATAATCCAAGTATATTTCTATTTGAGGCTTTTTTTGTGGACAGATCAGGAAAGTGCAGATCCCGAGAGCACAAAGATGCAGCTTTAGGAAGGAAGGGCTTTTGCTTGAGGAGCCTGATGAACTGTGTAGTGAGTCTATTTGATTGGCAAGGTGACAGAGGATGAGAGGAAATGATGAGGGAGCTTTTGATCCCCAAATGTGTGTGTGTGTGTGTTTGTGTGGACAATGTTTGACCTTGAGTGATGCGCCAAGGAGCTTGTGATTGGCCCGTGTGGAAGATTGCTGCTATTAGCTTGCTGCATGGTGATGAAGGTGCTTACGTGGACAAGGGCAAAGGCACACACAAGGGCCACATACAAACAGACACACACACTCCAGGCTACACACGCATACACAATGAGCCTCAGGAGACTTTACTGCACATGGCACATTGCACATTGTACTTGCATCGGGGGCCCTAACTAAATTGTATTAAATGGTTTTCTTTCCATTATCGTTTAGCACAACATTTCATGTTAGTGCGTTAAATTAAGTCTAAGTGTGTTCACGCTCCACTGGAATGGCTTTTTGATGCTGGCCTCTGATGAAACCATAACCCATTATATTACAAACATCCTTTGTTTTCTCTTCTTTCTAGCAGCTTTTTTTATTTCCCTTTCTTACTCTAACCTGTTCCTCACACACTGCAGTAGCGTGCCCTCTGCCCTTTTCACTTGGGTTACTTTTAATTTACTTTCCAGCCGGCATTTTCTCTGATGTGACCCCAAGCCTTCAGAATCTGTTCAGCCAGTCTGAGTGCTTCACGTTCACTCCCGTGTGGCTGCTTAAGCCTTACCAGAAAGTTTTAAGGTCAGTGGGTATCTCATGTCTAGGACTTTATAATGAATAAGCATTTAGTTTTGCTTTATAATTCAAGCTGACATGGTTGAACGCGCCAATTAAATTCAGAAATGATTGATGCTTTATTTTAAATTTACAATCTTGACTGGTCACCGCGTCAGTCCACAAGGGTTTGTCTAGTCAAGTAAACATCTCAGCACCACCAGGGCAAGAATAAATAGTAAAAAATAAAAAGCCTTCAGGCAACATTTCCAGGATCATTTTTAAATGTAGTTTCTTTTCATTTTTCTCACTAAACAAAATGTTTTTGGATTTCATGTGATAACATTTCTACAATTTAAAACCAGGATTCAATGTTAACTAACTTTTGTTATTTAAGATTATCTATTAATACACAATTTTATCATATAAAAATACTGAATTGTATATAGTAATTGTAATAATTGTAACAATTATTGCACTGTTGATCTACTTTTTTTCTTTATCAAACCCCATTCTAAAAACGCAAATGCATGTTATTGCAAAAAATCAAAGAGCAAGGTTGAGTCAGCACATGCTGCTTTGCTGGACTGCTTTGTCAGTAGTTATTATTTTTTTAGTATTAAATAGTTGTTGTCTGTCATGCCATGTAGTATTTGGCCTGCGTGTATTCACTTATCAGTTGTGTCTTTGCTTATCTTTATCCGACACCATGACTACAGTGTCAGATAAGGCTGCAGTTATCACTCTTTCGTTTCCAACCCAGAACAAAGTTGTATTATCACTGTTAATCACGTGCTGTCTTGAATATGGATGGCAGCAGTAGGAAATGTTGTTTGTTTTATACCAGTGGACAGAAATGTTTTCATGCCCCACCGATTTAAAATACTACTGAGAAACTGATAATACCAATTTGTTTATCTGTACGGTACAGACTGAACCTGAAACTGAAGCCAGGAAAATGCAACAACATGGAGAGCTGTGAAGCATACAGGCATATCCAAGAGTCAAATTGCATATTTAGTGCAATAAATTTGTACATGTTGGCAGGTCTGCAGTAACATTGAAAGCAGTCCCTGCCTCTCATGCCCCACCCCCCCACTATTTGAGAAGCACTGCTTTAGACATCAATCATTAATTTATTGTTCATTCGTTCATTTTCTATGCCGCTTATCCTCATTAGGGTCGTGTGTATGCTGGAGCCTATCCCAGCAGACTTTGGGCGAGAGGCGGGGTATACCCTGTACTGGTAGCTACGCAATCGCAGGGCAGACAACCATTCCCCCTCACATTCATACCTATGGACAATTTTTAGAGTTGCCAATTAACCTAACATGCATGTTTTTGGAATGTGGGAGGAAACCGGAGTACCCTGAGAAAACCCACGCACGCACGGGACGAACATGCAAACTCCCTGCAGAGATGCCCAAGGGACATTTGAACCCGGAACCTCCTGACTGTGAGGCCACCGTGCGGCTAATTTATTATTTTACACAAAAAAGTAAAGTATATTCCGACATTCACAATGCTTTAAATGTGCATAGTTTTGCAGTCATCACGAACACATTACACCAGCCAGTATATTGACCTTCAAGCTGACCTTTAAATGGTGTGGTGATATTGCAAGCATTGGTGTTTACTGCCAAAGATTTTCATTCCAATCATTCCAGGTAATTTCACACATATTGCATCACTGAACCATTCAGAAATAGTAAAACTAGTCTTTTAAAACATAAAACAGAATTATTAATTAGATGCATGCTGTTTAGGGACCACCAAGAGCCCGTTGCACATGCAGACCCCTGCCTCTGCCTGCTGGAAGTGGAACAGGGAATCGTCGCATGCTTTGATGTGATGTGAGACTGCACAGTCTGTCTGTGTGCTTTTGATGAATAAACGGAGCACGATGAGATGCAACTATAGCATTATAATTGCATTGATTGTCAGGAGTTACAACAAACATTTGTAGACTAACTACGCTTCTCTGCTGTGTTGTAGGAGTGTTGATGTTTTCATCATCATATAATACAGAGGTTGGACTATTATTCATATTATTACTAGGCTTAGTGCATATTGTCCCATAAGAATCATTAATTTTAAAATATTAAAAAAAACTTAAAGAAAAACAGGTCAGATTTTTACTAATTACAGTGCATTACTTCTTTCTCTCTCAGGAGAGGACACTTAGCATCACCATGGCAACTCCTAACGGGAATATGTGAATATGCTGTTTGAAGCAACGAAGTTTTTATGTGTTTTTTTTTCAAGCAAAATCATCAAAAGTATATTTTCTTGTTGTCAGAATATGTGTAAAGGTGCCCTTACTTTTCAGGCTCTTTCCTACACAACGATTTCCTGTTCCTCAATGGCCCGCACTCCCACTGCACTGCTCTCATTTGTCATCACTTTATAATATGTGGCCGACTGACTGACAAGGCTCCAGACTTAGATAGACAGATAGATAGATAGATAGATAGATAGATAGATGCTTNTAGATAGATAGATAGATAGATAGATAGATAGATGCTTTATTAATCTACAAGAGAGATTTAGGTTTCTAGCAGCTCTCCAAGAATGTCATTATAAACTTAATCACTTGATCACTGGATGACACAATTACAGCAAGACGGGAAAGAGCATTTTTGCTCAGATTTTGCATGACTTTTATTTACCAATACACTTATTTGCTCTTTGAGCCCGTGACAACAACAACCAGGGGTGATGTTTTAATGACTTGTGCAAGAAATAAGTGTCTTGATGATACAACATGTCCATGAAGGTTACTTGTGCGGGGAGCTATGGAAGTGTGTTGTGCTTTAGATTTGTATGGCCCTCTTACTCATGGGGGGGGGACAATAGTCATTAATTTTGACCACATTACTTCAGGCCAAGAGCGATACCATAGACTGTCTACCACACAGGGTCAATCAGTCACGCTTACATGCATCGCTAATCTCCTCAGTGGCACTTGGAAGTGTGAATCCCAGTAGATGAACAGCTTTGGGATCCATAAGGACTCTTTTAATGAACGTGCTTTTGTTATTGATTTCTACTCTGATCCCTTGCTTTGTTCACCCGTAAGAAAGAAAAAAACAGAAATTCTATTTTCCTGCAACACCGAGAGTAGGCCTCATCAGAACACTGTGATGGAGTACTCTGACCCTGCAGATTGGATTTTAATGATCCAAGTATCATTTTTTTTCAACAATGTCCACTGCTCCCTCCTGAAATCAACATGACTGAAAAATGTTTCTAACATCATCAGAATAAAAAGACATTGTTTTTGCAAGCTTTTTCCATAACGCATCTTTTATAATCCTACTATTTTTGGTTCATTGTAGATGGCCAGATTTTCTGTAATGTCCTGTAGCACTGGCCTCCTATTCTACGCACACATGCTTTGCTCTGAGGGAGCGCAGATTCAGACATTATTTCTGCCTCGCTGCTGCACAAACAGGCTTGCAGAAGCCCGGGGACTGTTCACCATCGGATTGCCCACACACACACACACACACATGCACACACACATTTACACGGGCACACATGTGGCACTCTCCCTGCAGATCTGGAAGCATGTGGATGTCCTTTAGGAAGGCAAGCACATATGTGTCTCTTTGTCCTTTCTACGTGTCAAATAAAATAAAGAAGCCAATTGTTGAGGCACAGGCTAAGTGTGCTCACTACCTGCTTCAGATTGTGCGGACATGAAAGGTTAGCCGCCTCTTTCAAATGCAATCCTTCGGTTTTTGGCATCTGCTCTCAGTTAGAAAAGTGTCTTGAGTCATGTACTCCACTGCGTTTTGACCTCTTGTTTTCCTGTCCTGTATAACAAATACGTTTTTGTTTCGCCTGCAAGGTAAAACAGAGGGCATAGGCCGCAAAAAGCGTAAGTGAGCATGGAGTTGTTCATTAGCTGGTATTCTTTTGGGACTGTGCTTTGCCCCAGCTGACTCAGTTTGACCCAGTTTGTTAAATTCACTGTCATTTATTTAGAGAGGACTGTAGCAATTTGCCGGTCGTGTCTCCTGTATTATCGATTGGATATCATGTCTTCTGCAAACTACTCACAGCCTCTAGCTGTACTCAACCTTGGTTTCTGTGACAACCAATCAGCTCCACTCTACACTAATCTGGCTCTGCCGTCATGATTTGAGAAGATACTTTCCTCGCCTCATCTCAAGTCTTCTCTGCGACTTCCTGTTGAGCATTCCCAACCTGACCCGAGCCCTCGGCACCCTCCCTGCGCTATCATTCTTTTCTCCATTTCAACATTGATTCATGAATTTATTATGTGAATCAAAATAGAGCAATGAGTCTCTGTCCCCTTTCCTGCATGTCATTGGTCCAGGATGAATAATTCAGACCCCGTGTTAGAAAATTGGGGTCTGGGAGGAAATTGAATTATTTGGGAGACACTCTAGTTATCTATTTTAAACTTGCGGCCTTTTCTACACAGCGATCGGCCTTTCATTTAGATCGTTTCTCTTACCAGTTCACTCGCTATCACAAAAAGACAAAACCGATTCTTCATCGTCTTTGTCCTTGGGAAGGACTGCATACTAATAAGCAGATGGAGAAGATTGAAAGCAGCTTCCATCCACTGCTCTTGCTTTTCTCCATCTCTATATTTGGGATATGTATGTTATTTTATCCACGTGTGCGTGTGTGTGAGCGCACATCTCCTAAGTGTGCTTTCTTTACAGGCTTGTGCTTCTCCCAGTACAAGTCCCCAAGGTTGTCATGGTGATTATGGATGCTGTTTTGCAGATTTCGACTCAATAGCTTTGAGCACAGAACATGCAGAAGACAGATTTTTCAACAGCTTTTTCCACCTAACGTTACCATCGATGAAGCACTCTCTGTCTCAGTCTGTAATTCAGTGTTTGTCGGCTTATCCAGTGAACGCGCTGAGGATGAACACAAGGAGGCTGTTTTCTGGTATTTTTCCCAAAAACAAATAATAGAAACATAATTAATTAAACATTAAAATACTGTCTGGGTATTGGTATAAGTGACATGGTCGCAATTATGATGAAATACATTCATCGACCAGCGAGGAACGTGACCTAGTGAGGGTGTGGCAAGCCACTGAGCGGTCACTGGTGTTGATAACGTCCTCTATCATGTGCATATATGATCTTCTAATGCACAACCCCACAAATACACTAGCACTGGCTTCACATAAGGCCAAATCACATGGCCAAAACACACACACACAGACGCAGATGCATACTTAGATGATTATTCGCGGCCTCCTGAGGCATCATTGAAACTTTTCAGCCGTGACCTCGCTAACAGGGAGAGGGAAAGTATTAGCGGGAACTCAAGAGTCCTTGAGTTTTTACCGAATGTACCCCAGGGAGAACTTCCATTATTGCAGTGTGTCTTCAGTGGCAGAACCCCATGGGTTCTTCTCTGACTCAAGGACCCGGCTGTTCAAATATGCTCCCAGAGAGGCTTGTCTCTCCTCACCCGCAGTCTACTTTTTAAGGGAACAATCATTTTTAAAAATCAGTGGTATTATTCTGATCCCAGTTTTAGTGCTCCACAGTGACATTGCTGCAGTCAGCTCAAGTTCAGAGCTGAGGCTCAACCAGAGGATAAATGTGACACTCTGTTATCATTCCTGTAATCAGGGCTGCAGCTACATTGTTCTCTATGACAATCCGCATTTAAAAGAGGGCTATAGCTAATGTAGCTTTTTTTTTTTTAGTTCAGTGCCTCAAGTCTTGTGTGCAGCTGTGCAAACTTCTTGATAGCGAATATATCAGACTTTCACTCAAATACACTTGTCACTTACACTGAGAGCTACCGGAAGCCTAACTTTCAATCATACATTATAAATAATTGTATGTGTAATGTATACTGTAAGTGGAAAAGTTAAACCATGTATAATTGCAGTGCATATCGTCATGGTATTTTGTCTATTTCTGTTATCAATAATTGAACTGGTGGGTTGTACAATCGCATTAATTGTAAGACATCTTTGTTGCCTGCCCCTGCATGTGATTGTACATCAGCAAAAACATCATGGGAATTGACTTTGTGAATGATTTCAAGTTGTTTTGCTTATTTCGGTGATGCAAGGTGGCAGTTATCATTAATAATTTGTAAGAGGAATGAGTGCATGTCCAGCTCGGGTGCCCGTGCTTGTGCAGGCAAACATACTGTGGGCCTTGACTTTGTGGACCATTTCTAATAGCTCAGGCTTTTATTCTGGTATGCAAGGTAGCAGTTAACATTTGTGGACAACTGGAAACAAGTCTATGTTGCGCGTCACATGTGCTAAATGGGCATTAACTTTGTGAATCATTTCAAGTTGTTTTGTTTACTTCTGTTACTGTATGCATGGGGGCAGTTATCAATAATAACTGGCGGCCAGAATTGGCTCATTGAATATACAACAGTTGTCTCCGTGTGCTTCTTCGTGAGCAAACACGCCGTGGGCTTTGACTTTGTGGATTATTTCTGGTTGTTTTGGTTTTATTGGCTTTATTGCAAGGTAGCCGTTCCCATTAAGAATTGGCGAGAAGAATGGTCGCATTATTATACATGACAAAGTTCTCTGCTGGCGATTTATTGGCTCCCTGTGAGAAACAAGGCACCACGTTGAGGATCACTGACATCATTTAGACTAAAAAGATGATACTCTTTGGTTTTGACTGGTTGTCTGATACTGTGCGCTTAACCTTGTAGCTGGTCAGTATGCAGACAGTAGAAAGCCTGACGAAAGCGGAACTGGCCTCTTAATATCATTATGGATGGCTTGGAGTTGCGGACATGGATTAGCTAATCGGGTCTGTCACCATACTGCTCCACTTTATAGCTGTGATAGCATCACCAGGCCGCTGTCAGTCACAAATGCAACCCTCCCAATACCGGTCAAACTGTTTTTCACCCCGAGCTCTCGCCACGCCGTCTCCAACTGTAGCTCATCCTTCATTTAATCTTTCCATACCTGGCCATTTTCTCATTTTTTCCCCCATTGAATGAATATACATCCTGCAGCATTTCTTATTTGCTCAACTGCTTTTCTGACCTTTACAGAAACGTCCTCCCTGGAGATCCCGCAACCGCCTCCTACTCCTTCTTTAGTTTCTTTTTCTCTTCACAATCTTGCTCTGCTGTGTTTACATTCACACTCATATTCTCTGCTGTCTAAGGATGTGTGTTTGTGTGTCCTCCTGTGGGATTTTTGGTGAGAAGAGGATGCAGGAAGGTTGGTCATCTCCACATGAAGGACCACATTATTACATGGTGGTGATAGTGTTGTACAGGCAGTCTCTCCCAGCGCTGATAACACCAAGCTGGAGCCTTTGTTTCCTCAGTACAAAATGATTCAGCCCCCTTCCTCCACATTCCCCGCTATCTTTTATTCCTCATCTCTCCTTGTCACCCTTCATTTCTCTTCATCCTCTTCATCCAGCCATTTTTTCCTTTACCTCTGGTTCTCTGTCTTTCCTTTCTCGTCATCCTGCCCCTTCATACCCACATCTGAAGCGGTTAGCGACAGCTCCCATTGGTTGTGCCACAAGAATCACTGAAACAGGCAGCCAATAAGCATCCGGGCTAACAGGGTCACCATTATCCATGAAGGAGTGCAATTACTCTGCCTTTGACATCATAGCCATGTATGCATTGCTCATGCTCGCCCCACTACCTGCACCTACATGTCGCATTTCCTAGGTACAGACATAATCCCTTTGCACATATGCCTTATTCATGACAGCCTGGCTCTTTTTTCATGCATACAGTTGTGCATGTGTATGTTTTTTATTCATTTTAAGGGAAAAATTTTACATGGCATACTTTTTGTATGGATTTGGGTCAAAGCATTATGAACATACTCAAATTGCTGCAACGGGAATCTGGAACCATGCTTCTTTTCAAAGACCTGCAGCGATGGAAAGCTGTCACACTGCTTCCCTCCCCTTTCCGTCTCCCTCCACATCATCTCTTTCCATAGTATTTACTCAGAATCACATCTACATTTCCACTGAAGTCACTGCACAATTCACATACACTTACCCCTTTTCTTCTGGGGACCGTTTGGACATTCAGGATTCTGTCCATTTCATCTTATATTGCCTTGTGCAATGAATGGAAGATCATCTCAGTTGGAGTCTTGAGTTTTGCTGCAACCTTCAGGCAGTGTTATCGAGCAACAGCAAGATTCCTCGGTGTCTCCCGTGGCCGCCCAATGAGGGTCAGGCTTAATTTGCATCATTAACTGTGGAATCGCACTGACCTTCGTCCATCTTTAGTGACTCGTTCCCTCATGTTCCGTCCATCATGCGTGCTATTTTCCATGAGCTGAGAGACAAAAAACAGCATTGGACATATTGTTGTCATATTACACACACACACACATTGCTGCACTCATTTTTTATTCACAGTGGCATGCAAGGGGCAAACATGATGAATTAATTAATTTTGTTCTGACTCTTAGGCGATGTAAAAGCACACACACACACACACACTCACACACATACAAGGTCAGAATGGGGCAGTTGCCTTTCAGGTGAAATGTCTGCAGGGAAAAGTTTTCTCTGCAACGCCTGCTCGGCTATCGCCGCAATGTGTGGCTGAACGTGATTTCACTTCCCAATCAGCGGCCTCTAGGATGGCCGGTCCGTTTTTTTATCAGCATCCTCATTAGTCTTCAGACCGGAAATGACATCTCTTTATGACTTAACCCTTGGAAAAATAACCAGGATGACAAGGGACGACAATCATCCTGCCCCATAAGTGACATTAAAATAAGATTAAACTCTGTGTTTATGATTTATTAGAATGGCGTATTGCGACTAAAATAAATGGAAATAAGGTAAAAAAAGATTGTTCTTACTAAAGAAAACGTTTTTTCCAAATATAATTCATTATTAAATGATCGCTATTTCGTGATGGAAAATGGTCTATTATTAGTAAAAGATATGTATGATTAAACAAATTGTACATATTCATGGCCTGAATTATGCATTTTCAAGCATAAAAATAACTAAATGAACAAAAACACAAATTTAAGGCATTCAAAAGATGTGAAGTGTGTCATGTCTTGTGGCACAACCCCAGAAGGCAGAGAGAAGGCCTTGATTGCAGGTAAAATGTATGTTTTATTAATAATAGCTGGTGTGCCGCGGCTAGATATTCCAAGATGACATTAACCCAATTGAGAATCTTTGGGATGTGCTGGAGAAGGCTTTGCGCAGCAGCCAGACTCTCACAGCGAATGTGTGGCGTAATCCAAACTAAAGTCGGTCCAACAAAATATTGTATGACCTTATTGTATATTGTATGACTCATTGTATGAGTGTATGACCTTTTTTTGGTGGTGACTTTTTGGCCAGGCAGTGTAAGAGTATTGAAACAAGAACTAAGGCATAACAAAAGGTAACAAGCGAGCTGTCATGCAGGCAAACACCCAAGGCGTGACAAAGTACAATACCGTATCTGTGACTTTAAGAAGCGATGCCTGGGAAGTGACGTGTGTGACGTCAGCTGGCTAGAGTAGACTGTTAGCTGACTGCAATTAGCAGGTTAACAATGTAGAGAGTGGCCAACAGCAGCTCCTGTGTGAATGTTCACGGCATGTGTTCTCTGCTTGTTCATAAGCCATTGAAATGCATCATGAGTCTCTCCTTAACCCCAAACAGCAGTAGTAGTGTATTATTCTACACTGGCCTCTAGATTTATATGTCACCAGGAAGTATGCAGTTAATGCTAACTTGTGAGTCTATTTTATCTTATTTATGTCTAAGACGGCGAGGTTATTTTCTATTACTATGTCTACTTTATTGGGTAATACAGGCGCAAAGAAGACTATAGGGGTGTTATTTCATGTCTGGAGGGCTGTAATATGTGTCAAAACATTTTTAAAGTTTTAGAAGACCATAAACAGTGTTTTTATGCTCTAAGAAAATTTTCTACTGTATATATAAATATTGATATTTCAGTCAGGTCCGTTACCAATTAAATGCGATAAACGAGAGATGACTGTACATAATTAACAAGCCATTGCTTTCCACACCAGTAATAATAAGGCTGATGATATCTCAAGGGTAAAACTAATTTTGCGTTTCAAATTGTATGTCACTCAAAATGATTGGTGCTTGCTTTGCTTTTTTAAACCACTCTCAAATAGGTCACTTTTGATTAAATATTAGACTTTAAATAAAATTCACCTTCCATTTACTATTAACTCTTTCACTCCCACTTACCTCCTCGTTGTTAACAATTGCCACACTGAATCCTTATCCTCAATACACCTGCCCTGTAAATGGAAGTTAATTTCCTTGCAAATGCGAGCACAATTTGAACAGCTTTGTGTGGCTTCAGTCGTGCATGTAGCAGATTTAATGACTGGAAGTCCTGGACATGCCTACCAGCTGCCATGTTGCCATACCTCTGATGTATGGAAAAGACTTTTCATTCATTCATTCATAAACATTACTGTATCACGCATGCTGGAACTCATGCCATGTAAATACAACTCATTCTTCCCAGAGTTCTTGTTGTGGATAACAGGCCGGCCCTTCACTTGCATTGACAAAGCTGTTAAATCAGGGTCAATCTATTTTATCGCTGTCATTGTCAAGTCTCCATCTAAATGTTTTTCTGTGATTATGAATTATAGCTCATCTAGACTTGGCAGTTCATTAAGAAAGATCACGTGAGGTGTGTGTGACATAGGTAAATATGTGAGCAACATTAAAACAGATCTAAATTTATTGATAATGGGTGCGTGAACTTTTTTAGGATGTAAACTGATCTGTTCCCTTTTTAGCCTGTGGTATGCTGCTAATGTCTGCCGACTAAGTCAAATAGGCCGTTGCTCTGGAGATTTATGATAACTTCGCGATCCGTGAGCCTTCTGGAAACATGACTTCATTACGATCTGGATCGGAAATTGAATGTCACATGTCAGAAATAGTGTTTGTGGATTATGACTGAGTTTTGCAGTCTGAGAGGGCCGGTGGAAAACCAAAAGACGTAATAACTGAGCAGAAAACATATGGCTGTAGGTATGGCTTCCTATGTTGTCTGTGCCAAGCCAATACTAAAACACTGTTGGTCGCTCTTTAGTTGAAGACAACCTTTGTCAAAGATAACATTTGACGATGCAAGGCTAGAAATGACAAAATAAACACACATGCTGATGACAGCCTGCCATATTGCTCTTCCTTGACTGTGGACACAGTCTCCACTTTGGTGCAGCGATCCATTCTCATGCTGCCTGGCTGACAGCCACAATTAGAGAAATAAATGCAGGAAATGCATTTGAAAATCAAGCCAACCACCTCAAACCATAGCGAATACAGTACATTCAAAATTCTGGGCGGCACTTTTAATTTTCCTATTTTAAATATATTTTTTTGTCAAATGGGACAGAAATGTTTCTGAAGCCCAATTCAGCCATCCATTTTCCTCCGCTTATCCGGGTCCGGGTCGCGGGGGCAGCAGCTTCAGTAGGGAAGTCCAGGCTTCCCGGTCCCCAGCGACCTCTTCCGGCTGCATCGGGAGGACACCATGGCGTTCCCAGACCAGCTGTAAGACATAGTCCCTCCAGCGTGTCCTAGGTCTTCCCGGGAGCCTTCTCCTGACTGGGCATGCCCGAAACACCTCACCAGGGAGGCCCCCGGGAGGCATCCGGACTAGATGCCCGAGCCACCTCATTCATATTATTGATTTTTCATGTTATTAATTTTTTGTATAATAAGGTTTTCATAAGTCGAGGTTCCACTGTATTGATATTTTGTTTTGATAATGGATTTTAGAGCCCAAAAATCTAGTATCGGCGGAATTGATATTTCAGTATTGATCCGCATATCGCTAATGTCCATGAAGTAGGAGGCTTTTCGTTTGTGACCAGTGTTCCCTCTAAGCTGCGCACGATGACAATCATTGCACAGCAAATCCATGCAGCTTCCAAGCAAAGAAATCACCAAGCGGCGGTTCTTTTTTTTTCTATTTTGATGGCGACCTTAGCTAATGCAGTTCACGCCTAATTAGACAGAAGTAAACATATACAACAAATATGGCATCAATTTCAAGTACATTTCAAGATGAAATAGTGCCACAGCAGGCTGCTGCAAAACAGAGGGAAGTACAGATATTCAAGTATACATATACTGTATATGGTTAAAAAAAAAAAAAGGAATGAAAGAATAAATTATGGTTTTCTACAAAATTTAGATAATTCATCAGTTGTTTTGTCTGAAGTTGGCAATAAAAAAGCTACATTGTGAAATATGCCGTGCAGTCCTTTTGAACCCATCCATATACAAAATGCCACAGAATGCAAGTTGGACTATCTCAAGTTCTTAGATCTTGGACAGATGTGATACTGAAGGGTGTACATCTGATGGTGCTCTCAGAGGTCCAAGGAATGCTCAAGTCGTTTATGTGTATGCTCAGACACTTGAACAATGGGGGAAACATTCTTTAAAAACCCAGAACTTTGCAACCAACTGTTTGAGGGACAAAAAGAACAAAATGTGAAGGAGATGGTAGGTTTTTTTATGTTTGCCATCAACAGGCTCTAGGGATACATCTAGCTGGTATAACATAATCATGGAATTATTGCTAAATAGGGGACCTTTATGTCACTGGTATACTTTGTTGTCCTCTTCTGGATTGACAGTGAAGCAACAGATGGGAAGTTCCCATTGGCTTTTGAAAAGAACATACATCGTTTTAAATCATCTTTGGTAAATGCATATTGTGGCGTCGGAGGGGAGATGCCGTTCGACTACCAAGCATGTCTTAAATAACAGTTCAAGTTTAAGTGTTTATCGTTAGCGCTGAATTGTTTGTTTGTTATTGTCCACAGTCGTTTATGTTCTGGGTAACCTACCTGTTGCATGTTGGGCTGTTTATTTTGTTCAACTTCCATTCTGTATGATGTTCCACTGTGTTGTCAAGCTAATTGTTTGCTACCTACCTTAAGCAAGCTTATTTGTCTCAGACCGCCGCAATAGTCGCTGTTAAATGTCCAAATGTTTGTGTCTACTTTTCTTATTTATTAGAGTTAAAAGCACCACATTTGCTTAAATGTGAGTCGTATTCTTTCATTGTCGTCCCGTGCAAAACAGAGGAAGTTCTGCATGAACGAGCCCACAATGTAGCTTTGAGAATGCACGTGAAATGTCAGTGAAATTATTGATTTTTTTCAAAACAATGACACAAATCAACATCACAGTGTCATTTTTTATAACCAGTAGTAGAAAGAAAAGAATGTGCTTCTTAGTTTTGACAAGTAGGTGTTTCCATTCCAGTGGGAGCAGCACATACACAAACGCCTCTGCAAACACACGCAAAGCCGATAAACAAGCCAGCAAAACCAGTGGTGAGTGGGAGCACAATCAAGCAACACAAAGACATGCAAGATGTGTTTTTTCTGTGCAACACTTGGGGGGAAAAAACATTGAGGAGTAGAGCAATCAACTGTAAACACATAATTGAAAGTAATGAGTAAGTCATGTTTTTGCATCTTAATCTTATATTTAAAATGACAGTCAGACTCCCGCCTGCGTCCCCAAGCCAGACAGCTTATACTGAGTCCTTTCAAGCATGTTTATTTGTTGGCAGTTTGAGAGGGTGTTCTCCTCCCTTAATAAACAAACGTCAGATTTATTTTGTCTTGTGGGGGTTTAATCTTTGCCTGTTATAAATCTCTATGTTGTGCTCTTGTTCCTCTGTGAGTGTCAGCCGTGCTTCTTGATGCATCCAGTTTTCCACTGCTTCAGTTTCAGACCAATGAGGCCAGCATGCTTCAAACTCAGACCAAGTTCTTCAGAAAAGCAGGACACATCTCTTTGGTACCAAAAAACTGGGGGAACTTCTCGTAGACCGCAAGTTATTCCTGAGCTTGGCGTTGCAGATTTAGATAATCACAGGATGTGTGCATATCACCTCAGATAAACGACAGATTTGGGGACTCACCAGGTTATAAAGGGCGGCGGCGTCGTTAGATTTTGCGAGAGTCGCAAGCTGTCTTGTTTCATGAGACGTCAACTTCTGCGTGTGCACACAGCCATCAAGCAGTGAGGCTGATGTGTCCCCAGAGGACAGTGCAGCATGTTCCCAGTCTCATACATTGTGCAGGAGCCAGAAGCACCACTGAAATATAGTATGGAGATGCCTTACTTTTGAAAAGCCATTATGTGAGTTGTACCTGTATATCTTTTTGTTGTGTTTGTATTCATGCACATGCTCTAACTAGGAAATGTTGGTGTTACAAAAGAGCCACATGTGGGCTGTAGAACATCAAGTAACACTTTTCCATTGATTGTCTAACTGGCAGGCAACTTTAACAACCTCCTTGCTGATGGAACGCCACACGCTGCTGCTGAGGCTTGATGTTAAAATTTTTAGTATTTGATCATAAAGCCGATTTGTTTTGATCAGATGCACACACACACGCATGATAACAATGCACACACCAAACACATTGCTCTCAAAATAATAGAAGCTAAAATGACATTTGCAGGGGAACAATTTTTTGCAGATCACCTCTTTAATGTGTGCGTGCATGTGTTGTGTGTGTGAAACAATCCTCTTCATAATTTAATCACCTGCGGTTAGACTGGACAGCTTTGTTCCCATTTTCATGTTAAATTTTTAATCTCGCCCAGACATTTTGGACAATTGCATTCATATTTATGGTGGAGGAGCTTCCTTCTTCCCTTCGTCTGGCGTGCACAAAGCAGGGTCCATAAAAGCACGCAATGAGGTAAATTCACTTGCTGAACAAAAAGAACATTAAGGCTTGTCTCAGTTTAGCCATATAGCGTAAAAGTAATGATGCATTTCAGAAAAAGAACAACAGTAAAATGTGGTGGTGGTAATGCAATGATCCGGGGCTGTTTTGCTGTTTCAAGATCTGGAAGGCTTGCTGTGATAAATGGAACCATGAATTCTGCTGTCTACAAAAAAACCTTGAAGGAGAATGTCCGGCCATCTGTTTGTGACCTGAAGCTGAAACCAACTTTGGTTCTGCAGCAGGGCAATGATCCAAAACACAACAGCAAGTCCGCCTCTGAATGGCTGAAGAAATACAAATGAGGACTTCCGAGTGGCCTAGTCAAAATCCTGGCCTAATTCCTATTGAGATGCTGTGGCATGACCTTAAAACGGCAGTTGAAAACCCTTCAGTGTGGATAAATTACAACAACTCTGCAAAGATGAGTGGGCCAAAATTCCCCCGCAGCACTGTAAGAGACTCATTGCAAGTCACCGCAAATGCTTAATTGCAGTTGTTGTTGCTAATGGTGGCCCAACCAGTTATTAGGCTTGGGGAGCCTTGTCTTTTTCACACAGAGATATGTAGGGTTTTTTTTTTTACCCCTAACTATAAAATCTTTCATATAAAAACTGCATTTTGTGTTCAGTTGTGTAATATTTAGGTTTGTTTGATGAGCTAAAACATTTAGGTGTGACAAACATGCAAAAAAAAAAGAATCAAGAAGACGACACCTCTGTACATTCCAACTAAACCACGCAAACGAGTGACCAGTGACCATAGCGCATATTATTATCCATTCCCATGGAAAGTACTCTTTTGTATTAAATTATATCTTACACATTCTTGTTAAGTGATTGCAACAATATCAGCCTGGGGTTAAACAACACATAAACTTAAGTTTAACTTCAGAAAACATGCACACTTAAGGTTAAAATCCAAACTAAAATGGGCTGTAGTGTTTCATCGTTTGCGGTCAGCTTTTGTCTCTAGACTGTAAGCATTGGTTATGCGAGGGAAGAGTAAGGCATTTCCTTTAATACTTCCTTTCCTTAATACTTTCCTTTAATATGTTTCATTTGTGCTACGTTCATTCATTCTCCAATGACCTAACATTAGTCTGAGGCAATTGCTACTGAAATGAAGTGATGGACAATATCGGCATATCACATATTGGTAAGAAAACCAGTATCAAGCATCTGTAGTCAATTCCTACAATAATACTGCCACTTACATAAGCCTTACGTTTCATTGTATTTGCAGCTGTAATCATCTAAAGGTCACACTCGGGACTGTGTCAGTCTCAATCAGTTCACATTCGCTAGCCGTGTGAGTCACAATTCTTAGAGGAGGATGAGGGAACTACCTGATTGCATGACTCTGAGCACCATCATCACCATCATGAGCATTGTCCCTTGTGTTGCACACTGCAGTCTTCTTCACGTGACAGCCTTATGCAAATCTCCCCAAAACACTACAATGATGTGAACAAACCCTCTGAAGTCAAATGTCATTAAGTTGTCTAATTTGTTATTCAGTGTTTTCAGGCAAAATATGCCTTTTAATGTGGGACAAAATTTCAGAATTTAAACCGCAATCCTGCATGATGGCGTCAGCGAGCATCCAAGGATTAACTCAGGGTCTGTGACATTTGAGGCTTTTTGGTGACACTCCAAAAAGGTTGTTCAAAGCTGTAAGAATTCAAAAGGGCTATGCACATTCTCACTTTTCATTCCAAATAAAAACGAGTGTTTTCTTGCATTTAACGTTTTGTTTCTTTTTACACTTGCGTGAGTCACGTCCAGCACAATCGGTAGAACCTTGTCAGTTTTCCGGGGTGCTTTTTTGCCAGAGGATCTACTTCCGTTGGAGACAACGGGCGGGGGCAGGTTGTCGTCGCTGGAGAACGCTTCCAAAGTTGCTGCCACCACATGGTTTTTGTTCTGGGCGTTCAAGTTCTTGAGATAAAGCTACACGTACACATCTTTGGTGTGGTTGCCTCTCGGTAGCTCCATGTTGTGGGCCAGCAGCTCACGCTTATACTTGGTGAGCAACAACAGGTCGTCCACGAACTCAGGCCAAAAGGCCCTAATGATGTTTTACCAAAATGGACTTTGTTTTCCCTCGCCCGGACGCGGGTCACTGGGGCGGACCTCTGGAGCCAGACCTAGTGGGGCACCTAGTGGAGGAATTTAACTACCTCGGGGTCTTGTTCACGAGTGAGGCAAGGATGCAACGCGAGATGGACAGGCCGATTGGTGAGGCGTCCGCAGTGATGCACCGATCGGTCGTGGTGAAGAGAGAGCTGAGCCGAAAAGCATCCATCACAGCATACACACATGCGCAATAATTATGCTTGTTGTCAGGTAATAATAGTGATTTCGCAAAGTTTAGCTATCATTGAATGTACAACCTATCATGACAACACAATGCGACCAGTCCAGGGTGTATCCCACCACCCGCCCAATGTCAGCTGGGATAGGCTCTAGCTTACCCGCGACCCTAATGAGCATAAGCGGTGTAAAAGATGGATGGATGCATGGATGGACACCACAATGACGGCGAATTGTCGGTTACTAACCTGAGACTGCATTTGTGTATGTGCACACATGACAGACATGTAAGCGTACAAGACAGCAGTGAGTGAAAGCCATGAATGCCAGTCACTTTATTCAACAATTTTTTTTAACAAAATGTGACTTCTAATTGTGACAAATATGGACATTTATTTGTTCAATCTGGTTTTTATACCACTACTGGTAACATCTGTGAGCCGGTGGTGGTGTTCTTATATTTTTTGTGTATATTTTTAAGTGTAGTTTGGAACCAAAAAGGGACAGCACCGGACAGCAATGTTACTAAATTGCCTATACAGTTACTCTATGCCCCTCAGCCTCACTAGGGTCGCGGCGGTATGCTGGAGCCTATGCAAGCTGACTTGTGGCAAGAGGCGGGGTACACCCTGGACTGTTTGCCAAGTTATACACTTGAATGATTTATTTTTATTCACAAATCAGAGGTTAGAGGTTGAAGGTCCAGGTATTTTTCCTTAAGGATGACAATAATATCACATAATAGATAGCATGCAACAAACAACAAACAGCTGGCACAATTTCAAATAGGAAGTAAAGGCTTTCAACCATGAGGGAGATGGACATGTCTGAAGTATATAAGGCTGGGTAAGGTTGAGGATATCTACGCTCTGCTGCCCAAATATAAAGCCTACCAGTCAATATGGATGACCTATTTATGCTCACTCACATACCGCAGACAGACTGCAGTCTTTTGTTTTCCCCACCAGCATTGTTGCTTGGCACAGATAACCACAGTGAAATAATAACTTTTTTTGGCTGTAACCATTATTTGTCTCTACAGGCCGATGGGTACGAAGCTAATATATTGTCATAAAACACCAGTTCATGCAATGAGTATAAATACAGATTTTGGGAGGTCCATTGTATTCCCGTTATTTTTTGTGCTCCCTGGAAAGCTGACCTGTTCTCAATACCTCTCTGAATGACTTGGATTTGCTGTTGCATGGACATCTGGCTGTCTGATGTTAATTAACAGATGGTAAAGTGGATTTAGATACTACCAGTGCCTGAACTCAGCTCTATCTTGAGTGAAGGAAAAGGCATGTTCCAATACACTCACTCACTGGATCATTCTTGCCCTCCCCTGGGTCAGTGTGTTTGTGTGCTTGCGTGCAGTTGTGTGTGCAGTAAGGATCCCCGTCTGTCCTTGAGTCGTGCAGTAAGGACCTTGTCTTAAACAATATCAGCTCACTGATTCATGCTGCGACTCTGCCACTGAGCCGTACAATGATGCTTAGAGGTGTCAGCGGACCCGTCTTATCCATCACCTTCCTTAAAAGCTTGGCACACATACACAAACAAACAGTATACTGCATGCACACATGTGTTAAACGTCTATATAAAGCTTTTCGTGGAAAAAGCAAAGGCAATAAATAGTGATGTCACATTTTGGATGGTTATTCTTCTTGTTTGTGAGCCGTTTCTGCTGCTCTCCCGGGCTCTGTTCCAAACAGAAGCAGAGGTTTGCTGCTCCGTCACTGTGGTCTTGGTGAGTTGTGGCTGGCTGACAGCGTGAGGCTGAGATGCTGCTGAGAACTGGGTCAGTTTCAGCAGTAGTCTCCATAGCCACCCCTTGTTTAGTCTGGCAGCAAAAAAAAAAAAAAAAGAAAACTGTGCCAGATTTGGGCCTGAGCTTCAAGATACAATATATATTTTGTTGAGTAAAGTAAAGTGTAAAGTAGAAGCATCTATTTCTTTGACCTTGAAAAATTAAAATACAGTCGGTGGGATTTTAAATTTAAAGAGAAATTTAAAGAGATTTATACATACATGGACTGCACCAGATTGTAAGGCACAAGGCTTATAAGGCTTAAAATCATCACACAGCAACTTCACACTCAAAAGGTAGGTAAGAAATATACAAGTTCCAGTACGAGTTTAAAATAAAAATATATTTTAACTGTTGTATTGAGTAATGACCTCCTGCAATTTCCAATGGGTTGACAAGCATGTCGTGAGTTCCTTAATAGCTTGTGACTGGCTACTGCCAAAAAGAGAGCTACCATTTCCTCACTGACTTGCGAGCAGCACAGTACTTAGTTCTGAAGTACAGGAGATGTCACAAGATTAGAACATGGCCATTAGCTGCACCACGATATAATCTGCAGTGTTAATGTGACGGTCCACATAGTGATGTGGGGAAATGCAGCTCCACAATGCTGTCGCTTTAATGCATCACACACACGGAGTCAGGTGGGTTATGGGCCTCTTTTGATTGTAGCGTGTCCTGTAACACAATTTGACAGAGGAATGACGGGTGAGCGTCGACTTTTGTCACGGGATGATCGTGTCTCATTCCTCACAGTTCTGAGCACATTTTACGGCAACTTGCACATGCTACTCTTCACCAGTAACAGGCGCTGTTGCGACACTTCTGAAAAATTTAACGTAGCACATTTACACTCTGTCACATTACGAAAATAAAATGTAGGCGGCTTATATACACTGGAAACTACAGTACATATTCCAATACAAATACAACCTGGAAATATTGTAACTTAGAGTGCACTCAATCCTGCTATTACATTCCAAGACCCTCTACAAATACTGTGCAGCTGTAACACATGCCAAGCTAGAACGCAGCAGTTTTATTTCATATGTGGAGGGCTACAATAATGTTTAAAAAAAACGTATTTAGAAGTTCATGAACAGGTTGTCTATGCTCTCACAATGAAAATATTTGATGTATATATATGAGGAATCCTACTTTGCGGAAATTCACTTATCATGGTTCACTTATCACTGGGTCCGTAACCAATTAAATGAGAGATTACTGTATTTTTTTTTTAGTTTTTTATGCTTGAAAATGCGTAATTTAGACAACAAATACATATTGTATGATGTGCTTAACTGTGCATATTTTTGAACAATATTGATCCGTATTCAACCACAAAACAGCATGATTTAGTAATTAATATACTGTTAAAACGTTATAGAGTGAAGTTGCAAAAATTTAACCTCAAAGTGGATGTACTCACTTAAAGGGACATGGAGTTGTTGAATTTGTATGACATCCCCATTAGTGTAGTACATTGACAGTGAATTACCCCCAATTTGTCCCGTGAGTCCAGTTCTGGTCAATTTTCTATGATGGAGAACGTAGATCTGGTTAGTTGCTGGGGCTACTTAAGTAAAGAGCTTCTTAAAAAAATATGCATTCAAAACCAGAACTGGACTCACAGAACCAATTGGGGGATTAGTCACTGTTGATGTACTACACTAATGATGGGGATGTCATACAACTTCATGTTAAAGAATCTATATTATCCCTTTAAGAGCCATAAAAATAATCCTTATGGCATTGATTTCCCATTCCTATTGGTTTTCAAATTACTTTCCTCAGGTTTCCGGCTGAAATCTGGCTGAATAATTGCATATTTTCAGTGGCACGTGCTTGACGAGTGAAATAGTTGCATTGGAATCCACACATTAACCCCAGGGGTTACATGAATGCGGACTGTAACTTGAGGGGCATAAATGTCTCCTACTGGATCGCCACCTGTGACAGAGTAGCAGTGGTGGCGCATTGCTCTTTATCTGAAAGGAAACCTTAAAAAATTCTGCAAGTTGAACAACGTCTTGTCAAAGTCTAAGTGGTAATGACCAGCGGTGACTGTCCCCGTGTAAAAAAGAGTGATTGTGTGGGAGGGATGACAGGTTGCCCAAAGCAATGTTCAAGCACAAGTGATTCATCTCATCTCTTTGCAAGGAGTACTAAAGCGATTTCCAATTTATGGCCAGCAAAAGGCCTCGTCCTACGCACACATGCATCATCACACACCTGACCAAAAGACCTAATATGACTTGAGTCGGTGAGTCAGCCTACTTCTCCTTGCACTGAGCGTGTGTCTTAGTGGCGGTGCCGCGTCTTTGTGTATGCATAGTGATGATATATTCATTGTGTTTGTCAAAATGGAACAGACAGTGCTGCAAGCAGAACCAGAGGAGATGCAACACGCATAAATTCAGCCTGCTTGCATAGCTCCTGGTGTCCCAGTTCTCCAAATGAAACCATAGATGAATTAGTGAAATGACAAATTATCTTAAATATCTTAAATGGAGCCGCGTACCCAATGAGAGCTTGTCAGTTGTATTTTAAAGCCGTGTCATGATATGCTGCAAATCTCCACAGCTTTCAGTATGATATTACTTAAACCAGAGGAAGCATGGATAATTTACTGTGGAGTGGATGTAATTTTTATGAGTCTTCAAGATAGCAGGAGATAGGCTTCATCTTTCTGTTTCACAACCCCTCTGTCTCAAGTGTATATTTACGCACTATTCAAATATTTGACATCCTCTTCCTGTCTTCTCTCTGTTTTGTCACAGGTGCAAGTGACCCTGCCTGCAATAGGCGAGGAGTCAAAGAACCAGGGCCATGATTGGCTCCCCTGGCCCTGGTGGGCGTGCCTTAGTGCCATGGCCGAAGATGTGGTGGGGGGTCTTGGCTGCTTCTCTGGTCACCGTCTTAACTTTGACGCTGCCAGGAAGTAGTCAGGCCTGCCCGCCACGTTGCGAGTGTTCGGCTCAGTTGAGGTCGGTGTCGTGTCAGCGGCGGCGGCTCACCAACATCCCCGAAGGCATCCCCACCGAGACACAACTCCTGGATCTCAGCAAGAACCGACTCCGATGGGTGCAAGCCGGTGATCTGTCACCGTACCCCCGGCTGGAGGAAGTCGATCTCAGTGAAAACCTCATCGCCACATTAGAGCCCAATTCCTTTGCCAGTCTGCCCAGTCTTAAAGTGCTGAAATTACGGGGAAACCAGCTGAAGTTAGTACCTATGGGGGCCTTTGCCAAACTGGGCAATCTGACCAGCCTGGACCTGAGTGAGAACAAGATTGTCATTCTATTGGACTTCACCTTCCAGGACCTTAAGAGTCTAAAACACCTGGAAGTGGGAGACAATGACCTGGTTTATATTTCCCACAAGGTAGTTTTCTCAACAGACCTGTGCTTTGCATGACTACAAATTGCATGTGAACGCTGCCAGAAGTTGTTGCCAAGCCAAAAATCCCATCACAATATAGAGGCCTATGATTTTTCCGTAAACAGAATGGACAAAAAAGAAATCTCACAAAAATGTACATAATGTGAATAAAATGCTGTTATTGTGAAGAGGAGGACCATTTGTGTGGAAGTAAGTTTCCAGCAGACAGCGTAAACATGGAACATGTTTACGAACATGTCCCGAACTAAACATGTCAAGACAGAAAACTGAAAATAAACAATAGTTGCAGAAAAAAAGTCAAAGCTGTGAATGAATGTGAATGGAAGCGAGCGGCATTAGCTTATTTTAGCAGAGCATGCAAGTGCAGCTCTGTGTGTGTGTGTGTGTGTGTGACTATGTGTATGAGTGTGTTTACACCATGGTGTGTTTTACCGCTTGTTAATGCAAATCAGCGTTTTAAGATGCCTGCTGACGTTGTGCAAGTTTTTAGTGAAATAAGGATGAGAGGCAAGTTTATTCTTGTTCCAGCTCGTATTAACCGCCAATAGACATTGTCAAAACACAGAACACATTTATGGCCATCAAAATAAAAGCGTTGTTCGCCACATACTGTCTAATTGTGCAAACAAGGGCGTCATAAGAAATATCTTGATAATAATCGCAATTGGAATTACATTGGTGATTATGTCTTCCTTGACCACAAGCACGGTTACACATTACAGTTTGGATTTTGTAGCAATGTGTGCAGACATGCCATTAGAAAAGCTACACCCGTTTCTGAAATACTGGGAAAAATTGGCCAATGGTGTATTGATAAATGTAAGGACATTGGCATTTTATTAATTTTATTTAATTCTATTTACTGTCACAAAAATACACACTCTATGGTGGAAAAAAAAGTGCAAAAAAACAGAAAAAAACGGAATTTGGGGGGAAAAAAACAGATTTCATAGGGCCCTATCAATACCATACAAACCTGCCCTCTCTCATATCCACTGACATCAGAGTAATCCAGTGCTTCCCAAATAGTGGGCTGGGCCCCCCTGGTGTGCCGCAGTGAACTGTCAGTGGGAGCATGCGTAGCAGGAAGTACTTTCAATGTTAGTGTAGACCTGCCAAGATGTACAAATTTATCTCAACATGCAATTTGACTCTTCACAGATGTCCATTTTGTTGCATTTTTCTGGTCTCAATTTTGAGTTTAGTCTATACAGTACACATAAATACATAGAAATGATCACTTTCTCAATAGTATTTCAAATTGGGGAGGCGGGAATACATTTCTGTCCGATGGGGGGACAGACAATTGAGAACAGCTGGAGTAATCTGATGTGTAGTGTAAATGCTTTGTTATGATTGATGCATCACTGATATGCTTTCCATTGTGTTTCCAATATTTCAGAAGCAATGCATTTTTAAGATGTAATAATTATAGCCAGGCATTTTCTTTTCATTCAATCCTCTGTTTACCAAATCCACAGGCATTCTCAGGTCTGCTGGGACTGGAAGATCTCACCATAGCTCGTTGCAACCTGACATCCATCTCGGGCCAAACGTTGTCCTATTTACGCAGCCTGGTTACCCTCCGCCTCCGTCACCTCAACATCATGGCTCTTGAGGACCAGAATTTCCGAAAGCTCTCAAACCTTCGAGGTCTGGACATCAATCACTGGCCCTACCTGGAGTACATCTCCCCTCTTAGTTTCCAGGGTCTAGACCTCCACTGGCTGTCCATTATCAACACCAATATTACTTCTGTTCCCTCTGCTTCCTTCAAAAACATGGTGCATCTAACCCACCTCAACCTCTCCTACAACCCCATCACAACACTGGAGCCCTGGGCCTTCCAAAACCTGCTGAGGTTGAAGGAGCTCATCATGGTCAGCACAGGCTTGATGACGGTAGAGCCCCACGCCCTCGGAGGCCTCCGGCAGCTTCGGGTCCTTAACTTCTCATCAAATGACTTGCAGACGTTGGAAGAGGGTTCCTTCCACTCTGTCAACAGTCTGGAGACCCTCAGAGTGGATGGGAACCCTCTCATGTGTGACTGCCGTCTGTTGTGGATCCTGCAAAGGCGCAAGACCCTCAACTTTGACGGCAGGGTGCCTGTATGTGCAGGGCCTTTGGAGGTGCAAGGCATCAGCCTGAGTACCTTCACTGATTCTGCACTCTTTGATCATTTTACATGCCAGAAACCGAAAATACGCAACCGCAAACTTCAGCAGGTAACATACACAATACATGCATACAATGCGGTGGTGTTTAATTGTAGTGTAGTTAAGTCAAGCTATTGCTGTAGCTCAAGTACTTTCTTTGTCTCAGTACACATGCCAGACAAGAATTCACTTTAATGCCCAAGTACAATCTGTACGCCTATTCCCACCATCTGTGCCTCTTATTGCTGGGCTATTACGTGGTTGGTGTTATAGTCCTGTAAAACTGGAAAGGCCCTAGTCTTCGATTACAAATAATGTTCATGCTATACCTTTCTCGTAAGTGGGTAGTGCAAAGATTTTTACCACGCTCTTCTGGGGCTTCTGGAGCTCCCTGGAGTTGTGGTAGAGCCCAATCAGATACTCTTAGTATGGTTTTATTATGCAGTGGTGCCTTGATATTTGTCATTTTTTATTCCAAAAGGTCGGACAAAAACCAAAACATAAAAAAGGCAGTTTTTCCCATAGGAAATGTAAATGTAAATCCAGTTCATCAGTTCCACACAAACATATTAACAATTTTATAGAGAATAATTATAGTTTTACAATAAAAACAATAAAAAAATAATGACAATAATAAATAATAATAATAATTGCAATAATAAATAATAATAATAATTACAATAATAAATAATAATAAAATAATAATAATTATTAATAATTAATAATAAAATAACTATACAAATATACAAACTATACAAATGACCAATGGATGATAGATACCCTTTGTTGATGCGGACTTCCGGTACATCCTGGTGAGATAAAATTCAATCATGTTTCTTACCTTCTTTATCAAATTGCTGCCTTGACTGCATTTATTGCTAGAGGGAAAATGTTCCACTTTCTTCCAGTGTCATTGTGAATGAATTCAATGTTAAGGAAAAAAAAATTCTTGTTTGCAGGTCGTGTCAGCACACTACACTGTACCGTGTTCATGATTTTAATTGGTGAATTACCCACAGTTATGGTACAATGTAACACTATTTGAGTAGCTGACTCAGCTATTGTCGTTTCACATACCACCACATGGAGGAAATTCAAAGCTTCATCTGGGTTTACATGATGTAATGCTGTGTAAACATACAGAGAGGGAACATTGATGCTTCAAATGGGCACGATTTGTTATTAGTCAGTGCCATTTTTTTTGCATCATTCACAGGTGACAGCTCGTGAGGGCCAACCTGTGAGCTTCCTCTGTCGTGCCGAAGGAGAACCGGCGCCCGCCATCGTCTGGATTTCTCCACAACGTCGGCGGATCACAGCTAAGAGTTCGGGCCGCATCACCGTTCTCCCAAGTGGCACCCTGGAGATCCGCTACGCCCAGCTTACTGACAGCGGCACATACATCTGCATCGCCAGTAACGCCGGAGGCAATGACACCTACTTCGCCACACTCACAGTACGCGGCCAACCGCTGGATGCCGCCTCAGCCTTTTTTCTCAATCGCTCTCTATACAGCGGCGAGTTCTTCAATGACACAAACCTGAACAGCACTCGGGTTTTCCTCAAGTTTACCTTGGACCTGACAACTATCCTGGTCTCCACAGCAATGGGTTGCATCACCTTCCTCGGGGTGGTCCTCTTCTGTTTCCTGCTGCTGTTCGTGTGGAGCCGAGGACGTGGCCAACGCAAGAACAACTTCACAGTGGAGTACTCTTTCCGGAAATCTGAGCCCGCCACCGGGAGTTCTTCGGGAGGGACCAGGAAGTTCAACATGAAGATGATATGAAACAACGCAGCCAGGGGTCCCTCGGGGGAGGCATGAGCACGTCCCAAAAACGTGTTTGACACACGCAAACACACACAGCCGTTGACTCGCACAAAAGCAAAGTTTTGGCTCAGTTGAAATCTAATTAGCCATGGCTTAGCCTATATTAATTATAGTTATGAGTTAAGTCATAAAATTGGCTGAGCTGTGGAATAAGGGTAGATTTTCCCTGGTTACATTTCCCATCGCTGCTCCTTTGCAGTTCGGAGATTTAAAAGAGTCTATTTCTAGACTTTTTGCTACCAGGTAAAGTAGGTCTTGTTAATAAGCATGCATTGCAGGTTGAGGTATAAGTGATACTTCCATAATGTTCATATTGTAAGACTGTCTTGCCTTTATTACAGAGGTGAAATCCTAATTAATGTTACCATTTTAATGTATTTCACATTAAATTAATGCTTAAACTTATCAAAGAAGCTTTGGACAAATAGGAGGATTATATTGGGATATATTGCGACAACATTAGCTGTGTGAGTTTGGGACGCGCACACTGGCCAAGAATTGCCATGACATCCTGTGTCCATGTTATGTTTTTCGGAAGTCGAACCCGTTGGACACGGGACGCCATGGTAACCAATGTAACCAACACAGTAGAGAGCACTGGGATGCGAGGGTTTTTGGGTCAAACAGGAAAGAAGGAAGAGATCATCTTCCTCTCTGCGGCATTAAAAGCTACACCGTGAGCCGTAATTGACAGGAAAGCGGTGACCTTTTGGCCCCCGGCCCTGCTCTTTTCTGCGTGGGTGGACGTCTGACCTTCCAAGCGCTGCCAGGGGGGAGCAGCCTGGAGAGTTGGCACCTAGTCAGAGGCAGGCAGAGGGCATACAGAAGTCTACACACAAACACACACGCACGCCAAAGCAATGAATTTTTACCAAACACACCTTGCAGCACGCTAGATGGACGCTAGATGTTCTCTCAGGAAAAGCCAAATTACAAGAGTGGGTAACAGCTGTAACATTCCAGCAATAATGCATGTAGAGCTATGAAAATGCAACTCATTCACTGGGGATGTACATTTATGCGGGAAGAAACTAAGCCATAGTAATTGCGCTCGTTTTTATACAGTAGTACCAATTCGATGCAGCAAATAGTATAATTAAAACGACAATTAACAGTCTCTGGGCTTGCATACACTTGTCCATCCATTAAGAGCAACCGTAACAACATCAGATGAACTCAATCACACCACAGTGAGACTTGACTGCTCTTTCTCTGTCTCTGACATGGTCCAGTGTGCAAATGTCTCTGCCCCCTTAGCCCAGTGCATCCCCCCTCCTCACCCTCTACCTTCCCCATACACCCCCACTGGGTCCTCCTTTTGGGAGGGGTCCCTGGCTGGAGTCTGCGGATTCAAAATGTAAATGAAGTCGTGTTAACCCTACCCACGCCATCTGCATCGTGTAGTGGAGAGACATACTGTGTTGTTGGTTTTTTTGCAAACCGTTTTGTCTGTTGTTTGTCCTCCTGATTTAATTTCCTCGCTGGTCGTCGTATGTGACACTTTCACTGTTGACCCCTTTCAAATCTTCCTCTCCTCCATGTCGGGCTGTTCTGTTCTCAACATATCAGCTATGATGTTTATGAAGTAAGCCATATTCTAATTTAAGATCCAGTCTATTTAACCTCTAAAGTAGGAGGCAGGGCCAGACAGGAGTGGTTTGTGCTTTAGTGGTGACAAATGACAATGGTCCGACTTTAGGGGTTAAATTGAATGGCTAGAGCTGTCCTGTCTAGTAAGACTGGTGTGTGTCCCACCTAGTCTTTGAGCATGAACTAATGAAGCCTGCTCGGATGAGAGGCGAAACGTCTTCTATGATAACCTGAACAGTCCATATGCGATCGATTGAATGCCCTGAGAATACAGTGGCCTGGATGAATGAGAACATTCACAGGCATATGCACTACATGCACCGCGAAGGGCGGTGCCAAAGCAATGAGGGAAACAATCTTTAAAGTCAGCCTTTTTTTATTTAACAGCTCTTTGTGCATACAGTATGTAAATGATATGTTCAAAAACAGAAGCACATCACTCAGTACGTTTTCATGCACTAAATAAGTCGGATTTCTGAAATAATTTGGTTTTCCGGTTTTCACACTTAAGGCCCCGGTCCCAAGTCGTCGTACTTGCAAGTGCGTGCTGTCTACTTGCAAAAACGTAGGTAAGTAGACAGTTTAATTAAGGCGTTTACGTGCATGTGTAAAAGCTAGTTTTACACCAATTCACGTAATCATTAGTTTTTTTTAGGCACACACACACTGTAGACCTGCTAGACTACATGTAATACAGCTTTATAATCATCAGACAAAAGATCAATGACCTGTGGGAAGAGTTGCTCCGTTTTGTTAATGTTGAGAACAGAAATCCCCCATCATGGTTGCTTCTTCTCCCTCGGCCAAGCCACTTGTATTTCCATCCATTCGCATCCCTCTGTGGAAACTAGGTTTAGAGGACATCAGGAATGTCCATTGTGATTTGCAATGGTGTTACTGTGTGCAAATGTAAGAGTAGTTAAGGGTGAGAGTCATTGTTATCTTCCTTCTCCTCTTTTCCATTTTCCTCCCTTTGGAAACGTTGGACCCTTTCTTCTTCTTCCCAGTTCCCAGTGTTAGGCTGGAGTATGGTCGTGTGGTAGTAGACACGTGAACTGTGTGGTTGTCCAGTCAGTTGTTGTCGTTTTATAAATTGCGGCTCTTCTAGATGCCATGAAGCAGTTGTTAGATTAGTGAAGTTTAAATAATGGAAGGGGTGACCCAGGTTCCCTTAAAAAAAAAGATTTTCTCTCATACCTTGTCCACTCCCTAAGCATCACTGGGACTTTTCCTGCTCTGGACTGGGATATTTCTCTGGACGTGAAAGCCACTGACTGTTCTGTGTTTGTGTGTTTTGTAACACCTGGAGAACAAAACCACAATCCAACATGACTTTGACATGTCCTGGTCAAGGTTGGAAAGCGATTGTATCCACTCCAAAAGAATCAGCTTGTCTGCAGCTTTATTGCCAATGTTTTTGCAAGGAAGCAAAGCCTTTTAATCAACATGGCTTGAAACTTTTCTCGACATTTCTTCCGTTAAAGCCCTCAAGTCTCTTTAAAGCCGAAGCCATCGCCTCACTCTCAGCTCTACAGTATTCATCTCCTCTGTTGTGATTCTAGAGAAAGTCGGCTTAGCAATACAACCCCCACCCCTTATTCCACTCCTCCGGTTCGCCCTTGCCTGGGGTTGGTTTATCATCGTCAAGAAGCTCCATTTACAGCAGCAGCAGTCTCACTATTAGGATATGCTCCAGCGGGGGATGCTTCAGAATAAGACAATCCCCGGATGCCAAAATGAAAAAAAAACAACAAAAGAAAAAATGATGGCACGGCTATTAGTTAGGGTTGGATTATTTCGCTTATTCTGTTGGGGGGGGGGGGGGGGTACATGAATTTGTTGCCATTTAAATAAGGTTGCCACTATTTTGGTGCGGAAAAGAAAATGTAAGATTTTTACTGTCACCTTTGAGATTAAGGGTTTAAAGCCCTAGCCTTCTGTCACTGTGACTATATCGCCTCCAAATGAATCCATCTCCCGCTCCAGCTCCCACAGCTGCTATTTTGATTGGATTAGACTTGAGTTGAATTAGCATAGCTGAGGGGAGCATTAACAGGATGACAGGGAAGCGAGCTTGGCTGATGTGGTGATTACTTAGCCTATTAGTCACATTTCCAAAACAGACCTCTCTGAGCCCGGTGCCATGGAAATACTGGCTTCTCTGCCATCGTAATTTGAACAAGAAAAGCCGCAGTGCAAATAATACAGACACAGAAATTGTTAATAACGTGTAGTTCATTTTGAAGCGTTATGTGGTGAAGCTATGATGGGTGCTTTGGTTGTGCTGGACCTACAATGTTTCTGCTTAACCTTGACCAGTTCCCTTTTTAGTGTGGCAGTACTTCTCTCTAGTGGCAATTGGTTGTAACAGCTAGCTTTTCTGCTGCTACTAGGCAACAGCTTTTGGTGTCTGGTTTCCAAAAAAAAAAAAGAACAGACCAAATAAAGCCTCCAATTAATAACTGATCCGATTGATCACAAATCAATGGCAAAACAGCTTTCTTGTGATCATAGCAGGTGAAATCTATGCATGCCTTTTTTATACACCCATTGCCAAACTCTGACCTGCATCTACATGGGGACCAACTGGGAAACGGCATTGCTGTTTGAAACTAGCCGCCACATAAAACCAGTCAAACAAGTGTGACCACAAAAATGGCACTGTTCACGTGGGACGACAGTAATCTAACCACACAAAGACTGTCGTCAGATGTGTTTAAAAAATGTAGATAATAGTGATTGGTATTCCAAACGGCATGGTGGTACTGATCAATGCTGTGTGGGGATCGGATTATCAATGGCGTACTTTCATTGATCTTACTTGTCGCTGTTGGAATTCCTCTGGAGGTGTAAAGAGAGCTAGTTGCCACTCATTCGTATATTTACGCTGTACCTTTTAATGTGAATCAAGAGTTTCTTCGTTTATTCATCGAACTTCTCTCTGACGTCTCTAACCTTCAGAGGAAGCTGTTATTTGGAGAACTCTGCATTTGTCCAATACAAAAAATATAGCCAACATATAATTTGACCTTTTTTGCTCTCTTTGACTATGTCCGAAGTGGCCTGTGAAGCTGATGCAGAAGCAAACTATTCCTGCTTTAGATTGAATGGCTCAGAACAGGCGACCAAAAAAGCATTTGACTGGCGCATTAAAAAAGAGACTGTTATAAAGCATAGGTGGACTATGAGGACTCACTGAGCATCTGGCTGGCTGTAGGGAAATGTGAGAAAAAGAGAGTGTGTATATACAACATCTATTAGCCATACTGTGTCATCAAAGTCTGTAGACTTTATTGCCATGTCTGACAGAGGAAAATGACTGTTGACTGTAAATATTGTAGGTATAGAAATAGATTTACATGTAAGTAGTGCTCCTTTTCTCTGGGGATGTTTTGCTCAGACCCATTGTTGTTTGGTCTCCATGGGAAGAAAAAGACAATAATGTACAATTGCCAATAAAAAAAACATGAGTTGCTTTTTTCATTGTATGTTTTATATACTGTCTGTCTTGTAAAGTTAGTCATTTTTGTCATAAAAGCATGATGTGACTCTGTCGAAAGTGTCTTGTGACTCTTGTCGTGAGCTCAGAACACAAAGCAAACACAAAGGGTCAACAAAAACAATAGGAATTATATTCTAATGAAAAAAATAATGAATACCTATATTGTAATATATATAATATTATCTCTCTGTTGTTTGTTTAAATTTGAGCATATACTGTATGAATCTGACCTTTTTTCTAATAAATAAAAAAAACATTTGTCATACATACATAAACTTTGGATTAAGAAGTTTGCAGTTATTCCCTAGAAGATCAACAGCCCTGAGCCAATGTAAACTACCTGTTAGGTATTTTCATTACAGTTTGTCATGGGCTCATGGGATAAACCTAAAGTTATTATCACATACAAAACTTCGACTAAAAATGAATTAATCCGACAGTAAAAATAAAACATCCGTAAATTCGCCCCCCGTAAGAACAAATAGATACATCTAAATTGTACTTCATAGTTTCAACACTAGAGGGTGCTGCTTAAACAGCGCAGCTTCTCCACAACACAGGCGGCGTCCGTCAGAGAAGAGTACTAGTGACGTCACAACACGAGCAGGCGTCACTTGTTTTAATTCGCAAAATGAATTAATTCAACAACATATGGGTGTAAAACGCTTTAATGAAATATAATGATGGAATACACTACAATGAAACCAAACTGTAGGTCGTTGCGAGCAAGGCCAGCAAGTTAAGCAGTTGCCTGCTAGCTAAGCAAATGCTTTTTCTTTGCTAACAAAACACCAAAATGTCACAGCCATTTTTTACCAGACAGGTCGCCAAGTTTCCTCTCATGGGAAGCCAATTTACCTGACAACGACTAGCTTAAAAAGTGCCCCGCACAGGCGCACAAATCATTTTATAGTTATTTTTACGGTATGGGTATGCGAGTAAAGGCCGTGGTCACATTTGCCTCATTTTGGCGGGAAGAGCAGTTTTACGGGAGAGGAGTCCAAAGGACATGACAACCAGTAAGCCATTTTTCTGTTTTGACTATTCATTGTTAGTGATTGTGTTTATTGAATTTGTTGCCATCCCTAAAGGTGCTGTCCCTCCTTGGCTCCAAATTAAACTAAAAGATAAGAAGAACTCCGACTGCTACTGTAAGTTACCAACAGTGGTTTAGAACACAGGTAGGTAACCTATGGCTCGAAAGCCATAGGCGGCTCTCAGAAATTTTGAACTCGAAAAACTGTGTGTTTAGTTTTTTTTAAATGCCCCTGATTCCATTCCATTTTATTTTCTTCTGCTTATCCGGTCTGGGTCGTGGAGGCAACACTCTCAGTAAGGAAGTCCAGAGTTCCCGGTTCCCGACCACCTCTTCCAGTTCCACCGGGAGGACACCAAGGCGTTCCCAGGCCAGCTGTGTGACATACTGCAATCCCTCCAGCGTGTCCTTGGTCTGCCCGGGGCCTTCTCCTGACTGCGCATGCCCGGAATACCTCACCAGGAATATACCTGGACTAGATGCCCGAGCCACCTCAACTGGCTGCTCTCAATGTGAAGTAGCAGCGGCTCTACTCTGAGCTCCTCCCTGATGGCCGAGCTCCTCACCCTAACCCTTAGGTTCGGGCTAAGGTGGCTGGACTAAGGGTTACCTTAGTCCAGCCACCTTACGGAGGAAACTCATTTCCCCCACTTGTATCTGCAAGTATCTCGTTCTTTAGGTCGTGACCCATAACTCATGACCATAGGTGAGGGTGGGAACGTAGATCGACCGGTAAATAGAGAGCTTTGCCTTCCGGCTCAGCTCTCTCTTCACCACAGCAATCCAGTACAGCGACCACATTACTGCAGACGCTGCGCCGATCCGTCTGTCGCCTTCACGACCCAGCTTTCCCTCACTCGTGACCAGGGCCCCGAGATACTTGAACTCCTCCACCCGGGGCAAGACCTCCTTCCCAACCCGGAGTGTGCAATCCACCAGTTTCCTACTGCCTTGGATTTAGAGGCCCAATGAGGCTATCAGCACCAAATGATAGGCTGAACGGATCTAGACATGTTCTACACATGCATTGAACCCACTGCATCTCCGGTACGGATTGCGTAGCGACAGTACACATGGGCATTCTGTCATCCATCAAACTATTTTATAGCAGTTATTTGTCGTAACTAACAAAATTTTTACTCATGTGCAATATATGTAATTGTTATTAAGACTGGAGAAACTCCAACGTAATCTTTTTTGGAGACAAGTGGATGAATTATGAACCCTCTTTTTTTTGTTATGTACGATTTTTTTTGCCATTTTTTTTTTCATTGAAAGAAGCCTATAAGTGTATTTAAGAGTAAAATTGCATGTTGAGTACAAAATATTTGTACATGTTGGCAGGTCTGCAGTAACATTGAAAGTACTCCCTGTTTTTAATGCACTCCTGACAGTTCACTGCGCCCACCCCGGGGAGACCCGCCTGACTATTTGAGAAGCACGCATGCTAGTGAAGTCTTTTAATAAGAGTTACTAATAAAATAACCCCCTCTATATTGCATATATGAATATATATTTAAAAACTGATACAGCACGTGACGGCGTACAAGTCGCGAACAGGAAGTGACATAGTCTCGCGCATATGAGCAGAAGCGATCCCGTTTCTGGTACTGATTGCGTAGTGACAGCTTTCACTTACTGCTGCTTTGTATTTGCATACATAAAACAAAAGCAGTCCTGGCTTCAGGCGTGCAGAACGGCGAAGGATTTGAAAGAGTTCTTTTAAGGGAGGGCTAATATGTTTTGCTTCTGTTTACTCATTTTGCACTATTGATATTATTTGCCATAATAATTGGGGAAAAGGAAGGGAAAACGGAAATAATGTTCTCAGTTATTTTGTTGGTATTGTTACGTTGACTTGCATGAAATGGTGTTGACAAATTAGTTAGTTTAAAATGTATTTTTTGACAAATCTACAAGTAAAAAGTCCTAATATGACCTAGCTCTTTATTTACTTGGTATCTGATTGCTTTGTTTTCGTAGCATCGCTCATGTCTATCATTTTTACATTCTGGGGTGTAGTGTTATATTTCTCCCAAAAGATGGCAGCAGAGTACGCAATTTGGAATTATCACGCACAATGAAACTCGGGTCTGCTAATTGGGTGAATCTTTATTTCCTTTTCCAGTCTGAACACACATTTCCCTTTAGTGTTTTTCCATTGATGCGTCACCGTTTCCAGTTATTACTTCTCCACTGTCTGGAGGTAGCGAAATGTAGACGTGCTGAATTGTTTTGGAGATTTGATGATCAGAAAGAGTGTCTCTCTGTGTGCTCATGTGTGTTTATCTTTGTATGTATGTGCAGGCATTTGATCAAGATCTTTGATTAGATGTTCGCTTAACATGTCCGAGCCCAGCTACTTTTGTAACACCAGAGAGGATCCAGGGAACCTCCCACTGAAAAGGTCAGTCTCCTTAGGTCAAAGGTGACCACAGACACATGAACAGATCTCTCAGAGTCGTCCTTCCTCTTCCCTTTGCATCTCTCCTATCTCCTTCATCACTCTCTCTCCCTCCATCATCTTTGCTTTTTTGTTCTTTGCTCTATTTGAAATTGATTGTCTCCTACCATCACAAAGACACTTGGTTCGAATTGATTGATTGGCTGCGGGAGAGGGAGAAAACATAGACACTGGGGCTTCCACAGCTCTGAGGTGTGTCTAAAGGGAAAACAAATGACGCCATTTTGATGCACTGGAAGAAAACGGCTTTCAGCAGCCTTGGCTGTCTGTTTACACTTCTGGCGAGCTCCTAAAGCAGACAAACACCCTTGCCTATGGAATCAAACAGGAGATTAAATACAGGTGATCTGAAATACAGGAAACAAACAAAGACACTCAAGCAACACAAACTCACTCTCGTACTTGCGTGATTAAAAAAAATAAATCAGACAAACACATGGGGACTATTCACAGACAGAAAGGGGTTACACAGGACTGACGCGTAATGCATACATACATATACACATCATTTGTAGAAATACATAAACATCACATTAATAGGAATGTACTTTGGACCCCAGGCTTTGTTTTCGCTGTCTTGCCCCCTCTCTGCTACCGCAAGTTATATTTGAATCCTGCCGTTTTAAATACACGTACTGTATATAGTATCCATACATAAAGAATTGCTCATCCCACTCCTGGTCATGGAAGTGTTTTTGTTTGGTTTCTTTGCCATTTTTTAATATGGGAATCACTTCAACACACAGATGACAGTCTTCAACACAAAATCAACTGAACATAGTGTTATTTTCATAGTGTTTATAATCTTTTTTTTTTCATTTTATAACCTAACTCATCATACTTTATGTCCAATTTGTTCATTTTCTTTTTTCAAAAAGGACAACGTGCAAACTTATATGAACAATAAATTATGCATAAAATGCCTTACAATAAACAACAGGTCATATCAGAAACAATATAAATGGTCTCAGGGAAAAATAAGATAATTTCACACTATATGTAGCATCACTGTCATCGCTAAATATTGATGTGAATGATTTTCTGCATAACCTTTTGAGATTTGAGGTATATCGAGATGAATTGTCTTAAACGTGCTTGCTAAGGTGTGCTGCTGCCCTGGACAGAGGGATCAGTAAAGAGGGTTTGGATAAGGGGAACAAAGAATACACTAATCACTGTTCTTGGGCTCAGTTAATAATGGGCTACATTTGACACACACACTCCTATATTCAGATTACAAATTACATAAAAATATCTCTGATAGGAGTGTGTGCGCATGTGTGTTTTGAGAGTGCAATCATGTTGTCAGGCCAAATATGCGATTTTCAGATTGGTATGAAGAAGTGCTCTAAAGTGGCTCCCCCTTTAGTTGCTCCCCTTTCATCCAGTGTGTGTCCCTCTTCACTTGAATGTGTGTGTGTGTGTGTGTGTGTGTGTGTGCGTGTGTAGGTGTGTGTGTGCGTGTGTAGAGCAGTCCAACTCCCGGTTGAAGGAAAAAGGCACTCAACTCTTCCTGCTTGACAAACACATGTGCTTGTCATGCAACATGACTGCTCTCTGGCAATGTGTGTGCTATTGTGTGCGTGTGCGTGTGTGTGTGTGTCTGTGTGTGTGTGTCTAGTGTGCACACAGCAGGCTTGAAATATCTTTGTATTAGTATTAGTGGCTGCATTTATTACTTTAGTATTAGTGGCTGCGTCACAGTCCTCTCCATTCTGAGTAATATCTTCACTCAATCTTTTTTTTAACTCTACAAACTTAAAAAAACTGTCCTAAAATGACACCACTAACAGGGATTCTGTTCTAGTGCACTACATAGCGACCCGAGCCCAATTGGAGATGGGAGAATGTCGCTCAAGATCTTCCATTGCCGCCATGGGAATGAGCCTCCCCTGCTGCAATCTTTTTTTCTTCCTGTTTCCTCTCCAGTATGATTATCTCCCGCTAGAAGATGCTACACAACTATTGGCTTTGCCCACATACGCGGATAAGAAACACACACAGAAAAGGGCCGTTACTCGCGGTAAATCCTGCCCCACAAAAAATGAAATCATCAGCAGAGGAATGCAATGACAGTCCAATTCATCGGTGTCAAAAGTCCAGCGATCAAGGAAGAGTCCCTCAAAGTCCATCTACATTGTATTCACAAAAATGCACAGTCACTTGTGGTATCCATTCCTTGTCTGTGCATAGGATCAGTCAACGACATGTTAATTCTTTCTAGTCTTTAACTTTTTCGTTTTTTATTTACCATTTTGTCAACAAGGTGCTTCTTTACATTAAGTTTCAAGCACAACATAGCACAATAGTCATGAAAAGAGGAAACCATGTGTCTATGGTACTAGATTTACCCGCATCAATGTTATGGAGGGAAAGGATAAAGAAAGACAACAACAGGGACCGTCACAAGTAGATAGAATAGATACTGTAAGACACAGAGAAAGAGCATTGAAATTAAAGGTTATTTACATTTATATACTGTGTCTGAGGTATGGAACCGGCGACATGCCCGTCAGTGCTTGCAGTGTGAAGGTTGTGATGATCCAGGCCAGACACGGGGCAACGAGCGAGTTGCATCTGTTCACTGATTATCATAAAGAGGCAAACGTCATTGGCACTCAGGATCCTATATTGTGACATTTGACCTCTGTGTTTGGCCACTAGAACAGAGCAAAGCTCGCCCCTCACGCAGGTGATGACACATGGAGTCCCTTTTTGATTGTTCTTTTTACGTAACCTGAAAATAACCTCTTAGGTGGCAACAACCGTGTAGCAATAGAGCCTGTAGGTGCCCTCTCAGAAACAGACATTCAAATGTGTATCAAACTGTCTGGTGTAATTATTGTATTTCCTCAAATAGTGACTTCTGCTCTAACAGATAAACTCAAATACTGTAGATGCCTCTTTCTTGCCTCACCCTCAACAAACAAAACACATTTGATACCACCCCATGTTGTGGTAGGCAACACATTCAGTGTCTACACAGCAGACATGGCATCTGTAAAGCTGGCGTTTACGGCAGAGAGTGCCGCAATAAACCACTTGCATTTCAACATTGACCTGGAGTTCATAGTTCAGAAAACTGACCAATAACAAGGCCAAGACAGACCCTCTACTGACTGATGGAAATCGTGACACAAAATAGAAGACATTTTTATTATCTCCGCCAAGCGCAAGCGTGGAGGTTATGTTTTTGCTGTTTGTTTGTTTTGTGTTCAAAATAACTTGAACAGTTCTGAAATGATTTGGGTGAAAATATAATTATACAGAAGACTATGGAATATGGATATGGTAGAACTGATTCAATTTTGGGGGTGATCCGGATAACCGTCTGGATCCAGGAATTTTTGTAAGGATTCTTTAACTTTGCCAAGTAGGACCATTTTTGGCATTTGTGCATTTAACTGCACAAAAAATGGTCATAGCACTTGAAAAAAAAACCACAGGACACGTTTCCAACTGGATCTGCACAATATCAAAGACTTCTCAAAAAATGTAGTATTATTATTTTGGTGTGAATCACAATATTAGGGGACTTCGGTCTGAGCTGTCTGAGTCCTTATCTATTGTCCAACAGTAGGCATGTATCTGCAAATGTTTTAAATTAAAATTCATTTATGTAAAATCAGTTTAGCTAATTTAGTTTTAGCTTTGGAATTTAAAAAATGGGGATACTTGGTTTTTTTTTATATTAAATAATATATTATGTGTATATTCATAATTATATATGTTTGTATTATGTATTCATTAATTATATATTATTTGGATTAATTTGCATTATTTAGTTTTGTGTAAAAAATGATTAAACATACAGTATATTGTTTTATTTTATTATTGTAAAAAGCAAATGTATCTCCTCCCCTACATCGGCAGCCACTATTTGAGTAAGTACGGTATTTTGTTTATGTCTTTTTGGTTTTAGAGAAGCGACACTCATGCATAATGCTAAGTTAGCGCTTTGGTTTTTGTTTTTACAGTATTTCCGTGTTTCGCTCGCAGAAAATCTGACCTCACAGGACACAAACATGCGAGAAGATGTGGTTTAAATAGACAGCAGGTGGCAGTGTTATTGCCAGCCGACTCACTGCATGGAGGGATTACATTCAGCTAGTATGTGAAGTGTTGCACACATGCACACACGATACACACACATGCATTGGTGAAGGTATTGAGGAGGCATGTGGTTAGCAGGTCCAGGGACCACTTCACCCACACTGTTTATTGTGTGTTAGTGAAATGAAGAGCTGTGGTGGATTGTGGCATCCAGCAGGCACATCTGCTGACTGATTGTGAAAAACATCTTGTGGCGATCTGGGTTTTTTACTGAAAATAAGCAAACCAGCACCAAACCTAAATGAAAATAATGTCTTCCTTATCGAGGCCTTGGCTTTGATTGTTAGCCTCTTTATCCAACAGAGACCCACATTGTGGTTTAGTGTGAGCCACACTGACAGCAACTTGTTTCAAGCTACGTTATCTTTGGTATGAAGAGTTGACCCCTGATATTAACATTCAGACTGAAAGACATGATCTGATTCATCTGCATATGTCACAAGTACTTTGAGCAGATGAAGCAAACAACTACACACCCTGTAGCTCACTGCTCACATGAGATACAACCCCCTCCATGAATCTGTTCAACCTATCATATCTCCCTCAGGCCTTGGAGAAAGCAGCAACCGAGGAGGTACCAGGGTGGATGGGCGAGGAGTTAGCATTGCCATGTCTGTGAGAAGTGTGCTCATGGCCATGTACCCCATGACCGTGCTCCTCCACGTCCCAGCGGTCCGGACAGCGACGGCGTGAGTTCATGAAGAAGTTGGAGACAGTGGAGAGCTCCAGGCCCAGCTGATGGGAGATGGTTAGCTGCATCTCCTTGGAGGGCCTGCGGTTCTCTCTGAAGATGGCTACCAATGTACGACGCTGCAGGTCTGTGAAGACCAGTCGCTGCTTCTTTGGCAACTGGTTGCGCTCCCGTCCTCGGTCTTCCTCCTTACGTTTACATGCTGGAGACAGGGCGGACGATGAAAGAGAGAAAGCATTTTAGTCCCTGTCAAATGCACAGTTTTTGTAAATGCACAACATGTACAAGGACAGAAAACAGGAAATGTTCAAGGAAAATCATGTGACAACATAGCAGAAAAATAGGGCATTTGTTACTATGCATGACAGCGTTTATGTTGCATTTCAATATAACGCTAAAGACCTACTCAATTTACAATTGCCATTTGTTTTAGTCACTTTGAGTTTGTCTCACTTATTCATATTTACACCTGAAAGTGACTCATTTGCTCCCGTGTCTAGGTTCCCAAAGTGGGGCACACATACTTCCAGGGGTGCACAAATTGTCAAAAGGAGTACATGAATGCAAATACAACAGCGTGACTATATTTGGGTCAGAAAGCCTGGTGCGGTGAACTGTCAGTTACTGCATATCTGCCAACATGAACAATTTTATCCTACTCAACATGCAAACACATTTCTGTCCCCTAGGGAAGGCATGAAAGTGTGCAGGAGTAGGGGTTACATGGCTTCAGGTCAAATGTCTGCACTCCTCAAAAACAGCAATTACATTCGCTGTGTATTGGGGTATCCCGACATAAATTTTGGACTTCCGATTTGATGCCGAAATTGCACCCTTGAATATCATCAGATACCGATATAAATCTGATATCTGCACGAATTACACATACTTTTATAACTTGTTTTGTAGTGTTGAATGTTGATAAACACATGATAAAATGTAATACTTGGCCATATTATGGTCATTTTAGGCATTACCGGAACTTCTTTACTGGGCATTTGATTTCTTAGCGGCCATAGCAACTAACGCTACTTCCATCAACAACAACAGAAAGTATGCCAACACAAATCGAGTGTTTTTATTCAATTTGTGTGTTGTCCTTTGATAAAATAGATTTTTATGAATTGTGCTTCGGTTGTTGTGATGGAAAATGGTCAGTCACACCAGAAGTGGACATGGCTGTCATTAAGTTTGAGCTTGTTTAGCATCAGGCTACCATTGTAGTTTGAAGCACAAGGTGAGGAGCAGTGAGTAACTATAAAGGAGACGTGAAAATGGAGGACTACACAAGCAGTCCAATGAATAGGTAATTTGTAGGAGATCACAAGATTCAAGCATGGCGAGATTGTTTATTCAGAAAAAATATGTTGTTATAATGAATGAATTAATTAAGCACACACGATAGATTGCCAGGTGCATGCATGTCTATTTTCCTCTTCTCTTGCCTCCAAACAGGCAGGAAGAAGGTTCACGCTGTGCTAGTTCTGCGCTCCTGGGCACGTTTGCTCTATGAAACAAAGACTAAAACAAAGTGAGCCCTCTTGTCAGTCATACAGTTTCTTTGTCTCTGTGAGGGAAGCGTACAAACAGCAGAAGAGTTTTGTCTCGTGAGAAGCAATGCAAGGTAACACAGAGGTATGGCAAAGGATGCCAAATTTGTCTGCAAGTTGCAGCAACAAAAAGGCAATGCAACAAACTTCTCCACCAAAAACATAACCACCGACCCATTTTTCCCAGTGGGGAAAAAATTACACGTAGTTGCAGAGCCTTCAGTCAACACTGTGACGTTTGGTAAACAAAGTAAATACTAAAGGAACAGCGCAAAATGGTGTGCGCTCACAGAAAGTGTACTTTGCTGCATATTGTACATACTGTATATACTTTTTATATACAATATATATACTGTATTTATATGTATATATGTGTATATGTGTGTATAGATGTGTGTGGAGGGGTTGTGCGTGTGTATGTGTATATACAGTTCATACACATACAGTTTATCTATATATATATAGAGAGAGAGAGGGAGAGTGAGGGCAGGAGAGAGTGAGAGAGATAAATAAATATATAGATATAGATATAATATATTCATAGCAGTTCTGGGGACTACACTTTTTTTTCTTTAGTAGTAAATTTGGAATCTGACATTGGAAAAAAAAAAACATCAAAGTCAATATTACTACTAATCTTATGTATAGTTAAGCCTGATCTTTGACATAGAGCTCCATCCCCATAAAATGTATTACATTGAACTAATTTTGTTTGGGGGGGTTTTCAGCAATAATTGGTGGCATCATTGAATCAAATGGGGATTTAGAGGGTTGAATTGTGTGTGTTCTATTAGACTTCAAGTTGATCAATTTGATTGAAAGATCTAAACAAAAAAGTAGAAAAAAATATGAATCTGTTGTGTTTTGATAGCAGTTTTTGAGAGTAGACTTTTTTGTCCACTAAGGACCTGAAAGGGTTGGGTATATGTTAGGGCTGTCAAAATTAATGCATTAATAACAGACATTTCTGTCAAAGGCACTTATTTTTGGACGGATCATTAACATGCGCACATCCCGTTTGACCGACACTGTAGTTTGAGGAAACGTGAGCTCTCCTCAAAAGATAAAGGTTATTTGCATTTACTGTGAGTTGAGTTGATCTTTGTTGAGTCACTTCTCAAATACAAGAGGGGAAAGAGGTTACTGGTACACTGCAGGTATTTTTTAAATTGTCATTTATTCAGTGGTACCTTGGCATATTAGTGTCTAAAATAATTAGTGTTTTTTTAGATGTGAACCATCTCTCCTTTGCTTCAAACTATGAGCTAAAATTTGGGTTATGAGCTGCTAGTTACCAGCAGGGATAGCCCAAGGACAGCTATTTTGGGGCTTGTTTCAACGTGATCATGACTGAAGATGCGAATGGATCTAAATAGCATTAGCAGCGCTAGCATTAACAACGTGCTAGCTAGTCACCGGGAAAGATTTTCAACACATCAACAAAACATATGTACTGTACATTATAGAGATGTAATTTATCTTATTACATCTATGTACTGTATCTACAAATTGTATTATGTATTGTGGAAACCTATGACAGGAACAACGTCAAATTAAAATAACAAAATGAGTAGAGTCCCACCATCCGCCAGTAAGTTTGTTTACCAGAGAGGTGCACCTCACAAATATACGCCTTAGCACTGAATAAACAAATCTTATATTTATGCATTCTCACATAGTATCAGCATTTGGGGCCAAATGTGAGGTGAAGGAAATAGTGGGAAAATACAATGTAGTAGTCTATCTGTGCAGCATAGTAGAAAGTTAGATGGTGCATTCAAGGACTGTTGAACAAAGTGGTACAAATCGCTGCTCTCATTAAACATTAAATTTGATGTAGTTATTTACAAATTATTTGATTTAAATTTTTATTAGCGTTTTTTTTAATAATTGCACCTGAACGTTTTATGCTGCCCGGTGGTTGGGGACCCCTGCCTTGCAGTATGAATGGTGATGTGCTTTTTCACACATTTGAAAATACTGTAAGAATGCAATTTTATGCAGTTGGCTTCTTTAGCCTATAATGTAAGATGTTGATGTTAAAAAAAATCTTAACATCAACAAATGTAACCGTTTAATTGAATAGAATTGAGTCGTATTGTTTGTACACTGTATTGAATCGTTCTGTTTTTAAAATACATTGTTTTTCAATCATATCTTAACCTGTGTAAGATGCGTATTGAACTTATACCAGGAAGAGTTTTACATCCCTACTTATTCATTCGTTTGTTGTCTATGCCGCTTATCCTCATTAGGGTTGCGAGTATGCTGGAGCCTATCCCAGCTGGCTACTTGTAGTACTACCCTACTTATTATAGATAGCAATTAATGGTGATTAAATGTGAGTTAACTATGGACAAAATGTGATCAAATTATTTAATCGATTGACAGCTACAAACACACACACACACACACACACACACACGCACTCTGGCGTGAAAAAATGTTCCTTCCTGATTTATTATGTTTTGCATGTTTGTCACACATAAATGTTTTAAGAAATTTAACAAATTTAAATATTAGTCAATTACAACACAGCTGAACACAAAATGCAGTTTTGAAATTAAACTTTTTATTAAGAAAAGTTGTTTTTATTAAGAGAGAAAAAATCCAAAACTCCCACTCATTTTTGCAGAATTGTTGTAATTCAGCCACATTTCCAACATGAACTGCCGTTTTAAGATCATGCGGCAGCATCTCAGTAGGATTCAGGCCACTAGGCCACTCTAATGTTTTCATTTTGTTTTTCTTCAGCCATTCAGAGGTGGACTGGTTGGTGTGTTTTGGATCATTGTCCTGCTGCAGAACCCAAAATGGTTTTAGCTTGAGGTCACTAAAACAGATGGCCGGACATTCACCTTCCGGCTTTTTTGGTAGACAACAGAATTCATGGTTTCATTTATCACAGCAAGTCTTCCAGGTCCTGAAGCAGCAAAACAACCCCAGACCTTCACACTACCACCACCACATTTTACTGTGTGTATGTTGTTTGTTTTTTTTTAATGCGGTGTTATTGTTACGCCAGATGTAATGGGACACACACATTCCAAAAAAATGTTTGTCTCGTCGACAGATCATTGTCCTGCTGCAGAACGCAAGTTGGTTTTACCTTGTGGTCTCAAACAGGCAGCCAGACATTTTTTTTTTGTAGACATAATTCATGTTTTCATTTATCATTGCAAGTCTTCCAGGTAAAACAGCCCCAGACCATCACACTACCACCACCACATTTGACCGTTGGTATGCAATTTTTTTTCTGAAATGTGGCGTGGTGACTTTTACACCATTTGTAACGGGACACACAAAAAAAGTAATCACTTTTTCACACAGGGCTATGTAGGTTTGGATTTCTTTAATTGCCTTAATAAGAAATTTCATTTAAAAATTACATTTTGTGTTCAGTTATGTTGTCATTGACAAACTTGCAAAATAATTACAAATCAGGAAGGGGGCAAAAAAAATTCACACCACTGTACGTATACAGTATATAGGGTATGTGTGTTTATATATACATATGCATAGATATATAATTAGCAATATGACATAACATTAGTGGCTCATTCGGTCTCAAAATAAAATTGAGAGTACTATTGTTTTTACAATAATGTGGGAAAAAAAAGGTTTTAAAATGCACCTGCATTGTTTTGTGAATCAGTAAATTTAAAAGTCTGTTTGTCCAGTCATATATTTTTTAATTGTTTTCTTTAAAACAATGTTTCTTTTTGTCTTGTTTCATTCGTGTGGACCCAATACTTGTATTGCTAAGTGTTGTGGCTGTTTTTGATGTGTTAACTTCAGCGTTTATGAACCTGATGTTTTTTGTTTTTTGTTTTTTTTTAATTATTTGGAGATTGGCAAATTAACACAGCAATTTTCCCCCTGATGATAGAAACTAATGATTACCAGGAGCACTTGGGGCTGGTCTCAAATATAGTGGAATGTAAATGGAAAGGACTGCATCTGTTCAAGCCTGTTAAAAACAATAAATGTATTTATAAAACCACTTTATATCAATATTTTCATCTGCCCCAATAATGTAATGATTTTACCTACCTCAATGTCAGCATTTTTGTGGGATAAAAAAAAAAGATTAATTAGATCAATTAATTACAGATTGTGATTAATCTGTCATTTTTCAAAATTGACAGCACTGGATTTAATATTAACGTACTTCATTGAGGCTATTTGTGTGGTTTCTTGGAATTGGAGGAGCGTGCAAAAGACTGAAATGCTGACAAAGACGCGGGGGGGCCGCCTTGCTTGGATGCACCGTCAGTGAGGCTCGGTTCTGGCCGTGAGGGCTGGAGGGAGTCTGTTCTGTTCTGCTGCCCTAAAAAGCTGCAATGATCGATTTTCCGCGGTTTTCTCCTGAACACGTGGTCCAGTAATCAGGGCTCCCTTCCCCACCCTATCGATCGTCATTGATCCGCGGGACCGAGGTGTGTGTGTATATGCGTGTGCGTGCGTGTGGCGGGAGTGCGCGTGGTATAGAATTCGGAAGCGCGCTTTGTGACAGATGGAGAAGAAATTGTTTATCAGTTGGGGAACAAAGAGGATGTCTCGGAAAAGCGTGTGGATGACGCAGTGTCTCTTCACTTGTAACACAGGAAGTGGTGTTTTGTCATGGAAGAGGAGGATGAGGGCAGGAAAGGAGGCTGCAGAGTCGAGGTGGTGCATGCACGTGATGGATGACTTTACAGCAGGTTTAGACAACAACAGTAAACAGATTTGACTGTGAGGAGAGATCAATGTGGACGTGCACATGTGTATGCATGACTTAGTGAGCGTGCATGTGTTTGGAGGCCCATTTTTCATGTTTGTTACTGCAAGCAAAGCATAACTGCTCTTCTTATGTGCTTCTTTTCCACACACACACACACACCCCTCCCTGTTTTTTTCTCTCAATTGTTTTAATTTGCCCTCAGATTGATAGCCCCTCATATTGATTGATCCAAACCATTTCATGGAATGTTTATTCAATTGGTTCAGGTCCAGCCATGCCAGAATCTGCTTGCGGCTCTCTAAGTGCTATCTCAAACCAAACTCAATACTCCCTAATGTAATGACTGAAGGCTAGTGCTAATATAGTGATAATTTAATATGTAATGCCTGTTTTCCAACAAGTTTGGGCTTCCGGCCATTTCGCAATGCCAACACCACTCTGCTTCTCCATTCAAATCCAAGCATAGCTTACAATGGAGCCTCCTGTGAGGGGTTAGCACAAGGCCTGAGCTTGGTCAATACATATTTCAGATAATCAATAAGTTCATTTCAAATGGTGCCCCTGAACGGTCCGCTCGGCAGCAATGAATAGGGCCGCAGGGAAGTGAAGGAGGGAGCTCCTCATTAAACTACCCTCTCTTGAGACAAGAAGCAAATCGCTGGAGCTATCTTTAGGTGCCTCATTATCAAATGGGCCTTTCTGAAGGGACAAGCGCCTATACACTCAGCAGTCTCAAGTGGCTCCCGCTTGTTTTCATATGTCAACAACAGCCATTTATCTCAGACTCTGTGGCTTATAGAAAGATTAAGCCATAGCCTCCTCTAGTGCTGCTTTCTACTTTCTATTCTACTAAGACTTTCTACGCCGTATATGGCATGGGTGAGGATGAGGAGGGCAACACTTTGAAAGTCGGGGGTATCCAAACGTTGTCCATCATACACATACTTGGTTATTGAAAAAAATGTAAAAAGGCTAAAAAAAAACATTTTTGTTAAGACAAGGCTTTGTGTGTCTTGATTTGTGATTAGTATTAGTGATTTGTCTCTTTACATTGTGCCTCTTTTTGCTGTTTTTAAATATTATTTCTACAAGGTAACTGGGAACAAAGTGCCTCCAGGTCTCATTTTGGACCCCCCTGGTAAAAATCTCTCTCTCTCTCTCTCTCTCTCTCTCTCTCTTTGTCTTTGTTTTTCTGGCTCATCTGCACACTTAAGTGTGCACTCACTGGACACGTCATTAGGTACACCTGCACAATCCAATACAAGAGCGTTGTACTAAATATAGATATACTGTATGTCTTTACAAATATAATAATGCTTGCTGAGACAGGTCTTACTTTAAGAACATGATTATTGTTGTGATTGTAATTTGCAATGTAGTTTATGGCTCTAAAAGTGTAATAGTAACTGTCAATATGGTGCACTAATCAACACTGCAAACTGCAATATCAAGAGTATTAAGTATGAAGGGTCCGGTGAGTCTCCCTAGTTCTTTACGAGTACGAGAGAGAAAATGGTCCCATTTGAGTGGAGATGGATGCCCAATTTCAAGTCATCAGGCTCACTGAAAAAGACACATCTATGTTTATAGTAACAGCATAGAACATCGTGAAATAAAAAGTCAATTAGGAGCACACTGTCTAATTGCAGAAAATATATAATGAATGTATGAAATTGATGTTGTGTGTGTGCGTGCGTGCGTGTGTGTAGATGGGACATGAGGGGGGCAGACGGTGAACTAACCGCACCGTGCTGCTGCTAGTCGACGCCTGGACGGAGGGATGAGATCGGGCTTTGTGTGCGGTGAAACGGGCCCTCTCCCGCCCTGGACGGACTACTGCAGGCGAGAAACAGTTTTGTGTCAATCACTCTTTGTCACACCTCTCAAGATGTACGCTTATTGATTGTATTGATCATATTATAGGCTCTTTCATTGCCGGGCAGTATAGTAGAACCCTCCCACCATCATCAGCCCTTCCGCACACGACCACAGCGGCCCTGCAAAATGCCCCAAATTGATCAGGATTGGATTATTTGAAACATTCCCTTTAGTTGTCAATTGAAAGTGCGTGTTGTCTTGTCGGGACAAGTGATGGGAAGCTTTTGATGGCGTTCGGGTAGTGGCTTGTAGTCTATAAAAACCGTCGTCTTATTGGCTTTTGTTTTTTATGCTTTCTCCGTTTTTACTTAGCGTTTCTCTCAATACAAATTAAGATTTAAAGAGCTAATTTCCTCCCCCGGAGACCTTTACGTTAGCTAATATTTAAGAAAACAAATCAAGAGAAACGAAAAAAAACATACACCCCTAATTAAAACGTATGTAAAACTTTTTCAACAAAATGGAGCAAAGATGAACTACACTTGATAGTTCATCTTTAAAATTGTCAGGGGGGCCAAAATGCTGTTTGAAAAGACAAAGAAAAGGAGCATTGTAACTGAATATAACACTAACATTTATATTAACCATGAACTTTTGGGCAATATGTAGTCTGTATTTTAGAACATATAATTTAAAAGATAGAAGAGACATCAAAAAGCACAATCTTGTTACGTAATACAAATATCTGCACTAAAGTTCTTCAAATTATGTCTTAACATAATAACATAATAATACAAATAGACCGTGTTTAGCTAAAATATCTAACTGAACCTACACATTTAAGCATGAACTGATTGTATACATACAAGAGTCAAAGCCTTTCATTTGACATTTTACAGGTTTTATAAGTGTTGAGCTTGCTCCAGATTAAGCTCATGAAATGACAAATAAATCAAAATGACAGCCCTAAACCATGCGGGAGTTATAAACAAACTGTGCAGCCTTTTGCTGCATATATTTCTACTCCCTAGCCACAATAATTTGTGCACACAAATCAAATTGATGTCATAATTATGAGATTGAGCACAGTGTGGCCTCAGTGGCCATAAATGCATTGCGGCGAAAATGCTTACTCTCTATGTCATGAAAGATAATTGCAAATATTTGTTCAGTGGTTTGCTTCACTATATAACTCTGCAAATGTCTTCCTTACAGTCTCAAATGATCGCTGTGTGTGTTAAGAGAGAAAGGAGATGAAATAAGCATGCAGGGCAAATGAATGATGTGCTGGTCCAGAGCCAGACGTAAAATAAGGAGGAAGAAATAAGGAAAGGATGGAAGGAGAGCAGGAGAGCACCAAAGAGAGCATAAGAGAGGAAATCAATACCGATTCAGAGCGAGTCAGATAAGCCTGAACAATGTATAGTGCAGACACACTCTATAACCTAGTCACACATACGCGCACACATGTGAAAACACACACACGCCGCATGCCTCCATAAAGACTTATTACAAAGGCCATAAACCAAGCTTTAAAATCAAATGACATCACAACCTTGGGTGGCCATCAGGATGTGCTGACATTGGCAGAAAGCACTCATCACAACAACTCACTCGTAACTGGAGGCTCTTTGTCTAAGATGCTCCTTTGTGATCAAATATCAACAATGTTGACGCGATCCCACCGGGGAACTCTTTTGTCACAAATTGCAACACTTATCTTTTCCAGCACGTAAATCGACACCATGTTTGCCTCTGACGATGATGTAATTTCACAGGATGTCGGGGTGTTCTTCCAAACCACTTACACGCCCTTTTTTTCCTGAGATGGAGTGTGGTCCCCTCAGCTGTTAACCACAGATTTGACTTTGCTTACCTAGAAGATGCTGTTACAAGCAGCTTACACCTTCACTTTCTGCAATGCCTTTCTTCCCCCGGCCCTCCGTCTTCCTCGTACTTATCAATTATTAAGGTCGCTATTGATCCTTTCACTAGCCTGCCTCTATCAGGCTGTTCACACAAAGCGCAGACCTGGCTGCCTTCACTCAATCAATGGCATCTCACAGCCCTACATGTGCTGTTCTTATATTCCACCTGCCAGTTTTGCTTTTTGCATTTCACAGTGTAAACCAGGCGCTATATACAGTACCACTTTTGTTTATTCTAAATCCTCCTTTCTGAGTCATATGAATCTTTGATAAGGCAGTCATGTTTGACTGACACTAAAAGATGCCTCTAATATGAGTGCATGGAGGATGGGAAACGGCTTTGGTTGGTGCTCCATCCTCTGATCCATTATTTGTTTTGCTCAGATTTCCCGAACCTAAACCGCCTGACTGCTTGTTGCCAGGTTAGCCAGAAAAGTGAGGTTTTTATGATGTTGCTGTCACGCTGAAGAGGGTTGAGAGAAAATATATAGAAAGGAGGGGTGTTGGGAAACAGCCCTATTGATCTCCAATGTGCAAAGCTAGGCAAACACAAAAAGGACAGAGTTACACTATTAATGGTACTCACAACACCGACTGCTAATCCCTCTTTATCTATCTATTCATCTATCCTGTCTATCTTTCTACCTTAGCTGTCTATCCAAAATAGATAAAGCTCAATTTTCCCTGTGTAACGTTTTATTAATTTAACAATTCATGTGATTATTACTTTGGTTGTCATTGGAGAACTCTAACATTTAGACTCATCTAAATGTCATAATCAAAATATCACAAACACTACAACGCGCGTATTTTTAAATTGTACTTTTAATGAACTCTTGATTCCTTCATCTCCGGTGTTAGAATCTCACACATGGTGACATGCACTTTGCACACCCTATACCTGTCTCGTGTTCTAATTTTAGAGCTTTTACTACAGGCTGCTCAATGAAAAGTCTCACAGAGTGTGCGGTTATTGCGTCTTTCAGCTTCAATACGAGTATTGATTCGCGTGCCACATTTAAAAGGGAGAGTGGGAACTCGTGTATTGATCAGGCAGCCTGGGGTCACCACAGCTTTCTCCCGCGCAAAGGTGGCCCTGCACAAGCCCACCATGTTTACAGTCTGGAAATGAGAGTGCAGAAAGATGGCTTTACCTTTCTTTATTATTATTATTATTACCATTAATTAATTAATGTTGTTTTGGTGAAAACTGAGAGACAGTCTGCTAGATCCACATAAACGCAAATTAATTGATTTGCCCTCCTTAATGTAATACATTTTGGTAAGCCTAGTCTTGGCTTTGTTTTACCAGGGTGAACTGTCCGTGGTTCTGAAATGTGAGGCCTGTCCAAGTTCAGTGTTTTTTTTTAAGTCTGAATTAATTGTGTGATGTAATAGTGCGAAAAGGGCAGTTTCTTACCGGCCAACCTCAAGGCAGACATCCTCTGGAACTCTGGCTCCTGCAGCCACTTCCACATCCTCCTAAAGGTCTCCCGACCGGATTTAAGCTTACTCCAGGGTTTGGGGTTTCGGAGCAGGTCTGAGAGAGTCCCTTGCGACCGGCTCAAGATCCTCTGGGCAAATATGGCCTGTGGGATGGAATATCTCTTCAATTCGGCCGTTATCCTCTGAGCCACTTCCTTTGTATTGATTTCCTCCGCCTGTATGCCGGAGCCTGTGACCCCCTGGCCGCTGCCATGGCCATGCCTCTCACGGTCCCCAAGCATCACCCCGCCGCCAGGCTGAGAGTGAAGGTGGCCATGTGGGTGGTGGTGCATGCCATTTAGGTTGGTTATCATGCTGTGGCCGTGGCCACCTAAACTCCTCGCCAGGTGCTCTTGTTCACTTCGGGACAGCATGGAGGCGTGAGACTCAAACCCTGACACCGGGGAAAGCATCTTGGCTTCGGCTGATAGGTGTGCACTCGGGCCGTACGACGAGAGCGGCTGCTGGGGGTTGTGCAGAGAGCCCAGGCCGCTCGGCAGCGGGGAGAGCGAGCCGTGTCCCATGCCGGACATCTCTTTGGGGTAGTGATTGTAAAGATTGCCCATGGGGCCGAGCCCGCGGTGGTCATCCCGCATCAGCGTGAAGCTGCCACTGACGTTCCCGGAGGAGAGTCGTTGGTGGGCTGCGACGTGGTGGTGAGAGTGCGGGTGGTGAAACTTATCCGACACGGTGGATATCGGAGGTAGTTGCTGCAGCGGTGCCAGTGTGGTGTATGTGTTGCTAAGGCTCATCCCGGTCTCGCACATGCTGATGGACGGGTGCAGGTGTCCAGGCAGCGCTGACGGATCAGTTCGGTAGTCCCCACTGGATCCCTCCAGGATTGAAGTCATACCAGACACCATGGCTGACCGTGCACCAGGAGCGTGGGAGACCAGATTCCGTGGAGTGGAGCTGGGGGAAGGCAACGGCCGTGAGCTCATGAGGTCCCCCACCTGGGAGTGCGAGGAGATGCTGTGAAGATTCTCCATGGTGAGCTCCATTGCGGGAAGGATATATGTTCCCCTTTAACCCTCCCTCCCCGCCCTCTCTCACTCTCCCGCTCAGAGACGCGCAGTCTTTCCTAAACCTCCAAGCCCTCCTGGAGTGATAAAATTACCAAAGCATTTCAACGCCAATCCATTGATTCGAAACGTTCGATCGAACGTCTCAGTCCGGCGTGGAGAAGTTCTGTTCCCACGCATGCAGGTGCACGAGAAGCGGTCGTCCTCCCAGCGTCGTGCAGCTTTAAGCGTGCAATGTGTCTGTGCACGGTTATATCTCATCTCTGGTCTGCCAGCGCTCCTGCTAAAGGCGAGCAGACGCGTGTCAGGGAGGCGTGGACGCGCATCCGCGTGCTCGGAACGGGTGTACGCGCACGGATTTAGCCACCCCCCTTAACTGTGATAGACGGAAATACATTTGGCCACGGTGGGTTTGTCACACGCTTAACAGATGTTGTGGTCATTTAGTGTGCAAAAAGCTGCGCACATTGTTACATTTACGAGCAGCGGCTTGCGTGTGTTTCCCTCCGACATATGCTGAAGTGCAGCATATCGTTCAGCTCACTATCTGTTGCCGTGCACAGCAGTTGTTTTGGAGATAAACTTTTTTGGTTTTCCCACGGACTGTATGGTTTTGCATTTATAAGCTCAGTGATAAAGCTGATCGAAATATTGACTGACAGAGATTAATGACGAGGCTCGGGGCAGGCTGGGGAGTTGTTGGGGGGCGGTGGGTGACAGAGGTCGCAAAGTTAGAATCGTAAAAGCCGCACATCATTCTCCAAGTCCAAGGAGACTGACGTTTTATTTGGATTTCGATTATAAATACTAAAAGGAAATACAGAATAGCGTTTGGAAATGTGTTCTTACTTCAAACACCCTTGCCGCAAATAGTTGTAAATACTACATGAAAAGATATGTGCAAAGGTATAAACAAAACCCAATATATGCAACACTTACTCAGCACGAGGTAATATTGACTTTTTATTGATTTTCACAGATCAATCAGGGTTTACATTTTCAATATTCCGGATATTAAACGCGTCTAAAATGTCTGCTTTATTGGGGTCTTTTAAAATCACAAATATATTGAACAAAATCTTCCATGAAGATTAACATCCCCACCAAAGTAGCGCAAAAAGGCGCATCATTCAAATCAGTTGAAATGTATTGTACTGTTGTTTGTGGTGTACTTTATTGTATTTCACTTCGTCTTATCTGACAACGTGCGCTGAACAATTTCATTAAAATGAATTGTAATGTTTTTTTCAAAAATGAATAAGCAATCAAGACAGTGCAGTACCTAAGAAATTACCACTAATAGGACCTCTGATCAGTACGGCTGATTGATGTTTGGACCACTCGTTTCCTTCAACCAGGCCGATATACTATCCAAGCCAAGTGTGTGTGAGTGTGTGTGTGTGTGTGTTTCTGTGTGTGTGTTGAACGGACACAAACCAATACTACTGATAATATTACAATACATATTCAACTATATTTACATTTTGAAGGAATATAATTTTGAAGTAAATGTAACGTTTGGAAAGGTAATGCATTTCAGATTGCAGTGTAATTGTGATCAAGCACAATTAAATAACAAGGTAATTATTTCATTATAAACGTATATAAAAATGACAACATTTGCTTTTTATAAATATTCACTGTATTTATATATTGTACATACATCATATTAAATGCTCTCCAGCGATAAAGAACCCAGCAAGCACGAAATAAATAGTTTTTAAACGGCTGAAGGCCTCATACAGGATAGGCGGTGCTTTTGTTTTTTTCGTGCTTGACATTTAATTGGATCCTTACAAAGCAAAGCACAAGCATGCCCTGTGTAATTCTCGGATATGATAAAGCTCCGTGGTCAAGCTGTTGGTTCCTTGGTTCCGAAATTGATTGCAAAGTTCGATGTATCGATCATCGATCGCTTCAGGCTCACTTGACGTGCTTCCCTAAATACTGAAACATTCCTGCGAGGTGGTTTTTTGTAGTGCTTATTCTTTTGGCCCGTGCCCGGAGAATGACTGACACCGGAAAAACGCAGATACAATAAATGTCGCACGTCTTGTTTTATTTTATATCGAGCAGAAACGACTTATGACGTCTCTACTTTTCCCAGTAAGGTTAATAATGATACTTTTCTTGGCCTGCAGGCTTCGTCGATGTGGCTAATGGGAAGCACCCGAAATCCACAATCTTAAAGTAGGCACATATTTATGCATAATTATTTTACTGGAGCATATTTTCTTCATTCATTCATTCATTCATTCATTTTCTATACCGCTTATCCTCACTAGGGTCGCGGGGATGCTGGAGCCTATCCCAGCAGACTTTGGGCGAGAGGCGGGACTGGCCGCCAGTCAATCGCAGATATTTTCCTCATTTAATATAAAAGTGCCTGCCCTTTTTGCTTAAATGTATACTCAAGTTAATTTTGAGGTAGACCTACAGCAGAACATACTCATTGAATTTAGATGCACGTGTATAAAGTTTTAAATGGTGCAGAGAACAGTATAAAAATAGAGCTTACTTATAGCAGATAGAAATGCAGTGTTGCTTTAACTCGCGAAGTTTACCTCGTCAATGTACAATCTCAGTCTCATATTGTAAAAAAAAAGTTAGTTTAAAAGTAATCCGTCAATCGGGGTTAAAAATCAGACTGATTAGAAAGATAAATATAGTACTATAAATACATAGTTTAAATTCTTTCTCTTTAGTGTATATGGAAATTCAATAGAACATATAAACACAAACCATTAATTTGTGTTCTACAGAATCCAAAACTCCTGTTATTTGTGGGGGAAATATAATTAAGTAATAAGTATTGTGACATACTTTATGTGTATTTGATGTGCAATATGCAGGAAGGATGCATTTTAAACCAGACCCATATTGAAACTGGGTGTTGCATGCAAAGTGTTTATTTGTGCACAATTAAAAATCAGGTGTCACAAACTGAGTGACGCAATCAAATCAAAAACATCAATAAAGGATTGAACAAGCTTTTCTTTCTAAAGTGGAGATTATACCCAAAATGCAAATAAATTGACCATTATTTAGATAAAATGAAAGTCAATACGTCATGGTGAAGAATATGCATATAGGTCAAACACAGAACTTGACTATGTGTGTCGTCATCATGGGCAAATCATGTCTACTAAATTCTGTCTGATTTCTTTTAGCCCCACAGGTGCAGTTTTTCAACGGGTGCACTGATTGCAGCAACACTCAGACGGCACATTCCCAAAACATTCACTCTCATTCAGCTTCAAACTTCAAAGGTCAACTGTTTCAGATAACATCAGATTTATTTTTTGTTTTGTGTTTCTGTATTTGGACACATGATGACATTTTTATGAATTGCAGTCTATTTATCAACTGAACATGCACAGGAATAAAATTTCTCCCTATTCTCTCAGCCACGGTTGCTAAGTAACAGATGAAAAGATGTTCTAAGACAGAATCGTCAATCAATTTCCCCGCACTCTGGTGTCTAAGTGTGCGTGTGTTTAAGTATGGCAGAGCAATATTGCCTCTGCAGCTAACTAAACTGTACATGCTTGTATGAGTTGACGCTTAAACAACATTTAATAAAACTATTCGGATCTTCTTTAGAGCGATCCAAATAAGCACCGTTTTATTGGCTATTTCCACTTTGGCCATTCAATCAAAATCAAATAACACCTTCTAAAACATTTCATATCCAAAGGTCAGGGGTTGCTGTGAGTCGACTCAAGAGATTATGTACTCATTTAATTTCGGCACTCGGAGCAGGGACACTCTTATCTTGCATATACAGATAGGCGGCGCAACAGATGAGGCATAGGCTGGTAGAAAACCAGAATGGACGCATTGGACCTCAAAATCGGCATACAACACATACTCCTATTTGTGCTTTTAAAGAGGGAGGAAATTAGCAGATGAGTTTAATGTTTTTTGGGGCAAATATCTGTCAGAATAATTCATACATGCTTGTGTGCCTTTTGTTTTATATGCATCCTTTGAGTTGTTCACCAGGCTTTGCATCATAATTGGTCATCATGTGGTACAAAAACACAGATTTTACAACAATTATTCTTCATTAGTGCTTAATAGGAGTATATAATGTACATGTACAATAAATAGCTGGCTGTGAAAATGTGAGAAATATGCCTGTTTTAAACACCACATCGATTTTAGCCTAGAACAAAGACAGACAGAGAAAGATGAAGACGGAGAGCAAGAGAAGAAGTGAGAGAAATGAGAAATAGATGAAGAGCCCTTGCCAGGTTTAAATATGCTTGTTTTATCAGACACTGGACCACATTAGGCTCTGTTTGCCAACTATTGATGGCTCTTAAAGGAGACAAAAAGGTACGCATTCCACATTGGGTTAGTTTAAAAGTTCTGTATGTCCAAATGCGACTTCTATGTGTGAGCAACAAGGAAAGGGAATGAGAGAGAGCTGGGCTGGTGTTAAGGTGATTAGTCTGGTGGGTTGGCGATAGAGAGAGTTGATCAATAAGCCATCGATCTCCCATTGCAAGTGTCAGGGGGGTAGTGGGAACGAGAGGGGATGTGAGCAAGGATAGGGAGGGAGTCAGGGCCTGGCTTGACTTTTAAAAATCCTTTACTCTGTGGATGACAAATAACCCGTTAGATTGCAGGAGAGCTGGAAAACCTGGAGAGCCTACTGAACCACTTACACACTCACTCACACACACACACACACACACACACACACACACACCTGTATATACGGTTAATGTTCCAAATGTTTCACTCGTAACTAAGTGGGCACAGGCCATTTTTTTTTCTCCACAACAATGGCCTCAAAAAATCTTTGGAGAAACTATTGAGTTCAATGCAGTGAAGTTACTTAGCAGACCATTACTTCCAAGAATTCCTGTAGGCTGAAATATTCACTGAAGCGAACCTCACTCAATAGTTAACCTGGAGGACTTTTCAAATGTTTAGCAATAAGTCTTTTAGAAAAAGGTGAAGTACAAGCAAAGAGTACATACAGCTGTAATCAAAAGTCTTGGGACACAATGGATCGTGTGAACAATATTGTTGGTGTCCTTTGTTAAAGACAGAAAAACTCACAGTGGTTGCTGAAATAACTTGAAACTGACAAAAGTAATACATAAAATGAACTTACAAAAAACAGAATTTGTTGTAATTTGGACATATGACACACTTGATGTTTGCAGACAAAAAAAGAAGCATTCTGACAAACCAGGCAGAGGCTTTGTTATATGTAATATGTATGTATACATATTTGTATGTTATATGTATGTTTGCTTTGCTGCCTCTGGCACAGAACTTCTGCAAAGTGCAGTAAAATGTCAAGACTATCAAGCAATCAAACAAATATCGTGTGCTTCTTCAGCGTGGTTCATTTTGGTTGCTGGACAAGAAGTGACATTATTATTAATCCACAGTCTAAAAAATAGTACACTGCCTCAATGAAACAAATTAACGCAAATTATGTTCAATGGACAACCTAAATTGAGTTGAAGGAATTATCTTTCTTAAATACCTACTTCTCAGTTCTTTGACTTCAATTATATTGTTTTCTTAGGGGATGAGATAAAAGATCCTAACAAAAGTTTCAAAGGAATGCTAAAAGAAAGGCTCAGTATTATAAACCTAACAAAACTGTTTAAGGTTACCTGAGAAGCATCCTTAACCTGTCTGATTGTGACTCCCTAAGATCCATTATTTTGGCAGTATAAAGAAAGCCCTGTAGATGAATTGTCAAAAGAATTGTTCTTTTTTTATTCATACTGTAACCAACTAGCTGGACATGTGTAATGCTAAACACTGAAGATTATAGCATTATCTTACACATCTAGTAGAGAATATAGTCTCATAGATGTATACTTAGCACTAATCTATTTGAATGTTCTAACATAAATCCATCATAAGATGCTAACTGCATGTACCTGTGGTGTTTGTGAGTATGGATGACTTGACGACATTGTTATAAAAATTCAACAAGTTGCTGGTTTGCGGTCAGAATTTTTTACATGAGGACTATGGTGAATTTACCAGCTCAACAGGGAGCACAAGTCCCTTCAGTAGACATCCCAATGAGATTAGACATTGTAAGTGACGGTTTTCACTCTACGGTCCCCTACGAAAGTAGCTCTAAGGGGGGTAAAGGGCCATCTTACCTGATAACTTGTAGCTCATTTTCCATATATTCAGGCTCAAAAAATAAGGTTCCTCATTTGTCCAAAAGTATTAATAGCACATAAACGCCGTTTATATGTTGCTGTTGTTGTTAGCTCCGGCTATGTGAAATCAATTCGCCCATGAAAAAAGTTCCGGTAATGTTCAAAATGATCAAAATAAGGAAAAATGCTGTCAGTATTACATGTTATCATAAATGTACCTGTTAATGCAGCATGTACAGTATATAAAATGATAAAATGTTGTAGGTGGGTCCCATGACGTGCATTGTTAGATCCCACGTGCTAACTTGTTATCTCTCTTTAGAATGCACAGAAAAGGGAAAGAAATATGTTTGTTTCACAGAATTGTTTCAGGATTGTGAATGATTTATTTTAAGTTCATGCAATTACCTGCATTATTAAGTTAATATAACTCATAATAGTAAATGTCTCAACATTATAGTATAGAATATTTATTTAGTATTTAGTATTTAATCAAGTGAATATAATAGTTACACTGCCTTAGTTTTTACAATGTAGGCGGGTGGACAGTTCTAAGGTTCTGTTCAGTTTTAACTTTGCACTTTTATTTTGTAGTCACAAGATGATAAAATGCAGCACTACGGGACAAATGTTGCTGAGCATTTAAGACATCGGTATTAAAGAATTTAGAGATCTGAATAAATAACACCACACTAGAAGAGAGTGCACCTTGCTGAAGGAGGTGGCTTTTTTCCGCATAACTGAGTAGGAAAAAGGGAAAAAAAGCCACAGTCATGTACTTTTCAGTGTATGTAATATTCAGCACTTTGTGCATGGTATATTTATTATAATACGTATTTTAGAATATAATTTATCTTGAACGTTTTATTATAATTCAATATCATTACTTTTTATTTATGACAGTAAACTAATTTAAAAATTCAACACACATGCACGCAGGCTAGAATGGGATTCATACTGTTATTTAAATATGTTTCATTTTAAAATGTATTTACTTGTATAACTAAAGACCTCCACTCTCACAGACTCATAACTCCTAATTGGTAGCTAGCGGTGAACTGAGGCTTTTGCTCAATATTGTATACAAACTTACATTTACACGTGTATCATTTTACTATGCGAATATCTGTGGCGGCCCCATGATGGTGTGTACATTGTGTGTCAGTGAGGATGTTGTTTGTCCCTCCCTTGTGTAACTGTGTGCACGCGGGGTGAGCTCAGAGGGGAGCAATGAGAGGTGAAAGGTCATATGACCCCGGAAAATATCACAGGAGCCCAAAGGACGGATGTCAGGATAATAGAGGACGTAATGGTTATTGAGCAACTCATCATTTTTATTGCTGCCGGAAGTCGTTGGCCACATCAGGTGGGGTTCTCACACTATGGCTGCCTTTGAGTAAGGAGTAGTTGAATTGGATTTGGAAGATTTTGCTAGTAGTCGAATCATCGTCAAATATTGTTTGTTTTTGTTTTTTACAACAACGGTATCTTTATTTACTTAGTGACTGAGAAAGCACAGCAAGAAATCAACCAAGCTCATCCGGAAAGTGCATACAAAATAGGAACAACGTGGCTTAAAAAAGCTGCCAAAGCTGTCAGTTAGCAGTCTAATTTATTGACTTAAAATCCACAGCTGGGAAACAACATTAAATTGGTTTAACCACCTCACCCATTTTAAATCTAATGCAATGTTGGTACTTGTGGTGTGATATGTGAGAAGTTGCTGACACAAGTTGGACTTTACTTTCTTTCACATTTGAACCACCAGCTGCAGCAGGTGATTTTTTTAATAGTTAAGTTACAGTGTTCTTCTGTTAAACGTTCAACACACACATCATTTTCAGTTCTTAGGCAAATTGGTCAGATTTTGTATTAAAATAGGCTAAGCAAAAGCTGTGTATGCTTAGCAGCAACCATGGGCACCCCCATGTGATCACAATGGTACAAGCTTGGTCAAAGGACAATTTATTGCAGTTCCAGATTGATAGTCGAACCCGAATAGTTGCGTAACTCTTCACAAACATTCACAGTGGGATCAAGTCATCATCTAAGTGTGGACGTTTTTCTGTCATATATCATGGATATGATATACGGTGTATACAGTATAAATATAAACAAATGAGATCAGATATTTGATAACATGCCAAATGAGTGGGAAAATAGCTTGCTTGTTTCCTCCACCGTTCAGCAGCATACCGTCATTACCTTATTTTCCTCTCATTTGTCCTCCTGCCTCTCACCTTCTCATGTCCTTGTCTCAAGTGCCATGATCCACCCCCTCACCGGCCACCATGCCTCCCTTTACCTGCTTTGCTCAGGGAGCCCTGCCCCCACCTATTGTCTTCTCCACCAGGCAGTCCCTCAAATTAATGTAGAGATATTGACAAGTGACTGGCCTCGGAGGCATTGATCATCAGTATAGGGAGAGAGGAGAAGAAAAGCTGGGATGAGGCAAGAGCTGCTTGTGGCTGCAACGCATTACACACCGTTAGTCCGCAGTTTAAACAACTGTAATCAAGCACAAAAAGTTGACACTCCTTCATCAGTTGATTTACCTCCTTTGGATTGTCCTCTACGATTCAGAGAGCAGCTGAGATGAGGGCAAAACAGTGAGGAAAATGACAGAAACACACATTTAGTATAAATTAGGCAGACAAGTATCACACCAGGCAGCCTCAGTGCCGCACTCTATCCAATGTAAAGGGGTTAAGGTGCTGCTAACAATGTGCAAAGGGCCAGTTGGTCAATACGCCAATTACATAGATGAGGGTATAGAAAGGGCAAATGATAGCCAATCAGTGAAGTGCTTTTACTGTCTTCTAGCAAGCGCTAAACCCCTGACCCCATTTCATGACCCTCAGGCCAAAGGTCAGCAAGTCAGGGGTCAGAGAGGCATTGCCACGAGCTGGCCAGAGAGGGGTTGTCATGGTTACAGCACTGGCCAAAAAAATGTCAAGGTGTACAGATCAACAGAGGAGAGGTCACTGATGCTGCACTAGGGATGCTAGACTCACGTCAACCATTGTACACTCAGAAATACTAAAGCTCTGGATATTTGCACATTTATTTGAATGATTACTACCCATTGATTAGGATAAATGTGATCTCCTGTAGACTAATAAGCTACTTTACAGTCAAATTTGTTATATTACTATATAAAAGATATATACTACATATTATATAAATTCCAGTTTTGTTGATAAATTGACACATATTTAGTTTAAAGTTAATAGTTTAGATTTTTTATAAATAGTTGAATCCCAGAAGCAAATTATTTCTTAAAAAGATAAAATTACCAGTATTTTTATTGACATTAAATATGGAATCGTAAAGATAAAATGTTGACCCTGTTAGTATCAGCTGATTTTGTATGTGCTTCACCATTTAAGAAGTGCTGGTAAATTTAATTTTTACTTCAATACTATTTTTAAAAATGTGCCATTCTTTATATTCATTCACTTATTTACCTTAAAATCTCTGTATAAATAAAATTAGCATTATTATGACATATTTCCATATTATTCAATTGTACAACAAAGCTCTTGAAATACTGTATTCCTATTTTTAGTTTACTTCTGGGAATGTTTATACATCTTTGTTTGTAATCCATCCATCCATCCATTTTCTATGCCACTTATCCTCATTAGGGTTGCGGGTATGCTGGAGCCTATCCCAGCTGACTTCTGGCGAGAGGCGGGGTACAGTTTGTATGAATTATATTACCTACTGTAATTGTCTTTATGTGAACTTGCACCACCTTGTGGGTGTTTTTCGGTCGTGGTTGAAACAGAGCTAATAATGGACTTTTAAGTTTTCCAAGGAAGAATAAATGACAGGAAAATATTTTGTTTTGTTCCCCCATCTTCATCATACCTGTGTATGTTCATCCTTACTAGTTTGCAAGTTAAACTCATTTTCACTGTGCCACGTTGAAATTGTGTTTGCCCTCAGAGTGCCATTTGTATTAAACCATATGAATAATTGCCTCATTCTATTATTAAACGTTTTATGATTAACATATTCATTTTTTCTCAGACGGAAACGGGTGGACTGTAGCCTCCGGGTTGGGAGTGAGGTCTTGCCTCAGGTGGAGGAGTTCAAGTATCGCGGGTTCTTGTTCACGAGTGAGGGAAGGTTGGAGCGTGAGATCGACAGACGGATCGGTGCAGCATCTGCAGTAATGCGGTCGCTGTACCGGACCGTCGTGGTGAAGAGAGAGCTGAGCCGGAAGGCAAAGCTCTCTGTTTACCGATCGATCTACGTTCCCACCCTCACCTATGGTCATGAGTTATGGGTCATGACCGAAAAGAATGAGATCGCGGATACAAGCGGCGGAAATGAGTTTCCTTCGTAGGGTGGCTGGACTCACCCTAAGAGATGGGGTGAGGAGCTCGGCCATCCGGGAGGAGCTCAGAGTAGAGCCGCTGCTCGCTTCACATCGAGAGGAGCCAGTTGAGGTGGCTCGGGCATCTAGTCTGGATGCCTCCCGGGCGCCTCCCTGGTGAGGTGTTTCGGGCATGCCCAGTCGGGAGAAGGCCCCCGAGGAAGACCTAGGACACGCTGGAGGGACTATGTCTCACAGCTGGCTTGGGAACGCCTTGGTGTCCTCCCGATGGAGCTGGAAGAGGTCGCTGGGGACGGGGAAGTCTGGACTTCCCTACTGAAGCTGCTGCCCCCGCGACCCGGATAAGCGGTGGAAAATGGATAGATGGCATATTAATTTTTACTAACAAACTAACATTGAAATGAAAACTCAAGGTGCCAAGTAATTTGAGTGCAGTATGCACCTTTGTATAATGGGGCTTGACAACAAACAAATAAAAACATTGCACGCGGTACAATATTTCTGTTGCAATTGACAGCACAAATACATTTAGCAACAAAGATTAAGTGTTTTGTGACCTGCATTAGTTCTAGGCTTTTGCAGGCCACATAAAACGATACGGCAGGCCGAATCTGGCCCCAGGCCTTGAGTTTGATACCTGTGATGTAAAGGCATACACTTCCTTCCCTTACTTCCTGTAGCAGAAGCCCTGAAGCAAAAAAACAAAAACAAAAAAACATACCGTATCATAACCATTCAATACCATCTACCAGCAGAGAGCACTGAAGGTCAGACCATACAGTATGAATTTATTTTGACATCTTTGTGAGATCTTTGACCTCTCCTTATCGTTTGTGGTATTATGTTCCCTTTTAGTGGCGCAGTTGAAATCTAATGTTAGTGTGTGTGTGTTGAAAAACACTTTTATTTGTTAGTTCAGGATCGTGGGTGATCGGCTTTACTGAGAAAGACTTAGACACACGGGTAAGTGTAAAATACAGCGCCTTTATTGTACCCCTTACACCGAGTTACAAACAAGCAAAGGTTGGTTATGCACAAAACAGAATCAAAATCTCAGCTCTTACCGTGACGCGCTGGGTTGGAGAGCCTACAACCCCGGCTTGAGTTTGCACCAACCGGCTGGGCGTCTGTACACGACCCGCAGCAGACTCTAACAGGAAGTGGGCTCCCCCCTCCTTTATACAGGTCTGTCCGAGGAGAGCGCAAGACGGGGTGGCCAGTCCATGTCCCACGCTCCCAAGACACAGAGCTGTTTCCCAAGGTTAACAACAAGGGCGCCAGTCGGTACACTGAGTTTGTTTAAAATAGTTTAGATGATTGTGAATTGCGAAGCAAGGTTGAATTGCGAACCAAGGTTACAAACAAGCTGCATGATCGTTCTTTCCCACCCTCTGGTACGCAAGAGGGGAATCAAAACATCATAACAACATACGTTCCCATTTCAGTGTGTTAAGCACATATGCAGTAGTAAAAATGAACCTGTAAACCGCCACATGTTGCCGGAGAATACAGGCTGTCGGTGGAGGTCTTGTATACGCAGACATTTTTAATCATTTTCTATCAAATGAAAATCATTATTTTATTTCATTTCTTAATCATTTTTGCATCTAAAATGACAAATGAAAAATGTAGAGATTTCCACCAAGTCACTTCTTTTCTGGGTGACTACGGACACTTTCAAATTTAAATCATTGTTGCATGGGATTCCTGGCTGTATTCACCACACGGACATCCCAGCACACTACTGCAAGGCGTGGGTGAACACCACGTCTTACGACTCACATGGAATTACTTCTTTCCCACAGCAGAGCAGCAGGGCCGAAACACCTGATAGCTGCTCTCGGTATCAAGTGCAGGCTGCAAACTGGACTAGTACTGTCAAACTAAACAATGGCACCGATCCATGTTTGGATGGATGGGTCTTCAGCACTGAGAGATACACCATTGTGTCGGAGATAAAACTGAATAAAATTATGAAGACACCAGAGGTGGAAGTAAGTCACTCATGTGCAAGTCACAAGTAAGCACCAAGTATTTACCTTCAAGTTACAAGCTTCAAGTTATCTTTATGAGAACCAAGCAATTCAAGTCGAGTCCCTGCTCTTTGTCAAGCAGCTGGAGTCACTGCTTTTCGTCTGCAAGTTGTGTCAAGTCGTACACGTTTTAATTAGGCCTGTTTTATAGATTCAAAATTTAAAAACAAGAGTTATAAACTTTTAGAATTTTTTTTATTACAAATTGTTACAACAAACAACTTGTAGGGCCAAACAGAGCTGAGTTTAAAAAAACAATAAATAAATGAAATAAAAAAATAATACAATAAGTTGTCCTGATAAAACTGATGAAAACTGGTAATTTTACGTGTCATTGTGTCATAGGTGTCCGAGGGAAACTACAGCATAGTTCTTCAGTAGGGAGGGGAAGTTCCCTCTGGCTTCAGACAAGCCTTTATTTATCCACCTTATTCCTAGCCCCCATTTGCTCAGTGACACACTTGTTAAATGATAGAGGTGTGATGACACTTGAAGATTCCAATATAAAATATAATTTACATGTAAGCAAAAAAAGAGAGTTTCAAAACATTTTGAAGGCCATTCCCCAAAATATTTTATCCACGGCACTTATTCTTTTTCAGAATCCTACCAACAGATCTCTTGAACTTCTAAGCCTGTTAATCAATGGGTTAGATATTATTTCCAGCAGACTGGCCAATTGTAAAATTAGAAAACTTCTTACCGATGCTTCATTTCCTTATATTTTCAACCAAAACTCAATTTCACAATTTCCAAGGATCATAAGGAACAAATCAGAACATTTTACCTAAAACTTCCCATCCCTCCTTAGGCTAAGGAAATTCATTACAAAGTCCTCTCTGGAATCTAACCTTCCGAAGCATTTCTTGGATGCAGGTTTTCTTTTGAGGATAATGTTTGTTGCTTCTGTGACGGGGATATTCAATCAACTGAACATGTTTTATGATTGTTCATATTGTAAGGCCCTCCGGGAAGATGTTCTTTTCTGGATTCTGGATCTCTGTAAAGGATATGATTTTAGGAATGCCAGAAGGAGAACAAAAATATTTAATGTTCTGAATGTAGTTATAATTTTAGGTACATTTTTTATCCACAAATGTCATTTCTTGAAAAGTAATCTTACCTTCACCACTTTTCACAAAGAACTTGGCCATTTTTATTCCTCCCTTAAATTCATAGACAAAAAACAAGAAGTGGACTTACTTCACAAAATCAAGACCTTGAAAATCACAGTATGCCCCTGGCTTTTTTAGTTTATTGAGTTATTTTATGTTTTTCCTTTTTATTTATTATTTTTAATTTTTTTGCTCCTTTTATGTAAGTTCCTTCTTATTTGATCTGTTATCATATAGCCTGGTCTGGCCTTAATCTTTGTTTGACTGTTTTCTCAGTCTTTGCCAATGTTATGTGTGTGTTCGAATTTAAAAATAAAAAATAAGTTACATAAAATAATAATATGTTAGTACAATCACAAGCCGCACATGTCCCTGAGCTGCACGAGGCCATTTTTGTACATTTCGGAGGATTAAGTAAAACACGCTTCTAACGTTTGTATGCTAAAACCGCCAACTCTAATTGAAAACAATAGCGCAGTGACACTTCCGGTTGCTATACCGGAAGTTCCACCCACAACCGGTTTTACGTCAGCGGCATAGGGTGGATAACCTGACATCAAAACAGAGCAGTCGGACACAACCAGGTTAGCATGGGTTAGCATCATCGCATCGCTACATCGCATCGCCCCTCCACATACGGCTCTCCGGTTCATAGCGGTCTCCGGCAATGCCTATAAAATAAAGTTACGACTTTTATTCCCGTAAAGTTACGTTTGTACTCTCGTAATAAGACAATCTTTTCTCTTAAATATAAAATGTTATCGTCAACTTATGACTGAATTCTCAAAATCTTAATGATGACGATTTTAATGCTTTATTTTACAGGCATTCACTGAGACAGCTATAAACACAGGGGTCTTGTGTGACCCTTAACCTGGGTCAAAGGTTAAATTAAGCGTTTTTTTCCTCCAACTGATTTTGAAAGGCGGGACTGCTAGGTGAGGATAACCACACAACTTCAGCGGTAAATGAGGCTCTTCAACAGGAAGAGGATGAATAAAAACAACGACTTTTCTGTTATTGTTTCACTTGTGTTTCACTTCCGTGTTACGGCCACTCTTTGGAAACGAGGTATATAAACAAACATTTACAAAATCCATCTGTGTCTTTTTTCCGCCGTATCAATGTTGTGTTCTGCCAGATTGCGCCGAAGTAAGCGCATGCGTAAAATAAAGCAGCCGAAAGCCGACTTGTTAAAATACAGTCATACCGGTATATTTTGGATATTTGAAAAATACATTTACATTCCTTTTTAACCAAAAAGAAGAAGAGCACCACAACAGGCTAGCGTATAGTGGTTTAAAAGAACAGATTGAACCAAAAAATTGACTATTCACAACTGCACACACAAAAACAGTCTCAGAAAATAGCGACCAACAATTTAAACAAGAGGCTACATGTTAGTAGATAAACATTGCCAAATCGCTATCATTAGGTGACAACAAACCCAACTACAGTAATGTACAGAAGTGTGTGTTAATTGGGGCTCAAAGCAGAAAGGGGGTGGTATGTAATGCTCGACGCACGTTCAAAAGTTAGCTCTAGTAAGCCACAGTAACAGTTGCAAACAGTCCCTTTAAATGAGAACACAGAAAAAGTTAAACCCAACATTTTTTTTACCCTGGGTACATTTTCTGTTGTAAGGAAACCTTTATTGTTTGACTATAAATATTGAAATGACTGTAAGAAATGGTGTTGCCGATATCAATGACACATATTTGCTTTTTTAAATATTGTCAAAAAGAGTCATATGCATATTTTATTGGATAATTTTGTGAAATCAATCTTCAGGGGCTTTGAGGATAATCTAGATCAGGTATGTCCAAAGTGCGGCCCAGGGGTCATTTGAGGCCCACAGCTCATTTTTTATTGGCCTATGGCATATTTTCAAAATAAAATTACACAACAAAAAAAAGTGAAAATGGGGACAATTGAGCAGAAGAGGACGCGGGCATGCCACCCCCAGTTTGAAAACCACTGCCCTAGGGGTATATGACAGAAAATAAATGAGAACCACTGTATGTTACATCCCAATTTCATTTTTACTGTATGTCGTTGTCTCTTAAGACTGTTTCATAAAATGTCTGCTGGAATGTAAGGTGGCTCACTGACTGTATGAGTCACCATGAGCCAGACGATGACGAAATTACACATGGCAGTCTGGTGGTTGACTGGTCTGACTCACGAGTGGTAGGCAGGATGGATTCAGTCCCCATTCAGTGAGAGTGTGGATGTGATAGACTAGCTTCCAGGGAAGGGTGTAGTCCACCTTTTACCCAAAGTCAGCTGGGATCAGCTCCTGCTCCCAGTGACCCTGACCAGGATAAGCAGTAGAAGATAATTGAATGGCTCGTAAGAGCGATACTACTTTTGTGAAATACTGTATGTATTAGGCTTCACATGTTTTATATTTCCTGCAGGAAAGTATTACATTGTGTTAAAAGAGACATTTAATTGATCCTGATGGGCTGAAAGGGGGCAATTAATTAAACATTGCCATCAGGGGTTTGCTTCCACTGTTTAGTTGAGGAAACGTCAAAGGATAAAGATTGTCTGTAATGATTTCTTTCTTGGTCAGGATCTGAGGTTCTCTGTCCGTCCGTCAGGGTGAGCTACACTCCCCTGGGCCACAGTCTCGGTTCTGGCATTGGTTATGCATTGTTGCCACTCTTTGCCTACTTCATACAAGGCTGGAGGTGGCTGCTGGTTGCTAGCGCCATCCCAGGTCTCCTCATTGTTCTTACTTGAAAGTAAGCATGATGATTACCGGATTTTATTCATGCCTGGTGAGGGCTCTGATCTACTGGTGGGTATATTTTTTTCATTCTCATACATTGTGTTTGCATCTAGAAATAGGCACCAAATATTATCAATCATGTTGACAATGAGATATTGTAAAATTATATGCAAAGTATCATTCAGCAAAAAACAGGTGAAAAAGAGCTGACATATTCATACATGACTTGATAAACACCGCTCACCTGAGGAACATTACAGTCCTTGGTCTTTTCATATGGTAATGTAAAGCGTCCATGCATTTTGCTTTTATTTGTTTTCTTCTGACATTACCATGTAGTATTTTGGATAGAAAAGCATTACTTTTGCAACCCTCAATTTGCAGTACACCTATACAATCTAATGGGATCCTATACTAGAACTGTATCAAAACAATTCTGCCCTACAAGTATAATTAAGATTAGTCACAGAGATATTAATTGAATAACTCTATACTGTGCAGTATACAGCCAGGATAATACGATTCAGTAACAAAATATTGTTAAGTTCAACTTTCTCTGACAATGTCAATGACCGTTGAGCATTATTGTGTGCAAAATGAAATAATTTGTAATATAGTCTTTGCATTGGACATATATTGTGCAATCCCATGCATATATTACCACGTAGAGTCCGAGTGTTTTCAGTTCAATGCTTTGTTTGCGTCCTCTTACACGCTCACCCAGTCTTGCGTATGTGTTTCTGCTGGATGGCAGGTACTGTGGAGTTTTATGGTCTCTCTCTCAGTACCATCAACCTAAATGGAAATATTCACCTCAACTGCTTAATTTCAGCAGCCATTGACATCGTGGCGTATGTTTCACATGGCTGGTAATTAAAAGAGTTCCACGGCCCACTCTCCTCTTCCTCACACTGATGTTCTCTGGAGCAACATTGCTTGTCATAAAGCTGATACCTGAGGGTTTGTATTTCTATACAGTACTGACAAATTTGTAATCTTTTTGAGGACTAATGACATTTTTTTCTTTTGTTTTGTAGACATGCATGTCACAAGTATTGGCCCTTGTAGGGAAGATGGGGGTGTCTATTTCCTACTGCTTTATCTATGTGTTTTTGCTGAGTTAATCCCCACAGTGGTCAGGAACACAGGCCTGGGGATTTTGTCCTCATTTGCACGGTTCGGCGCCATCATTTGTCCTTATGTCATCTACATAGGCAAGTGTGCTTTTGTTAACTTGTACATTTCCGCACCAAGTTTGTGCATTCTTTTTTTTTTGCATGATCACTGTGTTTTGCATGTTAAAAAATATGGTTTTATTTTATTCACAGGATTTTACAGCAAGATTCTTTCCCATATTATTTTTGGTTCATTCAGCATATAAATGCTCTTTTAAGCTTGTTGCTTCCAGACACTAGAAACAGCTTATTTCTTGACCTTATCAGCGAGGTATGTCACTGTGTCTGCATGTGAATGTGAACAATTATTAACATAGATATCTGTTGCCCCTTGCCTTCAAGAAGATATTTCAGTTTAACTGAAAATATGAAACGTATAACTATATAGATTTAGATATGGTCTTGGTTTTGGTCAAATCAGACAACTGAATCTAGTGACGCTCTTTTTAGTTTTGCATTACATCTGTTGCACTCCCAAGAAAACGCTGCATGCAGCCCTAAATGCAACATACAGCCAAGCATGATACAACAGCTCCATCTGTTGAAAAACACCATGATTCAAACAAAGTCATATCTTGTCAAAAATGTGTGTTCTCTTTAATAAATCAAACTATGGCTACCAAATCCTTTGTAAATCAATTGTTTAACCGTTCATATGATATTTATATCATTTCTATTGTTTATTATTAGTTACTGTATTTGTTATATTCTGACCCCTTTTATACTACAGAAGTGAAAAGACTCCCCAAACCTGTCGTTCTCCCGTAGCACAATTGATTAAACTACTTTACGTTATGTCGTAATGTTGTAATAACGGCATACGTACTGTAGGGGGCAGCATTTAGTTGTATAGATGATGCCTGACCTGCCAGCTGCAAGGTCAGTGATGTAAACACCTTCTGGTATTTTCCATTACATTGCTGCTCTCCCCAATGTATTACATATATTCTATTGTAATTGGTTTTCATGCGATATAGTAATTAATTCATTAGAATTTGAGTGAAACCTACAACAATCCAGAATTTGTCTCACCAGGTAATACGAGTTGTAGATCAGTGAGCAAAATGCTAAAAGAAATAAAACAACCTCTATCTTTCATATTACAAGCTATTAATTAAAAACAATCATCCTTGCCGATGTGAATCACAACAATTTGGTTTAGCAGCACAGTCATTGCATTTAAGTGAACACATTTATGTTTTTATTGGAGCCTGAAAACGAATGATTTTACACACAGGCATATAAGAGGACTTGTCTTCTGAGGACACCTTTATGCATACAAGAAGATATTCAAGGATGATACATGTTTATTCATTATAATGGGGAGACATGGACTGCATCCAGATCCAGACCACTAGGACAAATGGCTGCTTGTGCATGGTGTGAAACTCACACACAATTGCAGATGCCATTTTGTTATCCATGCATGCACGCGTCTTTGATCTTAGAGAGTCTGATCAATGTTGGTGAGTCAAATGTGCTACATTAATGTGTACTGCGTGATTTTACTTTTGTATTTGCAGCCAGATACTAGCATTTGTTTGTTGAAATGTCCTGTGTTTGTGTATTATGCATGATTTTTGTATAAAGATAATGCACAATAGCAGAAAATAAAAGGTGATATAAACTCCCTTTTACGTAAATTTCCCATATTAGGCTATACAACACTATATTTCTATAACATGCGTATCCTAGCCTTGATGCTGGAATTTAGACAATTAAACTTTATTAAGTCTGACTGGAAACACGCCTCTACGCCTCTACCTCATTTTTATTCTTCTTATTCCATTTGTATTAAGGCGGGCAGGGGTGGCCGTGGTTGGGACATGGGTTGGGGGTGTAAATGATGATGCATGTGTATACTAGGGATGAGAGGTTAGGAGGATGGTTTGGGCGGGAATGATTTTAATCTGCACTTTGTGTTACACGTGTGTATGAAAAGTGCTTTATAAATAAAGTTTGATTGATTGATTGATTGACATAAAGTTTTATGTTCAAGATAATTGATTACTTAATGAACTCAACTTCTTAAAAGTAACGTTTACAAGTATTTAACTAAACCATTACTCGTGTATATACTTAATCATTACTCATGTAGTGTCCTCAAACAACACTCATTTTTTGACGCGCGATTAATTGTACGCACGTCCGTTTCAACCATCTGCTCACACCATAGTTTGAGGAAGCGCCGTTGACTGTATGGACACATGCGGGAACAAATATGGAGCAGAAGTTGAGGAATAAAAATATATTTTGATTTAGTAAATTAATCTTCAAAGCCCTGGCAGATGGCTCTCACAAAAAGACCAAAGGGATTTGCATTTGTAGACTGGAGCAGTGCAGGTAATCATGTCATATGCAGTGGTACTTTGGCATACGAGTGTCCCAACTACGAGTGTCTTTTAGATGCAAGCCGTTTCTCAGCTTACTTTTGCTTTAAACAGCAAGCTAAAATTTGGGTTAAGAGCTTTACAGGTTGTCAATGTGACGACCGTGGCTGAAGTTGAGAATGGCTGTAAATAGCATTAGCCGTGCTAGCTAGACTAGCTAGTAGAGCTATCTAATTACCGGGAACGATTTTAACACTTCAGTAAAGCATACATGCACTATAGCCATTCCATTCCATTCCATTTTCCTCCGCTTATCCGGGTCTGGGTCGTGAGGGCAGAATTTTCAGTAGGGAAGTTCAGACTTCTCGGTCTCCGGCGACCTCTTCCAACTCCACCGGGAGGACACCAAGGCATTCCCAGGCCAGCTGTGAGACATAGTCCCTCCAGCGGTTCCCTGGTCTTCCCCGGGGCCCTCTCTACCAGCTGGGCATGCCCAAAACACCAGGGAGGCGCCCGAGTGGCATCCGGACTAGATGCACAAGCCACATCAACTGGCTCCTCTCGATGTGAAGGAGCAGCGGCTCTACTCTGAGCTCCTCCCGGATGGCCGAGCTCCTCACCCTATCTCTTAGGGAAACTCATTTCCACCGCTTGTAACCGCATCTCGTTCTTTCAGTCATGACCCATAACTCATGACCATAGGTGAGGGTGGGAACGTAGATCAATCTGTAAACAGAGAGCTTTGCTTTCCGGTTCAACTCTCTCTTCACCACGACGGTCCGGTACAGCGACCGCATTACTGCTGACGCTGCACCAATCTGTCTGTAGACCTCCCGCTCCAACCGTTCCTCACTCGTTAACAAGACCCCAAGATACTTGAACTCCTCCACCCGAGGCAAGACCTCACTCCCAACCCCGAGGGTACAATCCACCCGTTTCCGACTGAGAACCATTTCCTCGGATTTGGAGGTGCTGAGTCTCATCCCAGAAGATTCACACTCAGCTGCAAAAAGCTCCAGTAAACGCTGAAGGTCACAACCTGATGGGGCCATAGGGACCACATTGTCTGCAAATAGCAAAGACGAGATCCTATGGTCGGCTGCACGGTAGCTGAATGGGTAGCATGTTGGCCTCACAGTCAGGAGGTTCTGGGTTCGAATCTCCGTTGGGCATCTCTGTGTGGAGTTTGCATGTTCTCCCTGTGCGTGCGTTGGTTTTCTGCGGCTACACATTCCAAAAATGCATGTTAATTGGCGACTCTAAATTGTCCATAGGTATGAATGTGAGTGTGAATGGTTGTATGTCTTTCTTTGTCTATATGTACCCTGGATTGATTGGCGACCAGTCCAGGTTGTACCATGCCTCTCGCCCAAAGTCAGCTGGTATAGGCTCCAGCATACCCGCGACCCTAAGCGGTATAGAAAATGAATGAATGAGATCCTAAGGTCACCAAGCTGGACTCCCTTAACGCCCCTGTCCATGAAGGTTATGAACAGAATCGGTGACCAAGGGCAACCTTGGCGGAGGCTGCCCTTGGTTTCCTTTACGGAAACAGTGTAAATAGTGTGAACTGGTGACCGCTTCCCCTTTCTGAAGTGTCGGACGGTTTGCCAGAATTTCATGAGGCCGACCGAAAGTCGTGCTGCATAGCCTCACCAAACTCCTCCCACACCCGAGTTTTTGCCTCGACCACCGCCGAAGTTGCGTTCCGCTTGGCCTGCCGGTACCAGTCAGCTACTTCGGGAGTCCCGCATGCGGGACCACCGACCACTTTGCTTTTGCAACTACAACTGGCTGCCTCAGCAATGGAGGCATGGAATACGGCCCATTCGGACTCAATATCCCAGTCCTCCCTCGAGATGCAGACGAATCTCTGCTGGAGATGAGAGTCGCAGAACAGGAGACTCTGCCAGACGTTCCCTACCCTCACTACGCGTATAGGTCTACCAGGTCTGTTCGCCATCCTCCCCCACCATCTAATCCAAATTCATCACCAGGGGGTGATCAGTTGACAGCTCAGCCCCTCTCTTCACCCGCATGTCCAGAACATGCAGACACAGGTCTGATGATACGACCACAAAGTCCATCATAGATCTGTGACCTACAGTGTTCTGGTGCCAAGTGCACTTATGGACATCCTTATGTTCGAACATGGTGTTTGTTATGGACAAACTGTGGTTCGCACAGAAGTCCAGCACCAACACACCACACGGGTTCAGATCTGGGAGGCCGTTCCTCCCAACCACGCCCCTCCATGTCACACTGTCATTGCCAACATGGGCGTTGAAGTCTCCCAGTAGAACTATTGAGTCACCAGCTGGGGAGCTCTCCAGAACCCCTCTGATAGACTCCAAGAAGTCTTGGTACTCTGAACTGCCGTTTTGTGCGTATGCACAAACCACAGCAGGACCCTTTCCCAAGTCCGAAGGTGTAGGGAAATAACCCTCTCGTTCACCGGGGATGACTCAAACACAGAGGCACCAAGCCCGGGGGCTATTAATAAGCCCACCCCAGCTCGCCGCCTCTCCCCTGCAGCAACTCCAGAGTAGAACAATGACAGTGACATTTTTTCAAACTTATTGCAAAAATAGTGCAATTGTAACATTTTAAACATTGAAATCCTAGTAAAGTGCTCAGTCTTTTGCCTGTAATGAATAAGAAGAGCTTTTGTTTGGGTTTTTTTTACATTTCACCATGTTAAACATTTTAAAAACGCCACGTGAAGATGTGACGTTGGGGGAAGAGACACCTTCAGAATTCACAAACTTTTCAGAATTGGCCGAAGTACTCAAACCAAGTCATGCTGACTCCCTCCTTTTTATTTCACATTTGCTTAGTGACTTAACATGTCACCGATATAACTAATCTAATATAAAAAAATCAACCGTGTTTTATTTTTTTAACAATTTACCTTTTTGATCTTGTAATTAACTTGAGGGATGAGGCCCAGCAGCACCGGTGCCTCAACTGCTTAATTTGGTTTGACCCAAGTCATGGTGAGCAGCATTAGCAGTAGAGGGCGCCCATCTGCCACACATATCCTGACTTGATGAGGAAATAGAGTTTTTTTTCTGTGGGCACTCGCCCATGTGGCCCATAACTAGAACCACCACTGGCCAGTGATCGCAGACAACAAAGCAACATTAAGGAGTGGGACAGCAGGACACCAACTTTAGCAACATTAGCATAGCTAGGTGAGTTACAGTGCTAACATTGCAGCCACAATGTAACAGCAACACCACGCAAGGTCAGCCTACTCCCTGCAGAAAAACAAAATGATAAAGCTTGCAGTAACAAGTCTGTAGCTGACTAACCGATAAATGGCAGAGGTTATACAATAATAAACAAAAAGATGGCCCTGCGGCTGCCACAAAGGCGCATAATGTTGCCGTGTATGTGGAGGCTATCTGAGCAATGTTGATGGGAAGGGATGGGAAGAGGGTGGAGGGGCTACTGCAGCAGAAAAACAGCTAAGTCTGCAGTCATTATTATGCAAATATGCAAATGGCAGGGTAATTAAGATTGGGCGTTTGTCAGTGGCTCTTTGATTGCTATTGAATTCCAAACTAGAAGGAGCAGGGGGACGATGAGCTTAAAAACAATATGCAACACAAAGAACAGGAGGATGTTGGTGCCTTTTTTCTCCGTTGAACAAACAGAATGAGTCTACTTCTGCCTAAAACATACACTGTAGACAACATATTCAAGTAAATGAAAGACAACTGGGGTTTGTGCCAAGACAATTAAGCGTGTACACATTGGCAATAAAAAGCTAGAGGCGCCACAGGAAGGTGGGCATGCTCATTAGGAGCGATGTTGCTGACCCCCTTGGAGAGGGATGCGCAGGTATCCTGGCAGGAGGTGTGTACATTCAGACTTTTCATGTTACTCGCACAGAGTGCCTAAAGTTCACACACAGGCACTCACATTCACACACACATTTGGACAGCTCCCAAGTGAAATGCGAGGACGTCTACATGAAGTACAAAAATATGAAGCACTCTGGTGTCATTCCGAAAACAGGGTTGTAATTACCAGCTGGTCCTGGCACTACAATTCTTCAAATATTAGGTTGTGCATGTGAAACAATGTGTGAGAAGAGGGGGCTGTAGTTTTTTTTGTTGTTGTTGTTCACAAGAAACAGGAAGCCAGAAGTCATAACAGGATGCCCAAAGTTTTTATACTGTACCTGATGCGTGGGTGGGTGCATGGGGGTAACCCATTTACAAAGTTATGGGGCTTGTGTAAGCTGAGACCATGAAAGCGTGGGTGGGGTGTGGTGTTAGGAAAATGGAGTTCCACTCTAAATATAGATTTTTGTGCGTGTCTCCCACCGCACTACAACATATAATTTGTCCTAGTTTCTGAAAGGCAGCAACCCAAGCGTTGTTTGATGTTTCGTGTAGAACGGAGATATAATCACCTCCATGGCAAACACACACTCTGTGTTTCCCCAGGTGTACTGCAGGAGCTGCACAGTGAATGACATGAGACAAGTTTTGTCATATTGAGGTTGATGCGCTCACACTGACTAGTGTTGAAAATATGTCTGGGGTGAGTATATTGCTGTCATTGTCTTTATGCAAATGCACTTACTTTAAAGGCAGTATACTTGTTGTACTGTGGTTAACTGTGAAATTCATGAACATGAATTTAGTTCTTAAGAATAACCAGATGACCTCTTTTTAGTACCACAGTTAATGTCATACAGGTGTACATGTGTGCAACGCATGCTGAGCATGTGTGAGTGTGTCTGTGCACGCAAATGTCTTGAGTTTTTCTCGTAAAGGCCATCGCAGATGTTGAGGTTATTTCGCCGCAAACCAGTTGAGGTTTTCTCTAGTCTCAAGTCTCAAAACAAATGGTGACATTAACTGCAGCTTTGTTTACCTATCCCCCAAAGGTTCAGCTCATGAAAAGCAGACGGCAAAAGACATTTTTTTTGGTTCAGATGCTTTCACATGGCAGCCCATTCTTTTAAAGGCCCAATACTTTATATATTTTTTTACCATTCCTGTAATAGAGATCTGACTGAAAGATAAAAGAACTCCCACCCCACCACCTTAACCACGCTAAAAGCTGTCCTACATGAAGAGGTGGGCATGTACAGTATCGTGGCCATGAGGAAAGAAGCATTCATTTCATTACATCATAAAAGTATATAAAGTATTTCGGCTAGTTGGTGGTGTCAGTTGAGTAAAGGCTTCTGCTTCTTAAAACAATACCCCCGTAAACATGCGATACATTTGCATCACCAAACCGTTTTCTCTCTCTTTTTTCTCTTCTCTCTATTTTCTCTCCTTTCGTTTGAGTTGTATTGTCACAAAAATATCTATAATAATGGTGCAGACATGTAATTTAATTTGTGTCTTAATCACCCTTTATATTCCATAATTTCCCTGTCACGGGCATTGCTATAAGACAACCTTGGCTTCTCTTTATATTGGCTATGAAGTGGGAATGAAAGTGGCCAGGAGGATTGTCCACACTTCAGTGAGGATGATTACATTCCTACACACACAGGACAGAGGAAGAAACATGTTTTGAAGAGTTCTGCTGTTCCGACACCCCAGGTAAGAACTAGCTACTAAATTAGATGCCACCGACCATCTTGTTTACAAGCTGACGGCATTGCACTCGGGACAGGCGATCAAGAATCAGCTAGTATTGTTGTGTGCAGCAAATCACCAAATGTCATATTGCCAGTGAAGCCGCTTCGGAACAGAATATTATATGACTATAACTATGATGACTTATTATTATTATAGTCAGCTACGTGGACTTTTTCATGGAAAATGGTCTTGTGATGCAAATGCATCATTCTTTAAAGCACATATTGTTTTGAGAAGCTAAACCCTTTACTTGAGACCACACCAACTAGCCGGAACTACTTTCCTCAACACAGAAAATGGCCCTGGTGGGGAGAACTCTACTGTTGATACACTACACTACTGATGGGGATGCCATACAACTTCATGTAAAAAAAGAAAGAGTTTCATGACGGCAACAACTTAACTTGAGCATGGAACGAATCAATTCCGTGTCTATTGGTTTGTGGGGTAAAAGTGATTCTAAACCTAAATCGAGTGTCCTTGAAAAAATTATATTAAACTGGGCTTGGGTTTTGAAGTATTTTTCATTTTCCTGTAAAAGAAATATACACGGAAATACTAATACCATATCACAATTACAGTATATTCCAGATTCCCACATCACCTGACTAAATATGAAATATTCTTTAAGGCATTATGACATTGCTGCACATCTCATTATAGTGTATTAACTGCATAGCTGGATCCAAAGCCCGGTGAAAACACTGTCTTGTACTAATCGTTGGGGTGTACATTTCAGTATTTGGACATCAGTTACTGCTTGAGCTCTAAATGATAGTGCAGTCAACCTGCAGGCAAAACAACGCTGCCCCGAGGTTGATGTTAAAACATATTTGGACGGCTGGCCTGTCAATCAAATGTGGTCGTATCCAATTGGTCCCCTTCTGTGATATTATCATTCCATTTTATACGCTGGTGCACTCTGTGAGCGCTTCTCTTCATCCGCCCCTCGACATAGATCCTCGCGAAATGTCAGTCCAAAGCCCCCCCGTTCGATGCCTCCAGACAAAATGATACATATACGGAATTTGGGACCATTTCCTCACTAGTATTCTTCAATCGGAAGACGTTTTGTGTCGTCTCTCGGTTTTTGGTGAAATTGGACACCGCCAATGTTTCTGGATGCGTCCATGTCCTCCTGTGGGCCGTGACGCGGAGGGATACCTTTCTGGAAGCGACAATGTGGAGGCTGTTAAAATGTCTACTTGGAAAATGAAGTCGCTTCAATTTTGGCGAGATTAGGAGAAACTGTGCAATGCTTTAGTTATGAAGTGTGTCCTAGACGTCTTTCTATTTTCGTGAAGAAGTCAGCACCGAGGCGGCGGAGTGGTTCAATCTTGGCTTTCCTCATCTTCCTCAAGCCCACAGTCCGGAGGAGCGCGGAGGGGGGAAAGGATCCTGTCCATAACTTTGTTTTTCTCTCCTCTCGGGTGGTTTATTTCTCTTTGTTGGATGCCACAAAGCTGAGTCAAGGTAAACATTTCTTCCAAGTCACACTCACAACACGCCGTTTGGCTCTTTAACAGCACTTACCTGTCATTGCGTTGTCGAGAGGAATACTCATTTAGTTTGAAGCTCATTTTTCAAGTTGCATTTTCCGCCCCGGGGAAAATGTCCGTTTTTGCTTCTTTTGTGCTACGCGAGCTTGTAGTATTTGTGTAGCCACTGTGTTAAAAAGTTGGGGAAAAAGTCGTCTTTGTTTCACTCCAGTAGGCTCTTTCAGTGTTTCGGCGTATTAGCACAGTGCCAAAGTGAGTTAGCGCCCCTCCACCGAATGATGTCTGTGCTAGTATGTCGCCGTAAACTCTCGAATTTTTGCACCCTGCTCTACTCTAGGATAATACTAACGCACGTCAGTGTCGTTCGACAAACCTTTTTGTTTAACATATCAATGCTGTGTCTGTATTTTGGAACATTCCGTTGAAACTTTACTAGCCGGCTCTTTGTGTGCGGTCTCCTGGCTTGTGACTAAGTGGCGGTGGGGCTGCAGGCAACAGGTTTGGGCTTCTTTTCAAACATGTCGTGGGATGTTCCATGTAAACACACTTTCATGGTGTGTCAGTGCAAGGCTTGCAGTTGTGCTTCTTTCACACTTCTTTCTGGCTAATCGGCGGGGGTGCTCTAACATAAGAAACTTCCATTTGTTGGGAGGGACTCAGCTCCCCCATTTTCACCACAGCCCATTATAACAGAAATCAATGGAACACTTTATAACATTTGGGCTTGGACTAAGTACATCATACTCATTGCTTGACCGCAGTTTCTATACTTTATGTTTAGCAAAGCAGTGGTGATGGTAAATCGTGAGTTAATAATGTGTAATATGCAGCATACCACACTGGTTTGATGTTGACACCAGACATATGATCAACCACCAATTTTACATAACTCTATTTATTACAGTTGGAGAAAAGTGCATTCATGTTCTGACCTTCAAAGTCGGATTTATATGAGATAAATTATTTTCAGATGAAATATAACAATTAAGGGTAAAATAAGTGCTAACGTTAACTGAATGTCCGCACTTGCACACAGATATGAGAAGTAATCCATTTCTTTCTCTAAAGACCTGCCTTATATTAATTTGGTAACATAACTTACAATTGGTTAAAACATCCATCCATCCATTTTCTATACCGCTTATCCTCATTAGGGTCACGGGGATGCTGGAGCCTATCCCAGCAGACTTTGGGCGAGAGGCGGGGTACACCCTGGACTGGTCGCCAGTCAATCGCAGGGCACATATAGACAAACAACCAGTCACACTCACATTCATACCGATGGACAATTTAGAGTCGCCAATAAACCTAACATGCATGTTTTTGGAATGTGGGAGGAAACCGGAGTACCCAGAGAAAACCCACGCACGCACGGGGAGAACATGCAAACTCCACACAGAGATGCCCTACGGAGATTTGAACCCAGGTCTTCCAGATCTCCTGACTGTGTGGCCAATGTGCTAACCACTCAGCCACCGTGCGGCCCCTGGTTAAAACATTGTTTCAATAAACAAATTCAAACAAAATGGGCGACTTCATTAGGGCTGGGAATTTCAGGGTACCTCATGATACGATATGTTGGCTCACGATAATGCTAATATCTCGATACGGCGAAACAAACAGCAACAACAGATTAGAAAATACATTACATAGTTTACATTTTGCATCTTAATTTTTGCAGTGTACCAATTGCTAGAATACAAAAACACTGTTTTAGTGCAACCTACAGGTAACTGTAAACTGGATCAAATCTATTAAGTAGAAATATAAAAATTAATATTTAGCACTTGAATAGAAAAATCAACATTTTTCTTTTAAACAATTAGGCCTAAATGTTTCTTACAAAATGTGAATAAAAACTAAGTAAAGTATAATGATAGTTTAGCCAAGGGGTCTTCAACCATTTTTCTTATGAGAACAACTTTTACAAAAAGTGAACATCCAAGAGCTACTCCTTTTTGTGACTTTATTTTCATATCTTATATCAACCAAAACAAAGTTTATAAGCTTGTTTTGCCAGAACATTAAGAACGTATTGGTGCGTATTTTTCAACAAACCAAAAAAAAGTGTTCATCTGCATCTTGTATTTTATGATGCATTTTTTTTCCAGCTCAGGTTTTTCTTGACTTTCAACATTGTTAGAGCTACTTCTAGGAAAGGAGGGTAGATTTATTTGTATGACTGGCAACAGACAACATTTAAATTGTTTTACTTCTTACTTTACTGCAAAGCAAATCTCCACTCAAACTGTAAGGTTATTGTCTGTATGTTTTTGTAGTAATTTCTTTTTCAATAGAAGCATAATGACTAAGAGGGGACTAAGAGTGGACTAAGAGTGGACTAAGAGTAATCCCGCTACTCCAATATAGTGGATTCTTTGACCCTTTAGCGAGCTCCCGGTTTACTGGTTGGAGACCCCTAGTTTAGCCTGTTGCTGGTTAATACCCTAAGTGTCTCATACTAATGCTAATGTAGTTGTGGTTCATTATTACACGTGTAGACAGTATAAGAAGGCAGACCCAGTGATATACGACACGACTTTCCAGAGGTATCTTGAAGTACTGCTGTCGAGTTTTGTACCATTTTAAAAGCAATGCTTGTCCTCAGCTGTTATTTAGAGCAGCAGTCTTATTTTCTTATGATTCGTGTGTATGTTTGTCATGCTGACTTCTTACAAACTGCAAAGTCGTTATCCAGCTTTGTCTCATCCATCTAAAGGCAAAGTGCTCACTTGATTTTACTATTCTGGTGCACCTTTCCACGTAACTTTGCAATTCACATCCTCTGTAACACTGTTTTTTCTCCAGTGACTTTCATAGTGGAAGTTCCGTTCAACTTTCTACCAAGTTTGTGAAGAGCACCTCCTGGTTGCCATGTAAAATGGTGACTCAACTCACTGATGAGGAATGGTGAAATACATTTATAGTGGCTATATTTTAATAATAATACAATAAATAGATACATAGTGAGCGTGTATTGATAATCCATTAAGTAAACCATTGCCATAGTTTCATATTTCTTCATCTTTACACCCTTAGTTATAGTCTATAGTATATAGAGTATGTTGTTGTCTGTTTTCAGGAACAATCACATTAAAGTCACCTAACTCATTGTTGTTAATTGGTTCCAGACCAGAACACAATAAGTGAATTTCCGCAAAATACGATTAAATATTAATAAATGGAACATTTTCATAGTTTAGATTAAAAAAAACTCTTATTAGAGCCTTGTAAACATTAAATAATGCCATTACACTCCTATTATTCTTTGTTTACACCACATGACCCAACTGTAATGTGCAGGCTATGATGGCATGGCCATGGCTTTAATCATTAGCAAACTAGCGACTAACTAGTTAGCCTCTAATTTTTTTACTGTAGTCTAAACTTAAGAAAAACTACACATACATTTGTCAAAAAATATGCCACAGTCAACCACGAAACAGTGATAATTTATTAATCAATTTTTCAAAAATGTTGATATATTAAGGTAGCGTAATCGAACCACGATATTGTGTGAGACGAATGTATACAGTTCATACTGACAAGGTGTATATATGGAAACATTCACCCTTTCAAATTGTCAAACTAATTAAATGTAACTTTTCAAGCTCCAATAGGCCTCGTCTTAGGAGAGGTATAATTTTACGCGTGTACTATTACATCAATTAACAATTATTTATAATAATTATTCATAATATGAAACAATAAAATTGGGTCTCTATTTGCAAAATTATACTTTTTAGTCTCCTAACAAGGACTGAGCTGCATACAAAATAAATGATTTATTGAATTATTCTAATATTTCACCTGTTGAATTTTAAATGACTTTTTGTAGTGATTTTATTCTTGTATGGGTTTGTAGTTTGCATTGTTTATTGCTGAAATTCATGCCTCACAGTTGTATTTGTGATGTCGTTATAATGCTAAACAAGCTACGGGCACAGGTTGGCTTGGCCGCTACTCCAATTACTTGAATTTTTTGCCTACATTTGTTAAAACACAAGACTGTTTGCTCTGTTGTATGCTGTTAACAATAATTTGTCAGCTGTGGTGATAAGCCAGTGCACCATGTATGTATTCTCATTCATCCTGGTCATTATATTCTTGATGTATTCTGTGGTACGCACACCAGTCAGACTAGATAGGACATTCTAATGCCAGAGCCCATGATTTTCACGTTAACTGAATCACGGAATTGCCCAATAGAAACAGAATTTACTGATAAACACAGAATCTCGTGTAAAGTGAAATACTGTGAATGAAATTATGTCTGCGCGAAAATTTATGTGGGGAATTATTTCCTTAGCGGACCGCTCAATCGTGTCGGGAGTCCATCACAAACACTTGCCCCCTCTAACTAAACATGTCAAAACGATGATGAAGCAAGCTAGTGGGATTATTTTAGTTCAGCAGAGGTACAACTGTGGCAGTGTGTGTGCGATTCAGACTGGATGAGTGTTTACACCGTGTTATATTTTACTGCTTTAATGTAAGGAGCATTTTACAAAAACAAAAACGTGCAGCTCATATTAGCCTCCAGATACATTCTCAACACACACAACAAACATCCAGCTTTCCAAATAAGAGCACTGTTTGCCGCATATTGTCTAATTGGCTAAACAAAATAAGGGTGTCATAAAAAACACCGTATCATGCTACGTGCTTCACAACTTAACCATCAAACAAGGAACTCCCCCTCTCCCTAGAGCAGTGGTTCCCAAACTTTTCACGTACCCCTTCACACATTTGACCCGAAGCCATGTACCTCCTACTACTGCACAATTGAAAAATATAAACCTTTTTATCTCTATTAACTTGAAATATTGTACATAATTAATTGTTTTTTATGGTAATTATGGGTTTAAAATTTTGCATTGTCACATTTTGCAAGGATTCACGCGGGCACTGATAAACAGATAAGTAATCATCCTGCTAATATTTTGTTTGATGTTGGAGTCCTTCTGTTTCAATGACTTGAATTTTTGTCAACTCACGAGGCTATGGTTTAAGTCTGCATATTAATTTAATACCAAATCAAAGTGGAAACAATGTAGTTAAACCCTGTATTTTTCATTGCTTTGGTGATTGATGCATTGCTTTGCAGATGCCTATTACACCCTTGCCACACTTCATACTTGCCAGTGTGAAAGTATCCACTCTTATCACAGACACAATTTGTTGATTGATAAAATATCATATTTTGTCTTACAAGTTTAGAATTGATGATGGGACCACAATGATGACAGGGTTGTTTCCACAACTCATAGTGACTGCAGTGTATTTTAAAAATGCAAATAAACAAAATTTGCCAAAGATCAGTTGTAACGGAAGACATGTCTTTGCCCAGGTTGTTGTGTGACATACACCACTATGTGTGTGGAGCAGCTACATTCTGATTAGATATTTCCCTGCTGGATCAATAATCTGATGGTGGGAGGCAAAAATGTGCTGCTTGAATAATAATGATCTCTGATGAGATATTGAACTGTGTGCTGTGCTTGATGGGGGTGCTGTGCTTGTGTAAAGATCAATAAAAAGGAAAATGAATCTCTTGTAGGCCGCTTGGATATATTCAAATTATTTTGACATCGTTTTGTTGTTGAATGAGAAGTCTGTGCTCGGAGATATTGCTTAAACCCACATGGATAAAGACAGTTGCAATAAGAGCAGCCCTCTGTAAACGTGTATGTATCAGTCTCCTGCCTGAAAGTGTGACATAGCAAGCAAAATGCAAAGTTATTTTCTAACCAATTTTCACTTTTAAACATGTTGCGATATCATTAATAGCTATCACTATAATTTCTTTAAACTTACCTTGAATTGTCTCAATTGTCTCAAATTGTCTCTAGTATGATGACATACCGTACAGGTCAGATAGATTGATAGATACTTTATTAATCTCCAAGACAAATTGATGTTTTGATCAGCTTTCCAAAAATGTCATAATAAACGAAATTACAAAATTGCGCTAACCAGTAGGGAATTTGAACACACCCTAAATTGGTCATTGATGGATTACATCAGTAAATGTAAGTTTTTTGCACTTAATTAACTGACCTTTTATTCACTAATCTAAAAATCAAACACACTACTAAAAAAATTAAGTGTAAAATGTAAAACACGGTATTAAAAAAAATTAAGACAACATTTGGGAAAAAATAAAACAAATTTCATAAGGACCTGAGAGGTAAGAAGAAATTAGAATAAGAATAAATACATGCAGTACATACACAAACAGATCAGTAGAAATCCTGATGGTGAAGTGTATTCTGGACATTACTAGACATTATGCCATATACATTTCTGATTTAGAATCAGTGTCACTTTCTTTATTGTCTGAATTTTAATGAAAAACTGGAATATTAGTAAGTTCCCTTTTGGGCGTCAAGGCAGAGGTCATCCATTTGCATATAGTCTTTTGCAGTTCAATTTTAGTTATATTGGGTGCAAACTACACTGGTTGCATTTGCAACCCGTTCGTCAAAGTACATGTTTTGGATGCAAAATGCGTTTGGTGCACAATAGGTGTAATACTTGGGATATCACAGCAGCGGAAACTTAAGTTCTACTGTTTTGTATTATGTACTTTATTTTTGTGGCACACTTTTGCATGTCGCAAAACACAAATGCGCAAATGGGCTGAAATAGACATCAGTTTTGTATAACTAAAATATTTGACAGCTTCCCCTGTTTATTCAATGTGTTTGCAGTACTGTATATCTTTATTTGGTCAAATTACTGTACTTATTGCGTCTTGCCCCTTGCAGTGACGGTACCCTCTCTGGTACACTTTTCAGAAGACTGACCCACATGTGTTTTTATGTAAATGTACTGTAAACATGACAAACACAATATTCTTATGTTGTGTTTGTCATCCCGCACATAGCAGACACACCACTAGAATGGCTACTCGGCAATTTAGTCAATGCCATTTTATAAAGTCCAACTTGAAGTCTCTTAGGTACACGTAAAGAATGTTCAACATTCAAGAGAATATTTATGACAGAACTGTACCACAAGGGTTGTTGTGGGAACATTTGGATGACATTTACTCATGTTTTTCTTGGCTGTAGTGGCTTGCTGAGACTGAAAGGGCCAAAGTGAACAGCAGCAGAGAATGACTGCAGTGGGCACAGACAAGGAGCTCAGCGACTTGCTGGATTTTAGCGCGGTAAGAATTGCTACTACAGTGTATGTAAGAAGCCCTGAATAAAGTTCTAGCTGCATAGTGGCAAATTCTCAGCAGCTTCAGGGATTGCTCAATTGGACACGATTCCAAGGATTGCTAAATTTACTTCGAATGGGCAAAATAATTGTGTGAAATCTGATATTAACAATAATTGTACTGAAGCAACTAATGCAAAAGAAAGTGCACTTTTTGGATGCAACTAGAAGTAGCACTATTGATTCAGTCTCAACTAGTTTACTAGTTTGCAGTCTAAAGAATAAATTATAACTTTAGCTATTGGAAGTGGTGCTACATCCACTCTATTGCACAAATGTTCTGTTCACTATCATTCTGCTACATAAACATTAATAAAACCAATTAATTAATAGAAAATTAATTAATAGATTGTTCATTTTCCCAATTAATTGATAAGGGAATTCTAGTCAAATGCTCAGCCCAAATATGATTTGTATTTTAGTGTAGATAGGAATTGGACCTTGGAGTGTATTTTATTTGAATTTACACATGTTATGCTTTATGTTTATTTTAAGTGGTGTGCACATTTGATTTCCTCTCATTTCAGATGTTTGAGCTTCCAGTTTCAAGTGGCAAGAATCGGCCAACTACACTTGCCAGCAGTCAGTTTGGAGGTTCAGGTTAGTCCAAAAGAAACTGTGTTTTCTTAGTTTCTGCAGTCCCTTGGGCTTTACTGACAATACTTCTGTTACTCCGGATTTATTTGTCTTACCGGAATGTTCTTTAACATTCGCAAGAAATTGTTTGCTTCATACTCATTTCGAAACACAAACGGCCACAGTAAATAGCTGTAGAGTGAAAGGAATGGGGGAGGGGGTTCTTATTGGTTTGTAACATAGTAACATATCTGCACTCTCATCTTTCTCCCTGTTTTCCATGGCATGTGAATAGGTTTCTAAATTGCATATTATGGAGAATGACACATAATTTTACATTATGCAGATCAAGTGTCATCTACTTTCATCATCTAAACCTTGCAGGTGTCCTCTCCATCACCTTGTCAGCTGTTGCCATTCAATCACCAAAGACAGTGGGGGTTGATGGGAACAACCCAATTAATCATCTTTGCTGACTCCGGGAAAAACAGAACACCCCATTTTGCTGTTTTGCAGCTTACTTGTAGGGACCGGTGATGTGAAACTGTCATTTTGTCCATTTGTTTACATAACAGGAACATTTGGAGCCTAAAAATGGATTGGATTGGGTTTCATGAGTCACTTAAAAAGTATTAACAGTTTACATTGAAATGTTGAAAATGGTTGTCAATGCAAACGTTAAATTTAACATTCAACAACAGCAGTGTACCACTCAGAGCTTCGGTTGTGTCTGTGTTACTTCAATATGAACTTGTTAATTCTTCTCCAGCAATGCGTACTTTTACTCACGTGCTACATTTCCCAGCTGAGATGCTTTAGTTAGAAAAGGTTAAAAATAATAATCAAAAAACACAGTTTGAGAAAACCCATGTTGGCAAACAGTATATGCATGTTAGCATGGTGTTGCATGGACAGTTTTATATAGCATCTTTGCTTTTGCATGACTATGTGAGAGACTGTACATAACTTTTCAAAAACACAAAGGGAAGTGTACCCTTAGTACAGCCAGTGTTTTTTTCTTTTTCTTACATATGACTGCCATATGTAGAGGTTTAGGGTGTGTGGTGGTTTAACTTGTGTGGTCGTGTCTCAGCTTGAAACCCGACTTTAAACTATTTCTTGTAACTACCTTGTTAAAGTCATTTACAGTACACTTTCATTTTTTAGCGTTTGGAAACTGAGAACAATGAAAATATTTTTAAACAGTTTGAGACTGAAATGCAGAAGTGTGGAGTATTGAATGACCGCCGCAGCCAACCCAAATTCAAATGTGTGGACCTGAGAATGATTCAGATTTAATTTAAGCACTGTTAGTTCACAGCACATACAGCATTATATTGTCCCTGGTGATTCACAGGTTAAAACAACCAAGTGTGTGTTTCTCTACATTGTTCAGTATTTCATTACCAGCCGTCACTCTCTTGGGGTTTAATATGACTTCATGCTTTGTGTCTGTGTGACTCACTGTGCAGCAGGAAGGAAGGTGTGTAGACACACTCAATTATAAGTGCCGGTGGCAATGTTCTTGTTAAGGCTAAAACATGTCTGCAAGTCTGGTCAATGTATGTGGCGGAGTTGTGCTCCTCATGTCAATGACTCAGGCTGGCTGGCTGTTTCCAATATCTCTTCCTTGGTAATTATAGACTAGCTATGCCTGAAGGAGTGTTGCATACTGTGAGGAGCTGTGCATTAAGGTACAAAAATTGTTTGATGTTACTCATCATTTTGTTCAATTGTCTCTTTGCAGTCCTCTTGATAGTGTGCAGCTCAAATAGTTTTTGCACTCTGCATTCTAATGAATTTTTGTTTCTTGCCACATACAGTATGCTAAACTATGCCCATTTCATATGTGACACAGGATGAGTGATTGAAGAACATTTTACGCGTTGTTGTATTAAATGTAAAAAATTAATATACAGTAGATTAACCGTGTACGCAAACAAACGGGTTCCTATTAATTTGCTGTTCCAGGAGCTATTTGGCAACTACTTCAAATGATCCATCCATCTATTTTCTATAGCGGTTACCCCTTTCATGGTCAGCGAACGATAGACACCTAGGGACCCAATGTTCTCTACTGACAAGCATACACACTACAAATGACAAACACACAATCTTACATTTGTTTACCTTAATGTGCCTTTTATGTGGAGCCTGCATTATAATTTTTCTGTCATGGTCCATATTTTTGCTGTCCCCTGTCTCTTCATGGATTTTTTAGGGGATCTACCAAGCTGCTGTCATGATAGATAGAGTTGTTGAAAAATAAAAATCAATTGTGGCAAATATGAAATTATCTCTTCTGGTGCACCCAGCCCAGATATCCAGCCGACCTGGATATCACCTCAGTAGTTTGTGTGTGAACCTGTTTGTGACAGTTTTAGTTTGCATGCTGCATGACTTACTACTTGACAACAGTGCATGTATATAGACTTCAAAATAATGCTTTTATGTAGATTTATTTTTCTGGACAATTTCCTATGTCTAAACGCCATCTTGTTTTTCACATTTCAGCCCCAGTGAATTAGTGTCTGCCTTTTGTTGACTTACAACAGAACCGCACGTTCTTACTTTAATTTTGATGACTGACGTGTTGACTGACAGGCAGCCATAGAGAGGGGGAAAGACATCTCCTTCATCATTTATTCTGCTGGTGTTGTGTGTATAGATCACTGTTGTCACGGCAATCTAGCAGCCCTGAGCACTGTGGACCCATCATTCTGTTATACTGCCGATCCTGTCATGATTCTAGCCCGCCTCCACACCCCACATCATCTTCCCCCTCCGCTTTTTAATTAGACAACAAAACAAAAATATGAATATTCATAAGATTGAGATTCATTAATATGCACAATTATGCAAATCAGTCTGCAATTAAGCTTCAGCTTTCCCCCTAGAGATTCTGTGTTGCAGTTCGAGAAGAGATTGAAGGAAATAGGACGGGTCGGGACCAACCCTTAAAATCAGTCGTTTTAACCATTCATCTTCCTTAGTGACAGTGTGTTCTGGTCAGGGATAGCATGTGTCACTATAGGATTTAGGCCTTTTTTCTGTACTCAAAGGATGGAGAATAGATGGACTATAAATGACTTATGGTGTGAAAACGTAAAGGCGTGGGGTGGGAGAGTGAAGAATGTAGGCAATCATTCTGGGACTCTCATATTGGGTGTTAATTATTCAAACTTCCTACAGCTCTCATCCATGCTACGTGACAACACACCATGCAGTCTGTGGTTCTGTGTGGGCTCTGACATGTTAGCTTTAGTAATCTGTTTTAAAGCAGCTCACCGTCCTCTAATTATGGACTTATTTTGGCAAAGATGGTGTGATTTCACAGTTGTTGTGTTTGTCATGTAATGTTCATTTTTCTCACCAATGTCTTTATTCCAGGGGTTGATGAGAGGAATGGGTCTGGTTCTTGGGGGCCCGGACAGCAGAACAGTCCATCTTTCAGTCAGGGCAGGGTACGACCGAACCTTTTATTACTATTTATCCTATTTTTCAATTTATAGTACAAATAAGGTTGTCTTTGGTGATGAGATTGTAGTAGATTTATTACACATCAAACTGCAAACAGCTGGGAAGTTGTTTTAACTACTTATTGTATTCAGTAAGATAGCCATAATGACTAATCGGTTATAGTAGTATTACTTGGTGCTTTCATCCACTTGGATATTGGAATGTATTAGACAATCCCATACTGTATATCTCCAGTGGGATACTTTGTAGCCTTTTGCAACCATCCATTTGTTTTCCTAAAGTTTGTGATGTCTTCCCTTGCAGTGTTTTGGCGAAGAGGGCATTTATAGTGCGCAAGATGGCATTCCACCTGGCACCGTGTTTGGAACAGGGGTTGCCGGTAAGTGAGTTTGGATGAAATGTAAGGGCTGAAAAACCTATACTGCAGCTGTCTTCACACACAAAATTTATATATCTAGGAATGCCCCCCCCCCCCAATACCACTTTAAAGGGGGATACTGTCATTGCAATGCATATATTTTATAAATTTATGCTGTGTTTATTTGACATTCACACGCATGCAGCACTTCAGGGCAAACCATATTCATGCTCAGGTGGTGATGGATGCGGGCAGCAGAATAATCAGAGAAGATGTGGACGAGCAGTGTGCTCCATTCTGTGTGTTCAATGTGAAGGTGGGCGTGTATGAGGGGTCGGATGGGGTGTTGGAGCTATAAAGGGCGCCCATGCACAAACAAGGCTCTCCCTTGGGATTACATTGGCCTATAGCTCTCCCCTGTTTAACTGTCAGGGGAGGGGAGAGGAGATGGGCGCAATTGCCCCTGAACCATTTATAATGGGTCCATTTGTTGTTGTTTTGCTGTCTACAGCCATAAATACAGCACGTCATACACAATCACTCAGCAGATGCGAGGCGTTCAGATGGAAACAGGGGAATGGCCAGATTGGGATTTAATATTGACGTTAATGCCTAATTTTCACAATCATGGCCTAATTTCATTGTCTGTTCCACCAACAGGAAAGGCTGAGAGAGGGCCATACTCATCATTTGCAACACAGGTACATCAGTTAAACAGACAAAAGCTAGAAGCTCTAGAAGCAAACCTGCCTTCAAGCTATATTTAAAATATTCTCATACAATTTTTACCTATCTACAATTGTTGTTACACCCCCCACTAACGCCCCTCATTAACACTGTCTGTAGCCGGGCTTTCTACCCAGTGAGATATCCATGCCCAGTCCTGATGCCCTTTCACCCTCTGGTTTGAAGCCTGCATCCCAGTTTTATTCCTCCTATGATGGTAACAGTTCTCGCAGACGACCTGCACAAGACCCCATTGGTAAGATTTTGAAGGATTTTTTCAAATATAGTGCTTCACATTTCAATAACATGAGAATTTCCTTCCGATAGGATATCTATATTTAATTAAAGTATATAGGGACTGTTTCTTATAGTTCATATGTGCAAGCTTGTGTTGGTTGTTTGACCCTATATATGCCTCTCTGTTTCTCTTCTTCCAATCAGATTCACAGCCAAAAAAGATCCGGAAGGTGCCCCCTGGCCTGCCTTCCTCGGTAAGTGTTAACATCCAGTACTGCATCTCAGTGAGTTTGTCGGAGCCCGCATTGTCCGATCATGTCTCTTTTTATGTTCCATTTGGTATCTCTGGCCTCTCTGTGGCTTGCAAAACTGCCCAATTGCAGCAATGCCGTATATTCAGCTTGCACAGCTGCGTATCTGCACCAGCCATTTAAAGAAAGAAAAAGGGGAAAAGCCACTCATTGAGCCAGTCGCTCATTTGTAGTGTATTTATAGTGTTTTGTACTTGTGGGCTCTTCTACTTTGTGGCCACATTTCCTTCCCTCTGCCAGGCGTATTTCTGTAGCTCTGAGAGAAACTTGTACTGGGGTTTGATGCTTCTTACTTACCTCATTCTTTCCCCTCCCAGTCTCGGTCTCTGATCACCCGATTTCCTCCCCTTCTATGTTTCTTCCTCACCCCCATCGCCTCAAACTCCACAGCCCCTCCCAGCCACCACCAAACAACAGCTCTCCCCTTTCTCTCTCCCTCCCCCACCCCTCCATCCCAGCTGCCAGTAGAGTTGGCCGCCGTCCAGGATTCGACAGATGGTTCAGTAATTAGGAGTGCATCTCTCCTTCCCTCTTCTCTTCTACCCTCCTTTTCCCTCTCCTTTTTCTTTCTGTTTAATCAAATTACAGAAGAAAACTGCAAGTCCGGTTAGATTTGGAGTTTACCCCGCCCAGACACAGTGATTTTCATCAACAATCATTTTAATTAAGAAAGCTATTGGTGACTTGGAAGCCTGGTTCAATCAGTATCACTTGTTCAACTCTGGTTCTATGGTCTCCAAGTTGTGTGTTGAGTATCCACAACATTCTCAGACTGTTTCTGTTGGGCAAGATGATACCTAAGGCCTTTCAGCAATGGCATTCAAAGCCTGTTAAAATCAGTGATACTACGTACACACTGGCTACAAATGCCTTATTCGGATTAGTGAAATCAATCTTTTAATGTAGGTAACCAATTTTTACTTTAAGTAATGACTTAGTGTGGTCATGGATGTGTTTTTGAAGGAATTAATGAATTTCCTTTCCTCTTATTGGTAGAGGATTTTCATAATGATCACTGAGGTCACTGGTTGATGTTTTTCCTCTTATTGAGATTTTTTTGTTTTGTTTTTTCATATAGGTTTGTACCTCTGCCTCAAGCGATGAATTTAACAGGGACAATGTAGGCTACTCTGCTTCCAAAGCAGGAAGCATTTACCCGCCACCCTTCTACATGCAAGGTTAGTTTAATCAAGACTTGGTGTGACAACATCCACTTGTTTGTTGTATGTTTTTTTAAGTGAGTATGACCAAGATACAAATTTTAAGTACAAAGATAAAATAAAATAAGCTCTGCTTCTCCCTACTCCTTTTCAGATATGTTGACTTGTGGAACTGTAATTTCTCCAAACTCCAATTTCCCTTGTGTGCATGTTTTAAATAAAACTAAACTAAAAATTAAAGGTGTACTGAGCTACATAGATGAAGCGTGTCGACAGCATAGCTTGCCATAACAACCTTAATAGGGTGACTCAAGGTGCTTTGCCATGTGCATGGTGTATCACAGTTGGATGAAGTCATCACACTAATGTGACATGTCTCATATGTGTCTTTTATTGTCTTTTCATCTCCTGTGACTGGTTATCCCCCCCTCTGTCGATTGATGCCCCCTGACAGAAGGCCTCCACCCACCCTCCGATTCATGGGGTTCTGCTGGGTCGATGGTTCAGCCGGGATATCCTTCCATGCTGGGTAACCCCCCCCATCTGAGCCAGCATGGTCCCTTCACTGCCATCAACCCCCAAGACAGACTGGTAAGCCTTCACCATCTATTTGGACATGTTGTTTTATGTTTTTGACTCTTTTGTGCTTTGGAGGCACTTGTCTGCATGTCCATTGAAATCATCTCCTCTCTTTGTGACCCAGAAACGTCAGCCACTGCCCCTCTCACCCCAAAACTACCCCCTACATGGCAGTGAAGTGAACGGGGCTCACCCAGCCGGCTTCCACTCTGGCTCCAACAGCTACGGAGTTCCCAGCCACACACCTCCTATTGCTGGTACCGACAGTATTATGAGTAAACCTATAATCCAGATCTTGATGAGTAGTGAACTTTATGTTTTAGCAATACCATTATATCACAGCACAGTTTAATCAAAACACTTTTTCTTTCCTGTCAAGCCAACCGGGGAGCAGTACCTGGAAGTTCAGGTGACGAGATTGGGAAAGCACTGGCATCTGTAAGTTGTGCAAATATGTAGAAAGTAATGCAGTTCATGTTACCTTTTTACTTTATAATTCTTTGATAACCAGAATAGTATCAAGTAAAAGACTTCTTTATGTGCAGATCTATCCTTCAGACCCAAACAGCAATGGCTACTCTTCATCCCCATCCACTCCCTCTGGTTCTCCTCAAGCCGCATCAGGTCAGTCAGATGCTTCACGCTGTGGCGTTTTGTCTGCATTCGTCATCAGAATTGCAGTCATGATGGCTTTAGTAATATGTAACTTGGTGCAGTTTTCAAGTAACAGCACATGAGCCTTCTCTATGAATTAAACGGGACATTAGAATTCAACCTTTTAAATGATCGTTCAGCCAAGCTCAGCCTCCAAATATAACTTCTGAGAGGAAGGAAAAGTACAGTAAAAAATAAAGAGGGAGAGGTCACTTCCCTATTTGTCTTTACAATTAGTCCAGGAGTTACATCATCACTCATCAAATGACATGGCATGAGAATGGTATGAGATGAGAAGGAGAAAACAAAAAAAGAAAAGCAACTTAGTTGTACTTAATTCAGTGAGTTTTTTTTAATAAACACAATTTGTGTTTCTCTGTAGTATCTGCTTCCCAGTGGACAAGGTCATCTGGACAAGCTACACCTTCACCTAACTTTCATGGGGGAGTTCAGACTATGGTAAGGCTTTGTGTTGTTCTGTCAGCTATAGTTTTTTCTGCCATATAAGCCGATTATTTTAGTACTACTATATAGTGATGATGTCAGCACACTTGTGGCATCACCTCCTCTCATCATTTGCCTTCCCCCATCTTAAGCCTAATAAACTGGAGGACCGTCTGGATGAAGCCATTAATGTTCTTCAGCGTCATGCCGGTGGGCAAGGAGGATTAGCTGAGATGCAGAGTCTTCTGGCATCTGGTTTGGGCTTACCTCCAGCTTTTAGCAGTGCAGCGCTTGGCCTTGCCAGTCGCCTGCCTGGACTGGTGAGATTCATGAATAGTGTTTCACCATTCCGGTGAAACATTGTTAACATTGTGTTGTGTCTTATAGCTCTCAAATCACCATGAAGACTCTGCTGGCCTGCCCTCTGGTGGAGGGCTTGTGCATGGTCACCACAGCGCCGCATCTGCCCTGCCAGGATCTCAGACTGATGGTTTCACAAGTGAGTCTTTGTCACTTTTCTCTTTTGGTGTCAGAAAGACTGAGTGAGTTATACCTTCTGCCCTATGTTTTTCAATATTTATTTCAGGTCTGGCTAGCAGCCTAAATCGTTCCACGGGTGCTGACATCAAACGAGAGAACAAGCAGGACGATGAAAACTGCTCTGTTACTGACAAGTCGGAGGATGAGAACAAAGAGCTCAAGACCCATCTTCGAACAAGGTGCGTTTTTTATAGTATGACTTTTAGTGTCATTTATCAAAACTTTTTCATAACTGGAGATCTTCAAGAATTATCAAAAAATATTTAAAGTGTCCTTGACATGATTTATCAACGTTGCTTAAATATATTATATATTGTTTGTAATTATGTTTGACATTGTTTGATTAGATGAAAGCAAATGGTAAATTAGCAAAAATTTAATATGTAGTTCATGGGGCCAGCGATGACAAACTAGTTCAGCCTCATTTCAAGAAGTGAAATCATCAGTAACACCACTGAGCTACACAAATATAACAGTGTACGAGGTCAAGCATGTTTAGAGCGATTATATATAGCAAAGATTTTAGCCTTGTGTCAATAGTTGGAGGAGGAAAAAACATTTGGAGATGAAATAGAGAACTTGCTGAACATTGACTTAAGTCTTAAGACATGGAGATGGGTCGCCGTCAAAACACAGTAAGTTACACTGGGGTTGCTTCTCTTTCATATCCTTCAATTATTATTTTAAATCAGCATCTTAATGTGCGTATAGGGCTTTTTTTATAGGCCGTCTGTTTTAATCTACAAAAAAGCTTTAAAAAACATATATAATGCTCTGCAGCCTCGGCAATACTTTCTTCTGTGGCAGTAATGACGCGGTAGTCTTGTGGTGTTGTTTTGATGTTTGATATTTCCTGTGTACCGGAGGAATAGCATCATTTTAGAACAGAACTCAAGGTGGGCGTCCATCTGTCTCTTGTTTTCTGCACTTGTTTTGTCCATTGTCTTAGACCTTCTAGCTGCAAGAACTAGTTTGTCATGGCTAACGCCATGAAATACAAATGTAATTTTTGCTCATTTTATTTTGCTTTAAACAAATCGAACAATGTAGAACATTATTACAAACAATATACAGTATTGTATAATATATTAAAGCAAAGTTGATGAATCATTTCAGGAATCCTTAAACCCTTCATACAGTGAGGGAAAAATCTATTTGAACCCCATCTGATTTTGTAAGTTTGCCCACTAACATGACATGACTAACATGGCGATGGTCTTGTAGCCCATTCCAGCCTTGTGTAGGTCCACAATCTGGTCCCTGACATACTTAGAAAGCTCTTTGGCCATGGTGAAGAGTATGGCATCTGGATTGATTGATTGCTTCTGTGGACAGGTCTCTTTTATACAGGTAANTCAAGATCTCACCTCGTGGAGTTTCAATGATAATGAGAACGGTGAGGAATCAGCCCAGAACCACTCGGGTGGAACTTGTCAATGATCTCAAGGCAGCTAGGACCGTAGTCACCACAAAAACAGTTGGTAACACAAAACGTGATGAAGGACTGAAATCCTGCTGTGCCCGCAAGGTCCCGCTGCCCAAGAAAGTCCATTTACAGGCCTGTTTGAAGTTTTCCACTGAACATCTGACTGATTCAGAGGAAGAGTGGGTGAAGGTGTTGTGGTCAGATGAGATCAAAATTGAGCTCTTTGGCATCAACTCAACTCGCCGTGTTTGGAGGAGGAGGAATGCTGCCTCCGACTCCACAAACACTGTACCCACCGTCAAATATGGAGGTGGAAACATTATGCTTTGGGGGTGTTTTTCTGCCAAAGGGGACAGGACAATTGCACCGCATCAAAGGGAGGATGGATGGGGCCATGTACCGTCAAGTGTTGGGTGAGATGGGTCGTAGTTGGGTATTCCAGCATGACAATGATCCAAAACACACGGCCAAGGCAACAAAAGATTGGCTCAAGAAGAAGCATATTAAGGTCATGGAGTGGCCTAGTTAGTCTCCAGACCTTATTCCCATAGAAAATCTGTGGAGGAAGCTAAAGGTTCGAGTTGTCAAACATCAGCCACGAAACATTAATGACTTGGAGAGGATATGCAAAGAGGAGTGGGCCAAAATCCCCCCTCAGATGTATACAAACCTTGTGGCCAACTATAAGAAACGGCTGACCTCTGTGATTGCCAACAAAGGTTTCGCCACCAAGTCCTGAAGCATGTTTTTCAAATGGATCAAATACTTATTTCCTTCATGGAAATGCAAATTAATTGATAACTCTTTTTGAAACGCATTTTTCTGGATTTTTTTTGTCATTGTTGTCTCTCAGTGTTCAAATAAACCTACCATTGAAATTATAGACTGATCATTTCTTTGTTAGTGGGCAAACTTACAAAATCAGATGGGGTTCAAATAGTTTTTCCCTCACTGTATATGGTAATTTCTTTGTCGATTATGTTTAATGACTTGTAGACATGCCTTCTAAACGAGTTTGTTTAGAAGACTGAATGAAGAAACACTGACAGTAAATTGTTAGAAAGCAGGGCTGACAATTTACAATATAAAGAACTAGTTTTGTTAGTACACTAGAACCTTGTCAGCGTATTACCCCATATTTTTTGGTTTATGTCGAAATATTATGCCAAAATTTTGCCTTGGTTCACATTTCCAGGCATACAATACAGCGTACGTCTGGTCTTGTTATTAATACACTGTGTGAGTCCATCTGTGTTATTAAAAAAATTTGTAATCATAAAATTCTTAGAAACTTATTATCTTGCTAATAAAATGGCTTACCGTCATGCATTTTGTCCCAGCAAAGCATTTCATTGGGCATGGCGGCAGGTGAGCGTAGCCTTTCTGGGCTCCTCTTGTTCCCTCTGGTGGACAAAGGCAGCTAAATGAATCATTTCAGCGCTCCGGCAGCAACAAAATGCTGTTAAAAGAGTTTTTTTAATTGTTTATTTTAGACTTGTATTGGTACTTGTATTGTATATTTCTTAGATACCTTTTGAGTGTTAAGTTGCTGTGTGGTGAAATTGTAGTAACTGTTTTAGTTAGCAAAGAACTACAGAGTCAACTTCTGATGACATTATAGATGGGTGATGGAGCTGACTCCCGGCGACAAAAAATACATAAAGAACGCAGTTGGACTCATGCACCTTATTAATAGCACAACACGATTTCTGCCATATTGTACGCTAGCCAGTAAATGTACACAAACTAAGGTAAAATGGAAAACTGAAGTTATTATGTATATGCATTTCTAGTTGTCTACTGTATTGTACATTCTCTGTGTTAACATTGTCGGTTGTCTGGAATGCATTAATTGGATTTGCATTATATTTGATGGGAAATTTTTATTTGGTCAGCATATGCGCCGGTTTGAGTTGGACCTGCAAGAAGAGATTAATGACGCTAACCAAGGTTCCACTGTAATTTGTAATAATCTAAGTTGTTAGTCATTCTTAGTATAGCGGCCAATATATGACCCACCTTTTATAAGAATGCATTGCTAGAATGCTACATTTAACCTACATAACTCACTCAGGTGTGTGCATTTTACAAAAGTATATATTAATGTGAACTGTGCCCACAATGTTGTTTTCTTCCCTCCTCATCTGCTATTGGCTAGTTTGAATGAGGATGACGATGAAGAAGACCTACCAGTGGAGATTAAAGCTGGGCGGGAGAAAGTGCGGAGGATGGCTAACAATGCTCGTGAGCGGCTCCGTGTGCGGGACATCAACGAGGCCTTTAAGGAGCTGGGCCGCATGTGTCAGCTCCATCTGAACTATGAGAAACCGCAGACCAAATTGAATGTACTCCAACAGGCGGTTAACGTTATACTCAACCTGGAGCAGCAAGTCAGAGGTCAGTGGGTGTCCAGGGAGGAAGGAGAAGGAGAGGGGAAGGTCCTTTTGACAAGCTAAACGCTCATATGGCTTCATGCTCCTGCGTGATACTCGATTACCATCAATCATTTTGCTTATTTTATTTGCTGCGCAAATTATATCAGTAAATTAAAACATTGCCATATACCCTTTAACTGATCTCCAAAGTGAGGACAGATGAGTAAGGAGATGAAGTTGTGTGACTGTTTTTAAAGCACCCCCATTCTCTGGTTCTGATTCTCCTGTGGCAGCACATACTGGATGTCTGTCTGTTGTGATGCAGTATGTGCCGCCTTGTCTTACATTGCCTTTAGTTTATCTCCTCAAGATGCTTCAATGTTTCACTGCCGTTATCACCTTCCCAATGAATTAACACATCTCTTTGTGCAGACATTTGTTTTTGTTCCTGCTGTTGCTTCATTACGCTTGGTCATTTTGGCTTTCGAAAAACAACTCACACGCTGGCTGCTGATACACTATTAAGTGTAAAAAGCAGCTGGACATGTGCTGTGTTGTCATGTCTATTAACCTGCCTTCACCTTGCAGTGTTGCATGGCCTTGCAATATAACCATGCTCATTATTATCACTATCTCCATCCATGCACCCATCTACTATGATGCTCTTTTTTTCAGATGGCTACAGGGGCCTTTTCTTCTCCCCTCTTTTCCAATAAATGCATCAGCTCGTGATGTATTTAACAGGAAGCCTTCACTCACTGGTCTTCTTTCATGTGCTGTAGATGGCAGAGAGCTTTGCTTCCTCTCTCTTTTTACTCCTTGTGCCCTCCTCATATCTTCTGTCCTTCTGCTTGATAGTCATCAGTTACCCTAAACTTCCATCCTGGACCTCAGTGACCCTTTACCTCAAAATGAGATTTGTTTATTGACTGTAGATTCTCTGATGATATGGTTCTTTATGGCCTCATATAACTTACATAAGATGTAAGAACAGACACATCTGTCTGCTGCTCTCTGGCCTGGCCCACTCCACTGGGATGTTTCTTCATCTCTTTTGCAGGGAGGAGATTTGAGCTGGAACTTGACATTTAGATCAGATATTTCTTAAATTTCCAGTTGCGATAATATCTAAAATATTCTCCAGAAATTACATGTCATTATGCATCTTTAATGATGACAATTAAACTAGGTTCAGCAAAGGTTGTGATTTGGGTTTGTTAACCAGCCCCACCAACCGCTCTCCTCCCGGCTGCAGCATTGTCACAGTGACCGATGAGAACCTCACTGCCGAGGAGAAGGAGCAGAGGGAGCGTGAGCGACGCCTAGCTAACAATGCTCGGGAGCGGGTGCGCGTGCGAGACATAAACGAAGCCTTCAGAGAGCTGGGCAGGATGTGTCAGGTTCACCTGCAGAGCGACAAGGCCCAGACCAAGCTTGTCATCTTGCAGCAGGCTGTCCAGGTCATACTGGGCCTGGAAAAGCAGGTGCGAGGTAGGTCAGCCAATCCAGTCTGATATGACAGTCACCGACAGCCAAGCATCTTCTTACTAGAGCTGGGGAAACATCTCCTCTTAAAGGTCATGTTGAGCCTCTGTGTAACACCCACTGTCTCTGTTCTTATCTCTATTAACTGGACCAGTAAAGGAAGAGAATATATGAGGAAGGATTTATCTGCTTTTCTGCCCCCAATTCTCGCCATACTTTTTTTTTTGTCTGGCTTTTCACCATTCCTTTCCTCTGCTCCCCTTCTTGTTTGTGGGTAGAACACTTTTGTTTTATTCAAGTTGCCCTTACATATGTCTGTGTGCCTTTTGCAAAGAGCGAAATCTGAACCCAAAGGCTGCCTGCCTCAAGAGAAGAGAGGAGGAGAAAGGGTCGAGCGTGGACCCCCAGATGGAGCTCGGCGGGGGTCACACGGGTCTCTGAAGTGATGGACTCACCTCAAAAAAGCCATATGTATTTCCAAGGCAAGTTCTCACAGTGACCCAACATGCTGGTTATTATTTGCACTGTGATTGTGCAGATTATTTTAATGCTTTTAATCTCCTTTTTTTTGCAGTCCAATTTACAGCCGTTTGAACACGTGGCCTTATTCTATCATTGTCATGCACCTCAGTGTGTTCTTTGGAAGGCACACACCTCATCAGAGACTACAAAAGGGGCCACAATGATAAACAAAAGAGTAACAAGCACACTTGTATAGAAAGAGACAGAAATGTGTATTCATCTTTAGATGTTTGACTCAAGGACATAAAGGTGGAGACATACTTATGATCGTGTTTATGTAAGACGTTCTAAAAAAATATTGCTTTATGTGTTGGGAGCAAACTTGTGTGGATCAAAAATACCTTCATTACAACTTAAAGCAAAACCAGGATTTGTATTCTCTGGTAAATATGTGGCATTCCCACCTGCAACGGAGGCTGTACATTCTAAAAAAGCAAAGGACACCAAGGCTCAGTGGCTGAATGTGTGGTGTTAGATAATAGCAGCCATCATTTCCGAACGGCCTCTTGCCATCTTGGAAGCCTCTTATAGAAGTGGATGAGACTTTTGTTTTGTGGTATTTTTTTCCCCAAATATTTTTTTTACTCCGGCTGATGGCTGTAATACTGGCTCGTGCTGTGTTTTACGTCTCGTAAATCGTGGATCCTACGGGTCACTGCCATGCAAGTGAAATAGAAAGACTGCCTGAGGGAGCGCCACCACTGAGAAAAGACTCATCTCCAATAATAACTCCATATGTGGGGCTTCCGTAGCAATTCAGCTTCTAGATGGGATTACACACGGTGTCACTTATGTGTTCATATCTAGTGTTAACATCATCCTGGACAATCCAGTCACGGGGGGACATTTTTTCTTGTTTTAGAAATAATATGTGTTTTGTGTCAGGAAGGGCATCCGACGTAAAACTTTTTTGCCAAATCAAAACATGCGAATCATATGCCGAAAGGAAAAGAAGAAGATGCAACATGTATTCCTTTAGCAACTTTCTTTCTTACATATCCGTCAGACCAGAATCGGATATAGAGTCATGCAAATGTACACAAAATACATTTAGTCTTGAAAACAAAGTATGTTGTTTTTCAAAATAATTTAGTGCAGATAATATTCTCCAATTGTCCTCTGTGACTGGACCTATCGCAAATGTTTTCAGGACTGAAAACTTCCAATGACTAGCTAATTTCTCAAAAGATGTAGTGGAAAATCATGAGTGTTGAAAGGGATTGTGTGTTTTAATCCTACCTTCTGGACAGTTAACTCAGTTGCTGCTGATTTGACTTGGTTTTTCTATGGTGATCGTGTGTTGTTGTTTTCTCTTCCATTTTGAACAACCACAAAGCCTCTTTGTAACGATCTTCCTTTTGTAGAATTAGTTAACCATTTTTTTATGTTTTTCTTTTTCCACTTTGTAAGATAGTTGTTATGAGTTGGATTTATACATTTGGAATGCTCTTTCTTTTTTGTTTACGTTGTTCAAATTGAAAACAACCTTTTTCTAAGACTACGGGAACAAAGTGAGGTGTTTTTTGTTGTGCCAGGTGCTTGCAAATGTTAGAAATGACAAAGTCTGGCGGTAATGTCACATGTTGTGATAACTTTCTTCCCTTTTTGTTCACCTAGAATACATGTTTCTGTGCAAACTTGACATTTGTATTTGAATTCCTTAGTTTGTGACAGGTATTGTTGTTTTGAAATTTTTGTTTGTCTCGATAATGTCTAGCTCTATAATGATTTCATTTATCTGAGGTGGTGGCACAATTAATCTTAATTATAATAGAAATTATCATCAATGCATAAGGATGGCCTTAGTCATTTTTCTGACTTTGGGAGTTTTGATAATGGTTACTCACCAGTGCCTGAACTGTTACACATTGCATACAATAACACCCATTTAAACGGAAGTAGTTAACTGTCAATAAATGAACAGCTGAATGAAGAATTCATTGATGCTGACCAACAACCAGGTCTACAGATGGTCAAATACTTAGTGTTTTATATTTGAACTCGATTTTGTCATGTACATTCATATGTATGTACAGCTGTATGATATAACATATGAAATCTTGTAAGATGAAATGTAACCTTAATCGGGTTACCTCTTCGTCTCATTTGCAAAGTCCCTATGGAATAGCCCCTAACTTTATTTCCATCTGAAAGTGAATTTTTCTGGTGATAGTGCAGATTACCACAAATGACTTGTTTTTGTTTATGTAAATGATTTTTTTTACAGTTTGCAAGTGTAAAAACACAATTTTCTTTATTAGAAGAGATTTTGTCATTACAACAAATGACTTACAGCTCTTTCTGTCTTCATAAATATTTGAGGGCAATATCTATGTAGGCTATGTCCTCACAGTGCCTCCAGTTTCCTATTTTTATATATAAAGTAGATATTGAGAACTGTTGTGTATATAACAGTAATGTAGCAATAAATGTGCCATTTTTAATATCAACGCTTGTTGTTCATTGTCTTCTAAAAGTGACATTTTTTGGGGGGACAACTTATGAAGCTTATAACAATTCATTAATTGTATGTTTTAGCAATTCTCTCCCAGGAAATTATACCGTATATATGTGTTTAATAAATAGGTTCTCAGCATTCGCAGTCATAAGCAAACATTTAAAGTGCCATTAGCCTGTCATGGCGCGGTGTATCCACTAGAGGGCAGAAGCGAACTTTTGGTGTTTACGTTTGTTTCGATTGACGCATGCGCAGGAATCCTTCATAATTTTAAACGGAGGTCGCTGCTAGCTACGTGCTGTACGTTACGAGGACATATAAGTCACCCAGCGATGTTGAGTAAAGTCATCGGTCAGAAATATGTGTCAATTGCTAAGTCGTGGTAAGGTATATCTTTCACTTAAAACGATTTATTTAGGCATGTATTTAGCGGGCGGATGGAATTGCCTGGTGTCCTCAGCTAGCATTCGTACTTAGCCTATCTGAGGTCAAAGCATTGAAACACAACGAAAAGAACTGTTCTGAGTTTTTTTTTTTTAAGGTTTGAGAACAAGCTATTTTTACAGTTATTTAATCAAATTCAAGTCGATCAAGTCCAATGAATACCTTTAAATGGTACAAATGTAAGTACGTGGTGAGCTGCCAGAGGTTAAAAAGGTAAGATTACCCAAAACCGACAAATAATGTATATTTTAGAATTATACTACAATGAGTTTTTCAGGGACCACGAAATGGGTCAACAATTTAAAGCTCTCCTACAGAAATGGAGGTTGATAAAGCCTTGACACTTGGTGCTACCAATTCCAGGTGTTCCAACTTATCTGGAGCACTAACTATCTCCTCGGTCTGCATAAAAGCAGTCTTTGGAACCCACTGTGGTACTACATCTTGGTGAGCATCTGCTGAACAGTATTGTACTGCAGAAAGTAATGTGTTGCTCCAAAATGAAATTAAAAATGAAAGAGAGACAGACCACCTTAACATTAAGACATGTAAGTTTTTCCTACAAAGAAATTGCGGTGTTCTTAAACGTTTGACCGGTTTGTTATTCTCGTGTAATGTTAAGGTTATGAATATTAAATGTGGGGCATGTGATTTGTTTTGCATATATTCTACTCATTTTTTTCCCAGGGTCCCAACACTGGCTGTATGGGGAACAGTTGGCGGTGTAGCAATAGTTCACTTTACAGACTGGCGATTGTTTTTGGACTATGTGCCCTACATCAGTGGAAAGTTCAAGAAGGATGACTAGTGGTAATCAGGTTAGTATTTAAAATGGTTATGTTGTGAATATTGGATTAAAAGTGTCATTGCCTTTGGATTACGGAGTTGCAAGCTGTTGCATTGTCATACTGTTACAGGAGGTCCTTTGTCCTTGGTTTATGAACAGGTTCAGTTCCTATAATGTCAGTGTAAGAACACATACTGTAAGTCACTCATGCTGTGCACAGAACACATGAAGGACATACAACATGAAATGAATTAATCAGCAATGTGAAAAGAGAGCAAACAATTCCTTACTTTTATCCTTGTGGGTTGGCTTGCACACTGGCACAAATCATACATGTTGATCATACATCATACATACTTTGATTATGTATTTTGTTTTGTGTGGAACTGTTGCGATCACACTGGCTTTATCGGACTTCATGTGTTTGAGTGAAGTCTGGAATCGACTGCTTTTATCGTAGTGCTAACATCGGAGATTTTTCTCATTTTTGCTGATATCGGCCTGATATCAATATTGTATTGCTGTTGATTTCATCGGAGCGGACCAAGCATGCGGTCAATGTCGGTCGGCTTTTCTCCCCTTTCTGAGCATTTTACAATGTCTAATATCACTTCATTTTTAATTTTCTTTTTATTTGACGCAGTGCAATCAGAAGAGTCTTCCTCGTGCTCGGGAGACATGACGAGCAAAAAGTGAACAAAAAAGAATAAAAGTGATGTTATCCATCCTATGTGCAACCATGTTTTACTGCATTGCAGTATTCTTCTTTTGCATTTTTTTCATGATATTGTGTTTTTGATTTTGCATAATTTCTGTGTTTGTGCATTTCTGCGTGTTTGCCTCTGTTGGCCACCGCACACCTGACAAAACCTTAAATCAAAACTAAGATATTCTAAATGATTTATGGGAATGCTTTGTGAGCCAAGGACTTCCTGTATTATTCAGTATTTAAAAGCGTTTATAGGATCGGTGAGTGAAGTTGTCCCTTGCACGGAAACACTGCAACAATTTTGAATTACTGATTTAAAATGGTGTAAAATCATTGCTTGTACTCATTAACATTTAGCTATCTTGATGTACACATTTTGACCATATTGTTTCCACTGCAGTTGCTGTTGGAGATCATAAACAAGGACTGCTGCAGCTTCAGACCAACTGTGATGTTTATCCTTCTGAGGCAACAGTGCCGAGGTGTTCACCACCACCACCACCACCACCAACATCCATACTTGGGCTTCAGTATTGATAGATCCTCAAACTGTGAGATCATGACTGGAAAGAATATGAAAATAGAAATTGTTGGACTTTTTATTTTCATTCCCCATACAGTTTGAGGTTCTTATTTTAATAGTTAATTGCACAACTGCTGTCACCCACGTCTGATTGACAAATGGTCCGCTCTGTACTTTAAGCTTCAACTGTTTTGGAAGAGTAAAAACTATGTACAATATCTTACCTTGTTTGCCATTTTTCATGTTACTCATCTCTTATACATAAAATACAATTGGTGTTCTGGTAGTAAAAAAATAAAATAAAACAGCGTTGTTTAAATCCCCCTTCATGTTAAAGCTATTTACTGTATACCACATTATTCTCAATTATAATACTTATTTACTTTTTTATATGTATATGTAAGGTGTGGAATTAGTGTTTTATGGGAATCTATGGAGTATTCTTAGCCATATTTCGTTTCTTTAGCCTGATGTAGGATAATTATCTGTCACCACCTCCGCACTAGTTGAAGTGAGTTTAGCGGATGGATTGCAATAGTGGGAAGTGACGTGTTGGGCGGAGTGATCTTCGATTGTAAAGACCAAGGAATGGTGATCGATAACAGATCTGACGGTGGAAATTCGTGACAGCGAAAAGGGGCTGCTAGTTGATGTTTCTTACTTTTTAAGAGCTGTGTTGCAGTCCACGCCCAACGTGGACATTCGGACCATGGAAAGGAAGAGGTAGGAATGTTAGAATCGCGGGATTGTTTTATAGCATGAAAGTTTTTTTCATCAGGAAATACGCGAGTGCATGTGCTTTGTAGCTTCAAATGCACCGAATGTGTATGTTTACATTTAGCAGTGGAAATAACCAAACCCTGCATACGAATAGGTTATGGTTAACTGCATGAATATGTCAAACAGCAGTCAATGTAACGTCTTAGTTGTGCTCTGCGGTGTGCCATAGCCGCTAGCTTGATTAGCTAGCTAAGTTTCATTGTTTACACACGCTTCACTTGTGTAAGGTCGGCTTCCCGGAGAACTCTCAAAGTCTCATAATAACACGTTTTTAAATAGAATATACTTCATCAGTTGTAGCTTGACGCGTATATGTCTCTCGAAAACCCCCACTGACGAAATTGTCGTAGTTTTCTTATTGAGTTGTGTGTGTCTGCATCTCAGTTTGTGTGTGCGTCACCCACTTGATTTGCACGTGCCGAGAAACCCCCCCTCACTATTTCCACATTCCACACATTTTTTTACATAAATATAAAGCTTATTTTAAATATTAGTGTTTTGGGCCTTCTTACACCGTGAGTTCACTCCCGTCAAGAAGCATATTAGCACAAATTACGGCGCTATCGCTTGATGGACATTGTGTGGGCGGCTACTTGTTTGATTGACATCTCAGTTCTCCTGTCATTGCAGTAAAGCTTTAAGGCGGGACATCCAACGCCTGCAGATACTTCTCTCTTGCTACTTACTGTAAATACTGTACTGGCTTGTACTGGTACACTTGCAGAATACACTTATTGTATTTAGGTCGTTTTATGTAATCTAATTATTTCATAACTTTTGATCTCCTATTTTATTTAGAATACAGTTGAAAAAAAATACAGTTTAAAAAAGAACTTGTACAGTTAAAAAAACATCTCTTAAAAAGAAATATGTAAGGCTGAGGAATGATGACAAAATACAAGCCACAGATGTGTTGCTGCAATTTTGGATATTTCTAGGGAACACCGGTCAAATTCTATCTGGATCCTTTTTTTGTTTTTTTTTACATCCAAGGAGAACGATGCTAAATACGCGTAAAATAATCCCACTTGATGATTTGAAATGACTTTTAAGCAATGCATGTTTTTTCACGTTTAAACTCTTTAAACGTTTAAACACGTTTAAACAACTTTAAACCTAATCTCATTTTAAAAATCAGCTAAATGCATTTAATTAAATCTAGACCCTAGGTTCCTAAAGTGGGGTACACGTACTGCCAGGGGTGCGTGAATAAAATTGAAAAACATTTGGCGCATAACACTCAGTTACAAGTGCGCTTGAACAGAGCGGAAAGGAGACGCAGCACAAAGTTGGCAATTGGTCTGTGTGTATCAGTTGAAGTAAAAAACTGAGTTTAATGATAATTTTGTACATTAAGTGTTTAATATGAAGATTTCATTCATATTGGTGTTCCAATCCCCGCGTGAAGCAGCGGTGAAAACTGAGTGGGGATTCCCTCTAAAATGAGACTCTATGTTTATTGTATGTATTTTCATACTTCAGATACTGCTTTATCATGATTGTTAAACTTTCCCCTTCAATTTTGTTATAATAAATATGCAGATTTAAACCAAAGCCACCAATGAGTGGACAAAAAATTAATGCTCAAATTCAAGCAATTGAAGTCGAAGGATGCCAGAAGTAGACTAGAATAAAATATACTGTATGTAGGATGATTACTTATCTATTCATCAGTACTCATATGAAACTTTATCTAAATGTGACCATGCAAAATACATATTTTGACATAGAATTACTATACCAAACCAATTCATTATGTTCAATATTTCAAGTTAATTAAGATAAAAAAGGTGTATGTTCTCTTTAGTGTGCAGTGATACGGGGTACATGGCTTCAGGGGTATGTGATATAAAAAAGTTTGGGAACAACTGACATAATTACACATTAAATGACACTCAGCAAATCTAATTACAATCAGCTCGGTTTTAACAGTAACATTATTTTTTTGTGTCGTTAACAATAGGAATCGTTGGAAAAATACCAATCATTACAAAATCACAAATTATGTTAATCTTTCTTCATACTGAGAAGTGTTTCCTATATATTGTACCAGTCAGCAGGTAACCGATGCACAGTTGTGCCCACTGCAAACTCTAACCACAATAACAAGCATACAATATTAAAACTAATCCCTCTTTGACAGTGTCCCTAGAAACTGAGCATTATCAACTCAAAAAATGGCTGTACTTTATATGTCAATTTTATTTATTTATTTGTGTGTGTTTCCTCTCCAGTGTACATGTCAGGCGTGTCCTCAATAAACCACAGGTGGTGCGTGGTCCAGCCAATAACCTTCAGACAGAAGAGCCCAGCCAGTCTCGATCTGCACATTTACTTCTTACTAAAGTTCAGCGAAATGGGCACAGGCATGCCCATAACAATGTCAGTCATCAAATCAGGGTGAGACTAAACTGGTTATATAGCACTCTGGGTGCAGTTTTCCACTTTTTAACCATGTCTCTGTGATCATAGTTTTCCCCACAGGACTGCAAACTATGTGTGGTGTGAACAGTAGTCTTTTTGAAGACCAGAAGTGTGTTCGTGTGTTTGTGTTGAGAATGTCTGTTGAACATTAGCAGCCATCGTAAAACACTTGCTTACATTACCAAGGGGTTAACACAACACAACACGATCTAAACACACACACAAACACACAGCTGCACTTGCTCTGCTAAACTAAACTAATCCAGCTAGCTTTCATTGACGCTCCCTGGAATAAGAGTTTTTCAGCGAACTTTGTATGGTCGCTGTTTTGATGTGTTTAGTTTGGGAGGGGCCGAGTTAGTGTGATGAGATTCCGCCACAACTGAACATTCCGCCCATTTCATTCACTTTCAGTCACTTTCCGCTATATTCCACTTTTAACAATATATTCTATTTTTATTGGCGCGGAAATCACAGCGTCCTGAATGTGCAATGTTGTCTCATGTTAAAACAAAAACGGATAATGTCATTGTACACCTAATATCTCATCATACTGACAAGCAGGGTCCCTATAATGTGCGACCAAGTCAGTACAGTACCGTATGTACATACTGTTTGATAGTGGTAATGGTTTAATTGAACAGTTTTAGTTTATGTAGAGACATTCTTTCTCAGTGATCATCAGACAAGATCATGTCCCTCATACAGTGGGTTGTGTCAGGAAGGGCATCCAACATAAAACTTTTGCCGAATCAAAACATCGGAAACAAAGAGAAGAAAACCGATTCGGCGTGGCGACCCCTGTAGGGATAAGCTGAAAGGAAAAGAAGAGTGGAATATATCTCATAGTACAATTCACACTTCCACTTGTCCACTAAGGACCAGGAAGAAGTAAATCTTATCTAATCCTACACCCTCTCTGTTTCACATCAATCACAATAGATTTGTTTACTTTCTGTATTGCAATTGTACTATTTACCTATTAAAAATACACACGAAAATTATAAGGTGGTATAAAAATACACTACAGTAGGATTTAAGGTTTTTAATTGCTTTAAATTAATTATATAACAATCGTAATATATTTATAATTTATAATAAAAAATGAAAGGGTTTATAATGTCAATGAAATGAGATGCCATCTAACTTAATGTGTTTGTGAGTGAGGGCAAACAGGTAGTGGTAAATCAAAAAACAAAAAAGGGGTAGTGCCAAAGCTAATGAATAATAAAAAATTGAACATATGGAAAAAGCTGCATTGAGAAATATGTGGTGCACACTAAGATTAATTCAAAATAGAGGGAGAATGATTCTCTTAGCTGGAAGCTAAAACAATTGTATAAAGAATGCAAAGGTAAGGTGAATAAAGAAGATACATCTGGTCGCCGTTTTCAACGTGATAAAATTGCATTGGACTTTCGGATTCTTCACACAACTGTGCTCATTTGAAATCTTGCATGATAGTGCTACTGTAAATCATTATGAACAACTTTCACTCCAGGTTGCAAGATGGTTTTAACTACCCAAAGTAAAACACAAAAACAACCTTTAACATGTTTTGTCTCTTTAAAAAACAAAGATAAGTTGCATCTAAAAACAAATGCAGCATGATAGCATTTTAAAAATACAGCACATTGGCAAGTGTGCTCTCAGTAAAAATAATATTTACTGTACCTATAAAAAGTGATATATTCCAACCACTGCACTCAGTTATTGTTTTACTACAGGGAAGAGTCTGAAGAAATACACTGTTATGACACTGATCACCTGCGCTCTTGTTGGCAAAAGTATTTGTTGTAGTTGGCATGAAAGCAATGTGTATATACAGTACTGTACTCTTGTTTTTGTTAGTATAAAGGGCTTTTGAAATGAAACTGTTTTTTTAAGCACATTTTAATCATTAGCTCTGTTGAAAGGTCTCAAGTTTATTTTTAGGTAGCCAACAAATTTACTAAGCTATTTTTTTACAAATGTATTGTTTCCTGAACATGAAGTTATCAATGTAAATGGACTGCACACAGTGCGGGTGATGATTTGCACTTTTAACACTCACTATACAGGTTTACATTCATGTCAAGCTCTCGGATTTCTTTCATTACTTCAATTAAGTTTTAAACATTATAAGCATTTGTCATTCTGATAATGAGTTTGGATAATTTCCAGCCTTTCCCTTCTGATCATAATTAAAGTAAATTGTTAAAGACTGTAAAGCATGAAAGCGTTTGTGTAATGATGACAATCCTAACCAGTTAATAAAATTAATATATCAATTGCTATTTTTAAATACCAAAATGATTATATTTCAGTGATGGTCACGCTGTTGTTTTCTTTGAAAAGGCCAAGCCAGACTTGAACACAACGCTGCCAGTTAGACAGACCGCATCCATCTTCAAGCAGCCAGTGACCAAAGTAACAAATCACCCCAGCAACAAAGTGAAGACAGACCCACAGAGGGCTGTGGACCAACCAAAACAGGTCAGTAACAGGACGGCTTGCATTTTAGTCATTGTTGCTGTATTGCCACTAGTGAGACTACAGTGTTTCCCATGCATTAATATATTTGTGGTGGCATACTACAAAGAACATTTTGGACCACCACAGATACATTTGGTGCTACCGTTGCATTTTTTGTTTTTCTATTTAGCATGTTGTTCCAACTTTGTACAGTGGATGGCACTGTAATACTTCTTCTAAACACACCTCATACGCACCTGGGGCCTCGTTTATAAAACTGCGCGTGAATTCCATCCCGAAACTTGACCCACTCCCAAACCTCTACATCTACATATGCAAGAAAATATTCAAAGCTATAAAACCATGCGGCACACATTTGTATGCACGCAATCTTCTCATTACAAATCTCACCGGCAATGGATTGCGTGTACAAAAGCTGACGTCTTCCCACTACACCTCTCACAATCATCTCTAAATGGTCGATGCTAAATAGGTCATAAACATGGTAATGTTTAATGAATCACGTGTGACTCAATGAGGGGAAGATGAAGATGGCGACTTCCAAGACAGAAACATTTTCTGATTGTGAAGTAGAGGCACTCTTTACATCAACCACCATTAAAGATTATTTTTGGATGGCCAAGTAGCAGCATATCTAACTGAAAAAACAATTGTAATGCCAAAATTTGACCAATGCAGGTAATAATAGCAGTTCCAACATGTTGCTGAGATGAAGAAACAACATGTTCATGCCGTTAGCCCTCTGTTTTTCAAGTCTTCAAGGAACCTAATGCCAAAGCACTTGCACCACTGAAACTGGCGCACATACAAGGTGATTGCAATATCATTATTTGCAAAGTTTGGTTTTCTATAGCTCTTAAGCTTATATCTGTACCATATAAGATATTGCAAGCAAATACAGTAAGAAAGTACATTACTTGAGACATCCAAACATTTTCAAAAACTACAGCTTGAATCACCAACAAAGCTCCGCCATTCATACTATTGATTACAGTGCCTCTCCAATAGCGGGGCAGGCCACTCTGTAGGTGTCCAGGGTGTCCCGATGCTATATACTGCTGTATATCCTATACTATAATTTATATTTTTTTCCCAAGGTTGACAGGTCTGTTTTTGTTTTTATTCATGCTTGAATGATGGTGCCAACAGCCCATATAGGGATTTGTACAGATAAATAAATACACATATGCTACAGGTTTTCTATGGTTTTCTATGCCCTAGCAGACTTTGGATGTTTGGTGGGGTACACCCTGGAAAAGAATGTGTAGGAATATGCACCTTTCAGCATACAGTTTTTCTGTAAATACAAATGTTTGCAGTGAAAAATGCTTACACCCTTTTCACCCCTGTTGACAAGCGCATTTTGCAGGGCACTATAGTGTGATATTCCATGTACAATGACATGTACATTATTTTTTTTAATCATACGCGCACTTACATGGAGCTCAGAAAAAAATTATCAGTATTTTTACTGATAATTTTTTTTCAACAAAAAAAAATTGCCCACATGTGTTGTAAGGTGCACACGGAATTCTCTGTTTTACGTCTTATTCCGTGGCAAACCGGGTGTGATTTGGATGTGTTAAGTTACAATGCCATCTATTTTATACGTAATACAATTGCTTTAAACTATTTTTTTTCTGGAATCTATTAAATGTTTTCACAGATGAAGTTCCTTTTTAGTTGATTAATTATTTCATTTTAATATGATTTCTTTGTAATATAGCTGTAACAACCTTCTGGTTTTATGGGTCCATTTATTTAGTTATTCTGGGAGAGGAAGCTGAGCGGGTTAAGTGCTTTCGACATTGCTGACGAGCTGGTGAAAACCATGGATCTTCCCAAGGGCCTACAAGGTTAAAGAAACTCACAAATGTGTTTCCCAGCTGAGCTTGAACTCATCTTGTCGCCTCGTGCTGCTCAGGTGTGGGGCCTGCCAGTTCTGACAAAACGCTGCTGTCCGCCATCGCCAGCGCACTGCACACCAGCCCCGCCCCTGTCACGGGGCAGCTCACGGCAGCTGTGGAGAAAAATCCCGGAGTGTGGCTTAACACAGCGCAGCCACTCTGCAAGGCCTTTGTGGTGACAGATGAAGACATCAGGTGAACCGCACACATACACAGCCAGTCCAGTTAAGAGACCTTTTTTTTGTTAAATACTGTCATTATTTCACATTTGTGTATTCTTTTTCATCCGTTTATTCTGTATGTGCACGTTTGCCAATGTTATTGGAATCGATTTGTGATATATTTTATAAACAACCAGAGGGATCAAGTTGCTAATATGCATTAATGTAAGGTTCAAATCCAATTGCTGACCAATAATAGGGAAATTAGGACGGAGTGAGAGTTGCCCATCCACTTCACAAATACAGTTAACCCTTGAGCAAGTACTGAATTGGTTCTACGGGATGAAGTGGCTGCAACTTGGAGTGTTAAGAGAATTTAATGTAAACAATCAGTAATATAGCACAGGAAAAAGTTTGGGAACCACTGCAGTAAACGGACCTTGCACAACAGTGCAATTAGGTTGTTCTAGCAATTTCTAATGAAGGTGTCAACCAGGAATTAGCATATTAAGTTAGTTCATTCATCATTTAGCGCTTCTTTCTGTGTCTTTCAGGAAACAGGAGGACCTTGTGCAGAGTGTGAGGAGGCGGCTGGAGGAAGCCCTCATGGCGGATATGTTGGCTCATGTCGAAGACGCCTCTTTGGATACGCCAGCCAGCTCGCAAAAGGAGGAGGAGGAGGAGAAGGAGGAGGGTGGGCTGAGCGGGTGGAAAAGGAGGAGTCAAAGCCAAGGTACACAAAGTCACTGTGATGATTCCAATAGTGCTGACTGATTTTTCTTTCATTGTTTACCACAACTTCAACTCAAGTCAACAATAGTGCTGGGGATTTTTTTTCTCTCTCATTTCTTTAACATAAATTAAAATTTAACTTGGAGGTATTTGCTTAGTTTTGAACCTAAACAATTATTTCTCTACAAAAGAAAACGGTGCTTTACGTTTGTTTTAGCTTTTACCTCCATCAGTGTTTAGCAAGTGCGTATGGTGCTATTAATTCAGTTGCTAAACATGCTAAAAAAAAAAAAAACCTGGCGTCACGTGTGTGAACATTTATCGTTCACACACGTGAACGATAAACATAACATAATTATGTTTGTATATGTGTGTGGCTTTGTGTAAAGAACACTTGTGTTTAATGCTATTATATCCTATTATATCCTCACTGTCACTGTAAGTGATGTTTTATGCTAGGAAGCATAAGAAAGTTTGCAGAATGTATGCGTGGATGCTGTGCTTTCTCTTTGAGAGAGACTAGATAGTTGGATGGTTGGTTTACAAGTATTTTTTGTTTGTATTCAATAACTTCTCTTTTAGGTCATGTTTTGTATTGACAAAAGAATCAACAATTATACTTATCAACGGTAAAGGTTCTAATATTGTTAAATAAATGCATCCTTTGATGTGTTATTTTGTTGTTATCTAGTTGCATCTCAAGGTTGTGCATTTTAGCTGCACAATGGTAATGGGAATGCTTTTACATTATTTCCAAAATCCTTATCAAAGCCACATAAAGGAATTTCATATGTAAACAGCTGCACATTTCAATCAGATTTTATTTAACCCTACCCCTTCACTTCCTGTGTTTACCAGATTAACATTTTCTGTTAGGGAAGGAAAAGGATAAATAATTTGAAGTAGTAATGTTAAGAAATGGTCTTTTTACAGTATCACTTTATTACAGTATTCAGTAATGACAAGAATAACTAGAAAGTGAAACTGAAAACTTTGTATAATGAATACAGAATATACCAAGAAATTGAATTAAATACTGAATACATGATTACATAATAATCTGTGATTCAATTTAGGATTATTAAACTAGAACATATAATAATACTACATGATATACACAAATAATAAAAAATGACCAAGAATTTACATTTTGCACTCCTGGGTCTTAAGGAGGTTCTAAGTAAAGCTTCAAACTGCAAAAAGAAATGCCCCCCAAATAAAACTGAAATATTCAAAAAAGGACCACCTAATGAGTAGCCATCCCATTCTTGTTAATCACCTCTCAAAATTGGTTTGGCTATGTTTGATGCCAGTGTTAGCAGGAGGCTTATGGGAATGTTGTTCCAGATGGTAAAGAGCGGCATCCGTTGTCTGGAACTGATGTACTGATGTTTGTAAACTTCTTTTGCCATCCATCTCCAAATGTTCCTAATTTCTGAATCGATTTAGATCAGGGTAACACGCAGGATGGATCAAAAGAGTTATGTTATTCCTGGGGGAAATTCTTTGTCAGTTGAGCATTGTGAACTTCAGCATTGTCCTGTTGAAAAAGCCAGTCATTACCACACAGATAAGTGCCTTCAGTCATGAAGGATGCTCCCTGCAACATCACAACATAGTCAGCTGCTGTTTGATGCCCATGCACAACCTGAAGCTCCTTTGTTCCACTGAAGGAAAAAGCATACCAAATCATGGTTGCGCCCCCTACTACTGTGCCATGTGGAAAACATGTAAGGTGCAACCTCCTTGTCATGCCAGTAATGTTGGAAGCCATCATGACTGTCAAGTTTGCTTTTTTTTCATCAGTGAATAAAACTTTCGTCCACCTTTCAATGTCTCATGTTTGTTGCTCTCCTGCAAATTCCAAAGTGCCACTTTTGTGGCGTTTGAAAAGACAAGACCTTTGAAAATCTTAAAAGAAAACCACCCCTTTTTATTTTGCCCATCATCCACAATTCTTATGTGAGACATTAACACATGTCATTCTATTTTCTGCTCTAAACATAAAAGCAGGTAAGAATGCACATAAAGGAAAGCAACTATTCTGGATATAAAGCCTTTTAAAAACAAAACAAAAAAAGCATCCAAAAACTGCCAATAACGTTTCATTTTCTAATTATGAACCAATTGTTATTAACATTGTTACACCGAAGAACTACATTAGTGGCGTACTGACACCTCGCCACACAACTAGCTTCACTACACACTTGCTCGCAGGGCATCAGCGCTTCGCTCACAGTGCCTCAGGCGACTACCGAAAGGTAGCGCCACATATTAGAGCTGCTGCCGCAACTGATGCGTTTTTGTATTTGAGTTTGGAAAAGTTCATGCTAGGTGTAGCATTCATTTCTATGCTATGTGAAATCAATTCTCCCTGGAAGGAAGTTCCGGCTTAAAATGACAACAATACGGAATAATACTTGTATTACATGCTATCGTGAAAGTGCCTGTTACTACGTGGTAACAGAATGGGAATAAATGTTTGCTTTTGGAGGTGTTTTATTGGTGTGCATTGCAAGCGGAGTAGGTGTTTCCCATTATGTGCATTAATTACCTGTATCTTTTAACTAAAAGAGGAAAATGTATGTTCATGTCTCACATGAAGATTGTGGATTATAGGCAAAATTCCAAAAAAAAAGCAGTTTTCTTTGAAAACCCTTCTCTCGCAGATGCCTTCTGATGGTTACTGGGCTGCACTCTGCACCAGTAAAAACCTTTATTTGGGCTGAGGATCGTCCTGTGTCTTGAGGATCAGCCAGGTGGATCTTCCGGCTCAGGGTGGGTGAAATATTTGGAGTCTTCTTATGCAGCTCAACAAAGAGAGAAATCCGTTTTACCTTTGCCATCAAGAGATCATGACAGTGTGAATAGCTGACAGGAAATTGAAACCAGATTTTTGCCAAGATTTGTCTTTGAAAGCGGTGGTCTTAAACTTTTGCTCAGCTGATGAACAGCCTATTTCACTTTAATGCTTGTTTGCAATAATTACAAATATATATACTATATATATATACACAAATATAAATATTTATACACACAAATATAAATACTGAAAACATGCTGATCAGGAGTCTATCAGGCACTACCGCTGCATTCAGGAACCTTTTGTTTGCACGTTCCACCCATGCCCATTGACAGCAATAATGAAAACAAAAACAATTGGTTGGCCTGTAATGAAATGATGCTAGTAACATAAAGGCGATAATACCTAAAATCATATTGATCGATTTATGGTATTATTGTGCATAATTTCCCCAAGTGTATTTTCAAAAAGCAAACAATAGAATCCGGTACTGCCTTTCCACGAAACAGTAAGGCTGGCTTGGTTTAATGGCAGAACGCAATGAGATAACCCACTCAGGATGGAGGACACATGCACATAAAATAGTGTGTGAGCGTGCTGACTGACACAATGGCAATGGCAACAACCGTGGCTTTGCGTGGACGCGCTCCCCGTCGCCGCATATGGCCTTTGAACCCATTGTTGTGTCGCGGGTGACGTCACCGCCGTGTGCGGGAGACGGAGCAGCGTGCGCCTGGCGAGACAAAGGCGGTGGAGCGAGCGGGGTCAGGCAGCAGCAGCAGCCCAGCAGCAGCCCAGCAGCAGCCCAGCAGTATCCCACTTTGTTAGAGAGTTCGTAACAGCTAACCGTCACTCTCGGAACCGGGCCAGCCCTTCCAGGCGACACGCACTACGGGGACCCACTCAGGAACATGAGACAAGACGGCGTCCTCTTGAACGTTTTTTGAAACGTTTCTCTTTTACGCCCCCCTGGTTTTAGCCTGCTAGGCGGCTAGCGCTCTAGCTCTGAAAAGGCTGCGCTCCTCCTCCTCCTCTTCTTCCTCCCGGTTACTTCTCATCTTTCCCGTAACAACTTGGCGACAAGCGGAGGGAGTCGACAAAGTCAGGATAAAGTAAGTTGACGTAAATGTTGGATTAAAAAAGAAATCCTCAGTGTTTTTCAAGGAGTCCCCCCCGGTAAGAGTGGAGCTAAAGCGGCTAGCTTAGCTACGGTGCTCCCAAACAAAGGGGTCGACAACGTGACTGAGTGCCGACTATACGAAGCTAGGCTGCTAACTTGCTAGCTCCGGCTAACAACAGCACTTGACTTTTCGTCGCGTTTTTGTTCCGATATAAAAGTGAGCGGACGTTGCCGACACGTATAGTCTTGACGTTTGCGTGGGGGGACACGGTTCTTTTGGCGTTTCAAGGCAGCCCTCTTTTATCCCGACGAAGCTAAGCAAGTCTTGATGGGTTTGGAGTTGTCAGACAGCAACAGCAAGACAAAGCGAAGGCGCCCGAAGCTCCCCGCTCGTATTCTCTGTGCTTTTATTCCATTTTATTTCTCTCTGTACTGTTTCAGAAGGGCGCGAGCTCACTCAACAAGCAGGCATCCGTGGTCTGATGTGAGATCCACGGAGGGACTATGCCTAGCCCTTTATTCCACCCCGAGATTATGGACCACGACGTGGTGATCAGCAGCCAGCACAACGGGGTTGGCCTGCCCCGGGAAACGGACCAAGAATCCCGAGATGAAGATCACCAAGAGGTGCTCCGCTTTGCCCTGGACCAGCTGTCACTCATGGCCCTGGAGAAGGTGGACTGCGGGGGCGGAGGAGGTGGCGGACTGGCGGACACAATGGATGGGACGCAGGCTCCTGAGTCCTGCAACGGTGGTGGTTATGTGGACCTACAGATGCTGGACCACCCCAGCGGGTCTCGGGACTCGCCGACGTCTTGCTCCCCATCCCCGGAGTACTATGGGTCGGGCGGCTACCACATGTCCGGCTCGCACTCCATGCTCCACGGGGAGCAAAACTCCGTCCTCTGCAGCAGGAAGAGAAGCGTCAACATGACCGAGTGCGTCCCGGTGCCGAGCTCGGAACATGTGGCCGAGATCGTGGGGAGACAAGGTGGGTTGTTTTTGTTTGGTGGGAGGCGGCATGGTGCTTCTTTGTTTGGGTGCAACTTTTCCACACTGGGCTTGGTCGGCTGCTTTCAAAAACCCACCGGTCCGGCTTCGTAAAAAACATTTGCTACATGAATGTGTGCTTTAGACGCTAAAACACATTTCGGACAAAAGCTTGACAGGCGGGCTGAGGAGCAGCTCGAAGGGAGGGGGGAGGGGTGGGACAGGGTCAGACAAAGCGGCAGATTGTCGGCAGTCTGGACATGTCTTGTAGCCTGCGCCAAACAAAGGAAATGGCGCTAAACAAGCTTCTTATGCACCGTAAACCGAGAAAGGTGGCCTGCTCGAAAACGGAGTGTGAGCCGTGAGGCTAACCGCGTGTTGTTGTGTGCGATTGTGCTGCGGGGCTGAAGTGCAGCATCCAGGCTGACACAAACAGGGACTGGGCGGTGTTACGCCCTGCACCCAAAGCTCCCTTCGCCGATGCTTGCTTCGCCGCTTCCCCTTTTTTCCGACTTTACTCTCCTTTTCTTTGTCCCCACCACACGTTTTTAAAGCGCTCGATGCGTTTTTGGAGCCCGCCTAGCATGTCGCTGCCGCGGCGGCGTTTTCCAGCATTGTTCTCTTTGTTTGAAAAAGACATGCTTTCTGCTTCCCAGAATGACATCACACTCCGCGCCTCCCATTGGTCGCCTGAATGACGCGTCATCATTTAAAGGCGCAGTACACAAACAGACAACAGCTACTCTGCTTTTTGTTATTCAGTTGAATACTTTTCATGTTGAAGTAGATAATAAAGTAGCACGTTGTTCAAGTAGTACACGTTAGGTTTTATCTTCGGAGATGCAAAGTGGTGAATATCTACACTTATACAACCATAGTGTCGGTCAAAACTGCACAATTCCTCATTACATTACATAGAAAATTCTACCTACTTTTGTGTTTACTGATTGAGATCCACATTCTCATATTTGTCTGTGCCAAAATTAACATATGGTGTAGAGCAATGTGTTGCCTAAATCTAATGTGTGTGCCTCCATCTTTCTCACCCAGGGTGTAAGATTAAGGCGTTGCGTGCTAAGACAAACACCTACATCAAGACGCCTGTCAGAGGTGAAGATCCTGTGTTCATTGTGACTGGGCGCAGGGAGGATGTGGAGATGGCCAAGCGTGAGATCGTCTCTGCGGCCGAGCATTTCTCCATGATCCGAGCGTCCCGGTGCAAAGCTGGAGGGCCCGGAGGAGGAGGAGGCTCACTTCCTGGACCGCCGCACCTCCCGGGACAAACCACCATTCAGGTACTGGAAGCGACACGTCTGGTCAGTCATCATGCTGTGATGCTCTGTCTGACTTGGTTTTCTCTTGGTCCAGGTGAGGGTGCCGTACAGAGTGGTGGGCTTAGTCGTGGGACCAAAAGGAGCCACCATCAAGCGCATACAGCAGCAGACGCATACTTACATCGTGACGCCCAGTCGAGAGAAGGACCCTGTGTTCGAGGTGACCGGCATGCCTGAGAATGTGGACCGGGCCAGGGAGGAGATTGAGACCCACATCACGTTGCGAACAGGAACCTTCGTAGACCTGCAGGGGGACAACGACTTCCACACAAATGGCACAGACGTCAGCCTCGAGGGCCTGGGCTCCCTCAGCGCAGGCCTGGGTGCATCCCTGTGGTCCCGGGCCTCCAACCACCATTCTGCACCACCACCCCCGCCGCCCTCTCCACCACCTACCCTCTCCATGTCAATGAACCACTCCTCCGGTCGCAAGATGTCCTCTTCTGTGGCCTATCACACGCACAACGGCGGAATTAGCTCAGACAACTTCAGCAGTGGACGCAAAGCCAACGAGGGAGGAAGCCCCACCAGCCCTTTCAGCACAGGCTCCAGCAGTGCCGGAGGCGGGTTCACCTTCGGGGGCGACTCCACCCCAGGGCTCCCCACTTCAGAAGAACTTGGCTTTGAATTCAGCGCTTCCAACATCTGGGCACCTTTCGTCAACGGCGGCGGAGGCAACAAGGCGGGCAGCTCCTCACAGCAGCAGCAGCCTCTACGTCGTAACAGCAGCGGCCTCAGCGGCGGTGCCATCACGCCACGCTTGTCCCCAACACTGCCCCAGGACACGGGCCCCCTAGATCACCCGTTAGCTCGCCGCGCCCAAAGCGACCCCTTGAGCACACTCTCCTGGCTCCAATCCGGCAGTGCTGCAGGCGGCTCCTTCTCTGGGGGCTCAAGCTCCAGTTCCGGGGGCTCCTCGACCGGCTACTCCTCCTGCTCGGCTTCCTCGCTGCCCGGCGGGTCGCCCACTGACTCCGAGGGTGGCGGCAGCAGCGTAGGCCTCAGCTCTGGGATGCTGAGTCGGCTGAAAGGCGGATCCGGTCCCGGGGTGGCGGGGCTAGTCGGTGTCAACAGGGACTGCTTTGTGTGTTTCGAGAGCGAAGTGACCGCCGCCTTAGTGCCCTGCGGTCATAACCTCTTCTGCATGGAGTGTGCCGGCCAGATCTGCCAGTCAGCCGAGGCTGAGTGCCCTGTGTGCCACACCCCAACCACACAGTGCATCCGCATCTTCTCTTAATGGTGGCAGGGGTGTTGGCAGGGTAAAGCGTTGCTGATGAAGATGGGTCACACTAATAACCTTGAAACACACAATGGACCATAATAATAACAATAATAATAATAATGCATTACTAAAGACAATGATGCCGATGAATAATAATAATGATAAGGATTTCTTTAGAGAGTGGTCTTCAAACTTGTGTCTTATTTCTCTTCAGGCCTTCATTTAGGACCCTCTCATGTCTTCATTCAGGCTTCTCCTCGCTCAGCCTTTTTTTGGGACACGTTTTGTACTTAGCAGATATTTTTCGACAAAAGCTGTCAAACGAGGCCTGCACTTTTCTACTTGTCTCCTCATGTGCTGTGCTTACCCCACCCATGGCGCTGTTCTTTTACGACACAAATCTGATTGTTCGGTTGTGACCACTCAGACTTATAAGACCACGCCCCTTTAGATGATCCCAGTGAAGCACATTGTCTGCTGCATGGAGCTCAGCTGCATTGATTCATCTTCATTCAGTGAGGAGAAACACCTCTGAGGTGTGGACACTCGGGCTGATGACAATCCCCTTACATCGGTGTGTGTGTGCGCGCGCTTGCCACGCTCTTGCGCACGCCATTGTGCGTCGTTACTGCCTGCTTTCCTTCACCTCCCCCATGGCGCCCTTGAAGGAAGGCAGTGGTCTATCCACACGCCCCTCCCTCCTTCCCTCCCTCCCCAGTGCGCCCACATCCTGTCTGTTACACTCCCATGGGCTCCTTCAGTGTTTGTGTGATTCTGCGGAGGCGTGTGGCCAGTTCCAAGGTTCAAATGGCGGTTCTGCGATGTTACACGTGAATGTTTGCTTCGACAAGGTGATCTTGTTCAAGAACTACACACAATAATTGGCGGGAGGGGGTCAACTGAACTGTTTTTTCATACACTGTACCCCGCCCCCGCCTATCTTAACGTGACAAAAAGCAACAACTCTTGTTTTTATTTTGGTCTTCCACCCGGTCACAGCAAAGCTGTGCGGCAATGTGTGCATCCATATAGCGCCGCGCTCCTCGCCATATGTAGTGCACTATACGGACGCTTGTTTCGTCCTCTCCTTCTCTCTTTTAAACCCAATGTGAGTTTGCAGTAACTGCCTCCTTTTTATAGTGTTAATGTCTTTGTATGTGGGCGACGTGATGCCGTGGGAGCATGCTGGTAATGTGCTCATAGAATGAGACAAGCCATGACAAACTCAATTAGAATGACATCCAATTCTTTAAGGGCTTTCTCTCAGTGCACAGATGTTTTGGTTTTTTTAATGTCCAAGCTCACACAGTAGGAATAATTCTCCTTAATGGCAGCTAGCGGCGAGGTCATCCAGGGCTTCCACACACAAACACACACGTTGTGTTCCAATCCCAGCCAGCTTTGGAATGTTTTGCCTGTTGTTCGTCTCAGAATGAGTTGTCACCTGATGTTGCTCAGGGTGTGACCTGCGACTCAATGAAGGCAGAAAGAAAACTTAGCAAAGGGGATGTCTGACAGGTGTTTGCGGTTGCAGCTCTGTGTGCGTGGAGGAAGTGTGTGTCTGTGCGCTCAAACCACCTTAAAGCCCCTCTTAAATGGATATAAAAAGTTGTGTTGTTGTCCAGGTGATCCAGTATGGACTCTGGTGTTGTTTGTGGCCAATGAGAATGTTCAGCTTCATGTACAGTAGTTTCATTCAAAAAGGAAAAAAGGTACAGGCTTTTTCAGATTGACTGCTGATTTTTATTTTTTTAGCCAAATGAATCCCCATCCCCCATTTCCTTCCTAAAGGTTTGAAAACAGGGTTTCCTGAGGCATGCTAGCCAGTGACCTCTGACCTTTTCTTTTTTGTGATTAGAGGGGGGATGCAAAGAGCCTCACAAATTAGGAGGGGGGAGGCAAACTCCACTCAAGCCTCCTCCCATTTTTTTTTGCTTTAATTCTCTTTGTACGCTGAACCAAAATGTAAACGTCAGCAAAGCAGGCCTGACCTGTGTGTAAATATCCTCAAACAATCATTGGCATTTTGTTTTCACAAGCAAAAGGACTTCATTGAAAATAAGTGTAGTTTGTCATTATTTGTAAGTTAACCATCTGCATGTCTTCAAGCCACCTGGCGTTAGCTAATTTTTAAGATTTAAAGAGGAAAAAAAAAACAAAAAACTTTTTACACATTTTTATTTTTTACAATTTATTTGCTTACCTAAATATCCCAGACAATAATGTGACCCTTTTTATTACTTCAAATGTATTTTTTATTTTCCATTTTTTAATTTTCATTATTTCCTGTGTACTACATATAGGCAATTTATAACAAAATGAGAAAATTATTGAAGAAAATTTTAAAATTGAAATATATTTTATTTGAAAGTTTTATGGACCTTTTAACCGGACGCCGGGAAAAATTGTATAATCATATAATTTGAGCTGGTTTGACGGTTATGAGAAATGTATCAAGAGTTTTATTTTTTATGCTTCTTTAATAAAGTCTTTCGTTTGGTTTCATTTTTTACTGTAAAATGATAAACATGGTTTGTCTTTATTTCTTCACAGTGCATGTCGTGTTTACCTCTTGGCCACTGACTCGACAAGCTTTCAGAAGGGACACAAAAAAGGATTTCTACGCTTTTGAGGAGGGTAGTCCTTCCTATACGTTTATATGCATAGATGCATTTGTAAAATGTTATGTTTTGATTAATAAAATATTGAGATAATGGATAAAACAGTACATTTTACCTTAGTTTTAGTTTAATTTATGTAATGGGCTTCGAAGGATAGTGACAGAAAAAGACAAGTAGCCACAGCGAGGGGAGTAATTTTTCTTTCATAGATGCAATCAACGACAGCGTCCAGGAGAGGGCGCCATTTCCACCGATTAGTGGCTGGCCACGACAGTCAAACAAAACAGGCTTACCCAACCCTTTATACATTTATTTCATCGGTGCAATTGACAATAGCGTCCAGCAGAGGGCGCCATTTCCACCGATTAGTGGATGGCCAAGGAAGTCACGCAAAAGACTAACCCGACACTTCAAATCACTCCGGTCTTTAGGTCTTATCAGTGTGCTTACCAATGTTGGCCATATGATGGCAGTATTGCCAAACTCAACAAGATTATTAATCACGCAATTTTTCCCATTAACAGGTAACCTACTAACTAGGGGTGCAATGATTCGTTTTAACGATTCAATTCATATCACGATTCAAGGACGATATTGGTTCATTTAGTACAATACGATCCGAATCGATTTGATAACTTTAATTGACTCAGTAACATGTTTGCCAGAAATTTAAGCAGTCTGACGGTGAAATAAATAGCTGGATACTGGACAGTGCAGGTGAGGTTTTTGTAAATTCTCTTTGCCTTTTATAAGAGAATCAGGTATACATTATGATTATAAACAAAAAGGTAAACAACAATTTACGGCAAATGCATTCACGTTTTATTTAAATAAAGTGCAACCATCACTTCAGGTTGAATTAAAAATAAACTAACAGGTTGAATGATTAATTCTGACAAAACATGACTAACTTTATACGATACCTCATTCACTTCTCTAACAAAAGTATTAAAGAAGTTATTTTGCAGCACCAGATTAGAATGAAATTTCATGTGCAGATAGATATTAAAATGAATGATTATCCTACATACAGTAACATTTGTACGGACACTATTAAAGCTATGAGGAGGTGTTTGATCAACATGCTTATCATTGCAAGAAAAAATGGAACAAGCCCCCCCATTCAACCAGAACACAAGCATGCACAAATTTAACGCTCGCTACATACCTTTTATCTTGTGTCTTAGGCTCCCATCCAGGAGTTTGAAAGACTTCACGTTGGACTTAACTTTGGATGTGGTCCAACACGCAGTAGAAATCCCATACCAAATTGAAGACGAAGAAGTAATCCAGCTAACAAATATGTATACCAATGTAAATACACCATATATCCTATGAAAAATTGCATATTTAAGGACGGCCACACGGACTTTTCTACCAGTGCGCGCACGCTCTGCGTCACATGACGTCATCCGCGCGCCCCAGTACACAGGCATAACTAATCGACTTACGACAAATCAACCTGGTTCAAGGGTAAACGTTTACGTTACGTTACGCCTCTACCACCTACCGGTCAGTTGGCGTTACCAACAGTGAAATGAAGTCCGTTATTATGCACTGCTGTTGTGCGGCTTCAGTTGCCGTTTCTCACTGCCATTACACCGGACGCTAGAGAACTTTAACAAAGTTGCTCACGCTCAGGAAAACACTGCCTCCTAGCGTTTTGGTCGATAATTGCACATCTCGAGGTCATTTCATAAAACACCTCTCATCATCTTATGCCACAACAGAGCTGACGCAGATACTTCACACAGTTGACGGTTTTTCTAAAAGGTCAAGCTATTGCTTTCCTTTGTTACTAATTTCATGAGTATTTTCATTACTCATTCCATTACATATTGGCAAAGTAACCAATTTCTTTTTTGAAGAAATTGCTAACAGTGATAATAAATGCATCATAATTGTCGTCAGCACCCTGTTCACTTAAATGTCAATTTTATTTGTGCTGTTAAGCAGGAGGCTCACAACAACGGCGCTAATATGGACTTGAACAAATATTTGAAAAGGAGGCTGAAATACATTTCTATATTTATTCCTAATAAATATTACACATACATTTCAAAATTAAAGACTCAAATTCGCATTTGGAGATGGTTTTAGTTGGACTGCGTCACCTCCGGGTTTTTACTTTTTTTCCCCTTTTGTAATCTTTTTATCCGATGCATGGTTTCCTATATGGTGTTCAAACTGTCAGTATAATTTAGAAACCTCATCCACTTTTATAGCACCTAAAGGTTGCATTCTAGTTTCACAACAAATACCAAAGCAGTGGAAATGTGACACAAATGTCCTTTTAATAATAAGCAGATCAGACAGGCTGCATTCCAGGTCCACTTCCTCTTCTTTTAAAGAACAATCCATTATGATAGGAAACAAATTAGAAACATCCTCAGTAGAAAAGAATCCTCTCATGCTGTGTTCACACTACATTCATATTGGTTACAGGTGACATATTCACAAGGCTATCTGAAAACTGAAAACAGGTGATTTATCATTAGATAACACAGCAAAAAAAAAAATCATAAAAAAATAGACATGGGAAAAGAATATCAAAAAGAGACACGCGCTGGCACATTAAATCTCCCATCATGCAGTTGTGATTTCCGTTCCCAAAGGTGGGCAGCATTAGATGCATTCCATGGAGATGTCTGCGCGCATGCATGCATGCATGGGTGTCATCTGACATGGCCCTTTGTGCTTGAGCATAGATTGCAGTGTTCTTCACGTGTTTACATGATATGAAACAGGTGGTGAGCCCTCTGGTGGATGATCAGATGATCGATGTGTGCTGGCGTATTATAGGTGACATCACAAGAAGACTATGGCGCTGCACGGTGAGTGTGCTCCTCTTTAACTGGACACTTGGACAAGTATGCTTCTCTTGAAGAGAAAGAACATTCAGCATTATTGTATTTGGTAGAAGTGAACAGTATCAAATACATGTACAGTACATGTACAGTACATGTACAGTACATGTGAGTCAATTAGATCATTATTTGGACCACAAGACAAGCTGGATGATGTTGGTTTTTGCAGTGAACATAAATGATTACATCAGAAATGCTTGGCGGTGATTGTGATGGCTTCTCTTCTTTGAAATAAAAATGCTTCGTGCAAATTTGGTCCTTCTCAAGGCAAATAGTCACTTAAGGACATGAAAACACATTCCTTCTTAAGATGACTAACTTTAAACATCAACCGGTGCACACTGAACACAAAATAGCAATTATTGGACTTGATAGTTTGATTGACAGCGCGTGCGTATTGCTTGCAATCTCTAAACTCATGTTTGTATGGCAGAGCAAGAGAGGGAAGATGGTATGGGGGTCTTGTAGCCCTTTTCAAAGTAAATGTGCACTGGGTGTTGCGTATGTGTGCTCCACACTGTGTGTATTGCTCCTAAAGGAAACACCACACCACAGACTGAAGAATGCATGTTAGGCAGATCCTAAATAGTGGATGCATCATGCATGCTCACGCTGGGCAAAGATGGGAGGCGCCCATTTGTAGTGGAAAGAGGTGGGTAGTTGCTATGGTTACAGCAAGTCAATCACAGTGTTAATAGGAAGGGGGTGGAGATTAACATGCAGGACGTTAATTAGAGCACAGGACAGATGAGCGGCGATGTGGACCCTGGTCTAAGCAAGGTGTCCTCTCGTACGTGTACGACGGTGATCTCAGGCCTGTGTACACGAGACGCAGGCGTGGAAGAACAACACACGCACACACACACTGAGAGACAAAACGACGTAGAGATGCTCTCCTGATCACACAGGGAGGCCAAAGTGCAAAGTGGTCATCTCCCGACTGTTCACAGGGGTCTGTTGGTGTGGAAGCGTGGGCTATAGAAAAAGGTGCAGCTATGATGAGCGGCTAACCTGAAGCAAAGGGTTTTTTTTGTCCAAATGAACTGATAGAAAGATATCCCCTCTTTGCATTGCATGTCAAATCACGTACATGGGTGTATTTACAACAGAGCTGCTGTGTGCTTGTGTTACCGCCCCTCAGCTGCGGCCCTCCTCGGCCGAGCGCTGGTCCGACTTGAGCTTGACAAACTCTTTGGCCACGTCGTCGTTGTTGCGCTGCGAGAGGATGCGCAGCACCGTCAGGCCCGTCTCGTCCATGTGCACGCGGCGGCCCAGCGGCAGCCAGCATGTGACGCTGCCCTTATTGGCGATGTCTTTCACCTGCAGCACGGCCATGCCCACCGTGCGGTCCTCCCTGGCGAAGCAGTAGTCCTTCACGCACACCTGCAGTTCGTAACTCTCCGGACCCACCTCGGTGCCCAGCGAGCTGAAACAAGATGCGAGGGGCAGGTGAATTTCCGAAAAGATCAAAGATTTCACTGGCATGTAGCTTCCTGCCTGCGCACGTCGATTACTCTACTTACGCTTTAACAAGCAACAAGTTACTGCCAAAATGTAATTTCTTACAGACTTCAGTATAGAGCTGTATTTAACCCTAGATTTATACACACAAAGCGATCAAAGCTTTTCTTCCTGTCGCTAACACACGCAAATAACCTGGAGTGATAAAGACACCTCCTGGAAAAGTCTCACAAAGGCACTTAGGCTAGTTAGCAAACAGCATTATGCTCGTTTGCTGATGCACGATGATGCTAATTTTAGTCATCCATCAACCGCCTACCAGCTAAAATATAGAATATAATTCTTTGTATATAATTTCAGTGATACTAAAAACTTTCATTTCATTTCATTTTTATGTGTCTTATATTCAAGGTCAGAGTCATCAAAAAAGAAAGAAAGCTGTTAAAATAAAGATAAAATAATTCATTACATTTTAAATTTCATTTCATTTAATTTTAAAATTTTTAATTTAAAACATAAGATTCAAACATATTAATGTAATTTTAATACAATTGTATTTATTACTAATTGTATTTAACCTTTAACAGTTTTATTTTAAAATAAGATTCAAATGTAATACAAGTTATACATTATTACCATTTTATATAGATAAAAAGTAAAGTAATTTCAAAAATAATAAAGATAGAAAAATTATTTCGTATAAATATAGCTTTATTTTTTTTTTAAGTATCGTATTACACATTAAGAATGAACGTTGGTCTATTGTTGATCTGTTACCAGCAGATACTCACTACTGGTAGCTCTCATTGAATTTAGGTGACCAGCTGTTATTCTTGGATTTGGTTGCAAACTTCCTTTTCTTGTCACTAAGGTGCGGGCCGATGATGTAGACCTCCACGAAGGGCCGGAAACCCTGCGCTCTCCATTTCAGGTCGTTAGCAGCCACCACTAGAGAAACAACATTACTGTCAGCAGTGCTACAACACAGAAAGAAGGAGCAGATGTATGCAGACTGTTTACCTTTAATGCTGATTTTGTGCTCGCCGTTAGGTTGAGGTAGAATGTCAACATGCATGACCACCTCGCCAACTGCATCGACCCCCGAAGCTAGAAAATAGACGCCTATTTCACTGCACGGTTTTGGATGTTTATAAAAGGTATATTCGTACTACTGCTGCTGATAAAGCTGTTATCTCATTTTGCTTTTTCATCTTCAGTTGGTTTGCTTGTGTGAAGAGTGCATTATTGCACCTGATTCATATGGAAAGTGCACTGAGATAAAATTTGTTAGGAAGTGGCACTTCTTTAATAAATAAAAATAATAAAATAAAAATATAATAAAATGGATACTGACACATCCATATACAGGTTTTCTGAATGCAGCAGTAGTAATTGTAGCACTGAAGCTATGGATGGCATTCAACTTCCATCCATTCATTTTCTTCCGCTAATCCGAGGTCGGGTCGCGGGGGGTACAGCCTAAGCAGGGAAGCCCAGACGTCCCTCTCCTCGGCCACTTCGTCCAGCTCTTCCTGGCGGATGCGGAGGCGTTCCCAGGCCAGCTGAAAGACAGTCTCTCCACCGTGTCCTGAGTCTTCCCCAAGGCCTTCTACCGGTTGGACGTGTCCTGAACACCTCCCCAGGGAGGCGTCCGGGAGGCATCCTAACCAGATGCCCGAGCCACCTCATCTGGCTCCTCTCAATGCGGAGGAGCAGCGGTTCTACTCCGAGTCTCTCCCGGATGACAGTGCTTCTCACCCTATCTCTAAGGGAGAGCCCAGCCACCCTGCAGAGAAAACTCATTCCGGCCGCTTGTACCCGCAATTTTGTCCTTTTGGTCACTACCCAAAGGTCATGACCATAGGTGAGGGTAGGAACGTGGATCGATCGGTGTCCGCATCACTGCAGACGCTGCACCGATCTGTCTGTCGACCTCACGTTCCACCCTTCCGTCACTTGTGAACAAGACCCAGAGGTATTTAAACTCCTCCACTTGAGGCAGGACCTCATCCCCGACCCGGAGATGGCCCTCCACCCTTTTCCGGGAGAGAACCATGGACTCAGATTTGGAGGTGCTGATTCTCATCGCAGCCGCTTCACACTCACCTGCGAACCAATCCAGTGAGAGTTGAAGGTCACTGCTCGATGAAGACAGGAGGACCACGTTATATGCAAAAAGCAGAGACCAAATCCTGCGGCCACCAAACTGAAACACCTCAATGCCCTGGCTGTGCCTAGAAATTCTGTCCATGAAGTAGTAAACAGAATCGGTGACAAAGGGAAGCCCTGGCGGAGTCCAACTATCACTGGAAACTGGTCTGACTTATTGCCGGCAATGCAAACCAAACTCTGACACCGGTCATACAGGGAACGAACTGCTTGGATTAGTCGGTCCGATACCCCATATTCCCAGAGCACTCCCCACAGTATTCCCCGAAGAACACGGTCAAATACCTTCTCCAAGTCCACAAAACACATGTAGACTGGTTGGGCAAACTCCAATGCACCTTCAAGGACCCTGCAGAGAGTATAGAGCTGGTCCACAGTTCCACGACCAGGACGAAAACCACACTGCTCTTCCACCAAGGAGCTTTTTGACCACCTCGGTAACCTCAGATCCAGAGATAGGGGAAGTCGCCTCAGAGTCGCCGGGCACTGCTTCCATGTTGGAAGACGTTTTGGTGGGATTGAGGAGGTCTTCAAAGTATTCCCTCCACCAATCCACAACATCTCATGTCGAGGTCAGCAGCACACCATCCCCACCATACACGGTGTTGACTGTGCACTGCTTCCACCTCCTGAGACGGCGGATGCTGGACCAGAATCTCTTTGAAGCCATCCGGAAGTCGTTTTCCATTGTCTCTCCGAACTCCTCCCATGTCCGAGTTTTTGCCTCGTGACTGCCAGAGCTGCAGACCGCTTGGCTTGCCGGTACCTGTCAGCTGCCTCCAGAGTCCCCTGGGCAAAAACGGCCTGATAGGACCCTTTCTTCAGCTTGACGGCATCCCTCCCTGCTGGTGTCCACCAATGGGTTCTGGGATTATCGCCACGACAGGCACCGACCACCTTCGGGCCACAGCTCCGATCAGCTGCATCGACAATGGAGGCACGAAACATCGCCCACTCAGATTTAATGTCCGCTGCCTCCTTCGGAATTCAACTACATTTCTTTGATTTCCTCTGCATGCACTTTAAAATGTTGGCTGCACTACTCAGCTGTTGGTGAGAAGCTCATGTGTCTTACTTGTCGTACTGCTGTTTAACTCACTAGCGGTACTGATGCTGGATGGGCAGTTTGTGCTGCACAGCTGTTACAACATTGGTTCTGTTGCTGCTGTGTTGTGCAGTATAATAAACATGCGGTGAAAAAGAGGTCAGTTTTCCTTTCCACGCCTTCATTGTGCTATAGTTTGGATGCAGCTCAACTTTAGTCTTAACTCATCGCAAACTAGTTGAGAGCGATTCAATAGCATAGTAGCGTATCCACTCGTCTTTTTTCTATGATGCGATTAATCAATTTCACACCATCAATGAAGTGCTCATCCAAAACGTGCAAAGTTCACACATACGTTTCTCTGGCGGTGTTTCTTCATTTGGCGTGCAGCGGATCCCTTTGCCTCCATGGACTGAGAGGAGTCAAAAAAAATAGTCAAAAAACATAGAAAACACTGTGACAACTACAGAGAGACAGCATATTCAAAATAAAAGGTGCCATATACGAAATATATGTTCTTGCCTGAAATAAAATGTATTTTACTGTCATTTTCAACATCTGTGGGATGACTTCACTAAGTGTATTGTGAAAGTAGCAGTGCTTAAGCAATAAAAGAAACATTTCCTTCCGACACTGCAGGAAAGCACATCTTTTTAATCCCACAATCCTAATGAATGACATTAACTAACAGTGGTGCACTTTGAATGTGTAGTTGTGTCAAACACATTGTGAGTGTTGTACCCTGAGCGTTCTGAGAGAGAACAAACTTCCTGATGAGTTTGTCTGTGGCTTGTGTGTACAGAGACAAGGCGTATCGCAGAGATGCAAGGTCTGGACTCTTCTCCAAGAAGGTTTTTTTCAGGCCCACACCGCCAGCATGGAAGTATTGCTACAAAATATAGCAGGGCACCACATTATACTGGGAGGCCACATTTTGCACACTTATAGCATTCGAAGTGTTAGCTGTCCAAAGCGCCGTACCTTAATGGTGTCGAGCGCAAGCTCTATGACTGCACACTGTTTGGGAGTCAGCGCTTTGGCTTCCTCTCGGCCCATGTGCTCCTGCAAGAGGACAACTATTACCATGCTGTTTGTGGCACTGGATGTAACTTTATTACCTTAAGCTTTGACAGTTGGCCTAACTCCTTAGCAGCATTGAAGATCATCTGAGTACCCTGATAAGGAAAAACAAACAAGAACTGAAGTCACACTTACATAAAATACAGCGCACGTTGGGAGTGTCAGCTTTTTCCTCATGATGGTGAACACAGCAAACACTGGTTTTAGTGACATATTGGGAAGAATGCACAGCTTTCCAGTGCCAGGGGGAAAGTTGGGGTCTACTGGCTTGCTGAAGGGCAATACAGAGGGGATTCTGTGTGCAGGAGAAGGGCCATAACTTTGGAAAGAAAGTGTTGTGTCCAGCATTTTTGAACTGTGTAGTGTGCAGTGCTAATGCTCATAAGGTCTCATATTCAGAGTGTATGTGAACACAGTCTGAAGAAGTTAGTAGTGATGTTTCTCCATGCTTATAGACGGGTGGTTTACTTACAATAACCTAAGGGAAGAATGACAGTGATACAGTCAATAAAGGTTTCAATTCATTAAAGTTGAGTAAAGTCGGAAATGAAGTAGAGAAATAGAGAGCTAATTGGATCGCACACCGTCTGGTCCGTAAGCGTTGGAAGCACAATGGTTTTCTCCATGGTGTTCATCACCAGTTTCCACAGTTCCTTCAGCACTCTTTTCAAAACGGTCTTCTCACAGATTTTTGCAAACAGCGACAGGCTGAAGCACAAAAGAAGTGCCTGTTAGAATTGTGATTCCATGAAAATACACTCTGACAGCACCTTCTATTTTTAACAGAGTTCCACTCACTTGCTGTCCAGGAAATCCATGATGGGTTGCAGAACATTGTCAGCTTCCTGAACAACGGTGCCATTGGCTGGAACAGTCTGACCTTTGACCTGTGCGAGGATATCCCCCATCTGTCTGACGTTGTCCTCGATTTGGGGTTGGAAACTGCAGCAGCACAAACAAAAAAGCTTCTTGTTACTGACCTTTTGGGGCCTGGCTAGTAACAGCTCTTTGATTGGGGCAGTGCTTCTCAAACAGCGGGGAGGGTCCCCCTGGGGGATGCAGTTAGGTATCGGGGGAATTCAGAGGACCCTACTCATAACATTTCTTCAACGTTAGCAGGTCTGTTGGTGTTTTTATTCATGCTTGATTGATGCAGGTGCCAGGTAACCATACAGTAGTTTGGATGGATAAATAAATCAATATTAGCAGGTTCTCAATAGTATCAGTGTGGGCGTAAAAAAAATCCCGTCCCGTGGAGAGGTATGACAGAAAATAATTAAGAACCACTAGCTTAGGGCCAGATTACCAACCTGACAGCAAAGATACGACTGAGGTCATCCATGACGGTGTTGAGTTTGTTCTGGAGCTCCTTCAGGAAGTCACTCGCCTCCACATTGAGCTAGCGAAATATTAATAGTTTGAATAAAAAGATCATATCATGATAGTGTTATCATATTAAATTCACAACAAATGGTCCACGGATGGTACTCACATCTTTGCCTCCCATTGCCTCAAACATTTTCTCCAGCTGAACTCGGAGCTGCTGGATGTTATTGATGATGATGCATGGCTGCGGGTAAAAAGAAGGGGGGGGGGGGGTGTCATTTCACACCCTCTTTTTTCATCTGTCTGCTTTCAGTATTTTGTTGTAATCAGTCCACACTAGTCCTCTTTACTTTTTTGGCAACAACAGTAAGGCAGGAAAAGCTGGAGTATTCGCTCATTAAATCCTCCTCAGAGGTTCTGGTCTCTGGAAGCGCTGCCTGCTTTCCCCCAAGCTTCCACAACATTCAGCTACTTACACAGCTTTAATTAACTTTGAAACACTGCAACCGGCCATGCCACTTACATTTATGAGAAGTATCATTTGTGGTAAAATGAAGTAACCGAGCTTACGCACACAAACATAACATCCACAACTTGCAAATTGTTAAACTGTAACGTGTCTGCAACAAATTAATTGGATTGACATTATTTGTAAGTTTATCTCCCTTACAGTGTGTGAGCTTGCTACAAAATCTGTATTGGATGTAATTAGCTTGTGTAGGTGTACCTAATGTTGTGGCAATGGTACTTACCACTTTCTCTTTCTTCACATGATTTGGAAATTCCTTGGCTATGATGTCAGCGTAAGACAACAAGACATTTCCAATGGTCTAAGAAACAGAAAAAAAGCATGAGCACATAAATTATCATGAACTGCTCTGCTGAAAGCACTGAAGGTCACCTTTGCAAATCTCTTCATGTAGTTGCCAACAATCTGAGGGTCGGGACACTCCAGTTTGCGGATGATTTCAAAGCTCTGATTAAGCTGAGAGAACACGTCCACCACAGAGCAGGAGAACAAAGCGTGCTCTGAAGTGACCTGGAACTGCAGAATAAGAAAGAAAGAACAAGAGCACTTAATATGAGGAGGTCCAATTAAACAGACCCTTGAGCACTCCTTGTCGCGCTCTCTCATCCCTCATTGCCCCATGTGGCCTCTATCTCAGAGATGATCAGAGGGTCCTGATGGAGGTCAGGGCCCTCATTTGACAGTCCAGCTGTTGCCTCAGAAGTGGAGTGTCATAGTATGTGACAGGATTTGCTGTTTTGCTGGCACAGTACAGCAGAAGCTGCGTTAGTTGACAGTAATTGGACCCAAAGGGTTCCTAACACATGAGATGGGACAATCTTCAGCTGCTTCGCATCGACCTTTTTGTGGTGTGATATGTGGAGCCAAATGGGGCAAATCAGCATGTGATAAAAGTGTGTGTGTTATATCAAATGTTTGTGTGTGCACATCGATGTGTGTCTCTCTAGTGATGTTCAAGTTTTCCATTTGCCTATGGTAGCTGACTCATTATTGATTGCTTTGAGGTCTTGAGCCTACAATGTGCTGAGTCAGGTGGGCTGTTAACTACCTGAATTTCCATGAGACATACATGAATACATTAGTGAGGGGCAGAATGATAGCTTTCACATTTTATTGCCGACTCATCAAGTTTAGCAGGGCTTAGTATTATATGAGCAAAAACAGTTTGGTTTGGGCAACACAACAGTACAAATGTAACTGCTGCTAATGATTGACTCCGGCTGATTATTGACACTGTTAATAGTCAACAGTGATATATGCGCATAGAGAATTGTCTCTGAGTTCTCCAAGTTTCAGATTAAGAGTGAGACGTTTCATGGAGCTTGCTGTCTGTGATTCTTGACCTACAGCATACATGTTCATCCCTGCCAAAACTTCTGAAGCCAAAGAACTAGTACAATGAATATCAAGTTATATTATACTGATTTGTAAGTTTGACAAGCAATGGAGAAAACTTGTTTGTTGGTGTATCATCATGTGAGGTTTCATTGATAAGACAAATGCAGATCAGAATTCCCTTGCCAAGGGCTAAATCAGCAGAGTGGCTACTTGCTGGAAATGTAACTTACCTGTCCACCACATTTGCAGACGATTGGGTAAAAATTGCTTGCGCTTTGCAGGATCATCAATTCAGAGCATATTCTACTGTATCTAATCTCTAAAATAATGTGTTTTGTGTCTAGTGATGTTGTGACATGGGTAAAGATTAGAGCAACGGAAGGATTGAGTGTTGTCGTCTTGGCCCGGTCACTCTTGGAGATGATTAATCTCAATGACTTTTATCTGGTTATATAAAGGATGAATGTGCATACCCCATCTTTTTTGTCCCTCTCCAAAGCTCCATGCAGGAAATCCCTCGATACTTCCTCATTTTCGTCGAGCCACATAATGACAAATGGCTCGAACCATCTGCAGTGTTAAGAATAATGGGGGGAAAGCATAAGTCTTTGTGCTACGCTGCTAAAAGTAGGAAGAGTCTATATATAAAAACACTTACGCTGGATATTCAGGTACATGTTTCTGGAAAGTGGGGAGTTCCTTGCAGTACTCGTTGTAAAGCCACTTCACCTTGAAGTGCAAGTTCATATAATCTGCGCTTTTACAAAGGCGGTGCTTCTCATGCTCTAAATACCAGAGAAAAAAATAAAATTTAAAAACAACACTTTTTAAAAAGACGTTTCTCAAAGGCACACAAAAATGTCCCTTCCCAGACTACTGAAATGTCACTGAAGTGGTGCTGACCTTCCATAGCGTATTTCATGTCTTGAGCAAACATATTCCACATGACTTCAGCACTGATCTTTCCCACATTTACTTCCTGAGGAAACCTACAAAAGGAAACAGACATCAAAAAACATCAGATTAAATCTAATAATTCATACAGTTCAGTAACAATAGTGTGCAAATCTGACAACAGAAGTCTGCGCATGTTTCTGTATTATACAGTATACAGTGTCACCTTGTTTTTTGTTATTAATCCGTTTCAAACGTTCTGATGAAAACTGAAACGTACGAAAACTAGACTCAATCCTTGACATAAGAAATAATGTAAATCTGTTCCAGACATCCGAAAAATATTTAAAGACACATTTTACAAAGAAAAATTATAGTTATACATAGAGAAAAAAGAGCTAAGTACATATACATGCCAAATTAAATGGATAAATGAACATTTAACATCACTTTTACTGTTACTTAGGTGAACATGTTGGTGGAGGGAGGAGGTGAGGACTTTAGCAGTAGGTGCAATAATTATTATACACACTGCCACTTTCTGCTCAGGGCAACCTATGACACCTTGCCATGCCCCAGAGACCTCCACCAGTGGTTTGGCAAGGAGGAGAGCTGTCCCCTGTGCAGTGCGCCCGATGCCAGCCTGCAGCATTTGTTGTCAGGTTGCAAGGTTCCACTGACACAGGGTCAATATAGATGGCGGCATGATCAAGTCCTGGCAAAACTGGCCGAAGTCCTGGAGAACAGCAGACAAGAGGCCAACAGCCAGCCCATTGCCAAACAGCTTCCTGTCAGGCTCGTGAGGCCAGGGGAAGGCGGAGGAGACACCAGCCGACATGCTCCCTTGGAACATCATCTCTCTGGCAAGGGACTGGAGCATGAGGGCCGATATCAGCAAGCAGCTGCAATTCCCCCGAGAGATTACCTCCACGTCACTCCAGCTGGACGTCCTTCCCTTGGGAAGAGGGAATTCAAGCCGCCTATGAGCGCAAAGCAGCCAAGTACTCAGACCTGGCTGCTGAGTGCAGAGAGGCAGGCTGGTCCACTACCATCTACCCAGTAGAAGTAGGCTGTCGAGGGTTTGTCAGCATGTCAGTAACAAGGCTGCTTCGTGATGTGGGAACAACCGGGGTGAGGCTCAGAAGGGGAACCAAGGCGCTTGCTGAGGAGGAAGAGAAAGGAAGCTTCTGGCTGTGGCTGAGAAGGAGGGACATAAATTGGGGGTCAAAGCAATGAAATGGGTCAGCTGCAGGGGGTGGCAGGGAGAGGTCCCTGCCCCCGCTCCGCCAGCAGGAGGCGTTCCGGGGTTAAAGAGAGCGAAACTCCAATGAGCGGTGGTCCCCGGCTGATGACCCTGCATCTGACCCAAGGCGCCGTAGGAGGCGCATCAGGCATATTTGCCCAGCAGAAATAACACCATATCTGTACGATCACTCTGGCCAGGCTCACTGCCTGTAATGTCTCCCTTAAACCGTTCCCTCTGCAACCTGTGTTAAATTGTTCCTACTTTTACATCACAATTCTACTGTAACAGACGCAATGTTTGCACTTTGGTACAATTTATTTCTAGAATTCAAGTGCTTCTAACTTTCGCTATCAATGTTCTGGTAACTTTTTTGCAGCCGTATTTAATAAAAAACAAAAGCACAGATTTGTCTAACACTCATAATTTGGGGCGTTCAAAAATTTAAAAAAAATTTAAAACTGAGGTTCCACTGTAGTTGTATCAATGCAAAGTCTTAGATTTACACTAAGTCTTTTACTAGAGAAACTTACTGGTTAAGGCAAGGAGTGTATGAGTTTTTATCCTCCTCTATAATGGACACAATGAGTGTGATGAGTTTGGACCAGAAGTCAAGGTTTTTGACGCTGGGACCCTGCTCATCTGGAGGGACCGCCTTTGACTAGGGAGAATGAGGTCACACTTTCGCATTAGCAAACACAAGCACACTAAGATTCTTTCCAAATATTACAGCCTAAAAAACATTTGAGCATGAAAATGCATGTTTAAACATTTCTGACTTACAGGATCTGTCTGATATTCTCTATTGTAGAGGTCGTGACAGTTGTTGAAAATGTACTCATAGGTGGAATTTAGACAGGCTTTCACGCAGTCCTTCACTACCTGGCTCGCTCTGGGGGGACTTTGCAGTTCTTGAACCTATACACATAACATAACAGAGAATACATAACTCAAGTCTTTAAGAGAGCCCTGACTGTTCCCCTTATATGATTTTAGTTTTTTAGACACAAGTAATAATATTACATGAGTCTATGACTATATATAGTTGCACTTCCACCTTACTCCCATTACATTAAATTACTTATCTGAACAGTGAACAATGTTCCCTTTAAAATTCAAAAACAACAGACATACACAGTTTGTTTCTGTCACTTTGTTTCTATTTGGATAGGCTAATACTAGGTTCCTTCTCAGCAAGGCCCTCGGGCTTCTTTACAGAAAGTGCTGGAAAAGTGCATACACTGCCTTGCTGACTTTTAGTACTAAAAATAAAAAAGAACCCAATGAAATTACAAAAATTTATTTTAATTTCTACCTTCATCCTGAAGAATGTGATGCTGGTCAGCAGGTCCACAGTGGATTTGAGGTCTTGGAGTCTTTCAGGACTGCTAGCAGGAAAATTATTCTGAAAGTAAATTCACAAACAAGCAGTGACTATGCTGAAAATGGACAACCTGTTCCTTCTTTGCCTTTGCCTTGATCTACATCAATATCTATATTAAGGGAGACATATTAGTATACAAGATTATTAAGAAAGGAAAAAGATGACAGAATTCAGTACCCGGTACATGGAGAGGTCAATCCTCAGGGAGTTGTGTAGCTGATCCAGCAACTTGACAAACCTCTCCTTCTAAAAAAAATAAAAATGACCAAAGCACTAAGCAACACAGCACAGCTGGCAGTTCAGTTAACACCATCTAACTTGACTAAGCCCAATTACACAGAGCTCAGGTGAGTGAATGTTTGCAGAAATGGGTGGGCCCACATTTTACTGTCTTTGCTCTCATCCAGAAGATTATTTTATGCACATTACATGATCACCCCAACTAATATCTATTACAGTAGGAACCTACATAATACTGTATACAGTATCTGTTTCAATGAAGACAACATTTAACACATTGTGTCAAGGACTCACGCCAAAGTTTGAAGCAGCAAATCTGTCAGAGGCTGAAACATTGTTGGATGACTGGGTCGTGTGAGCATAGTAAGCATTGATGTTGGCAAGCAATGTGCTCATGACAGCGGGCACACCAGGGCACATGTATTTAGATGACAAGCAGGCAAAGTGGCTGTTGATTTGAAGAGGTAAAAAGGAACACTGAGAAACAAGCGCATCTCACTACTGTTGAGCTAAATGTGATCTACTATCAGCACTGACGTCATAGCCTGGTAGATGGACTCGACTCCGTAGCGCATGGCAAACTCATCCACTATCTCCTGAGCTGTTTCCTCAAAGTACACCTTCCAGGCATCATCTCCTTTGGCATCAGGTATCTTTACCACACCACCGTTTTGCTCCTCAGTGGTGTACTGGAACAGATGCTAAACAGAGAAAAAATACAGAGACATGCACATGTGAAGGTTCATCTTTGCTAAATGTGACAGACCAGATTTTTGCGGGGTAATTAAAAAAGTTCCTTTTCTTATAGACATCTTCAGCTTAAAAAGGGGAAACAGTGTGCTTTTCAGAACATCTACTTGAAAATTTAGTTTTCAGTACAGCAGGTAATGTTATTAAAGTATTTCTTACCTGCATTTATATTTTTCTAAAAAATACATTTCTGATCAGTTATTAACAATGTTTATAGATGCAACCTTTTTAAAGTGAAGCGATTTCTAAGTATTGTAACTAGTATTCTCCTCTTCTTTTCCTTTCGGCTTATCCCGTTAGCGGTCGCCACAGCGAATCAATTGCCTCCATCTAACTCTGTCTTCTGTATCCTCTTCTCTTGCGCCAACTACCTTCATGTCCTCTTTCAGTACATCCATAAACCTCCTCTTTGGTCTTCCTCTAGGCCTCATGCCTGGCAATTCAAAACTCAGCATCCTTCTACCAATATATTCACTATCTCTTCTCTGGACATGTCCGAACCATCTCAATCTGGCCTCTCTGACTTTATCTCCAAAACCTCTAACATGTGCTGTCCCTCTGATGTGCTCATTCCTGATCCTGTCCATCCTGGTCACACCCAAAGAGAACCTTAGCATCTTCATCTCTGCTACCTCCAGCTCTGCCTCCTGCCTTTTCCTTAGCGGCACTGTCTCTAAACCAAACAACATCCCTGGTCTTACCACAGTTTTTTACACCTTTCCTTTCATTTTAGCTGAAACTCTTCTATCACACATCACACCCAACACTTTTCTCCACCCATTCCAGCCTGCCTGCACACGCTTTTTCACCTCTTTTCCACACTCTCCATTGCTCTGGACTGTTGACCCTAAGTACTTAAAATCCTCCACTTTCTTTATCTCTTCTCCCTGTAACCTCACTCTTCCACTTGGGTCCCTCTCATTTACACACATGTACTCTGTCTTGCTGCAGCTGACCTTCATTCCTCTCCTTTCCAGGGCAAACCTCCACCCCTCAAGCTTCTCCTCCACCTGTTCCCTGCTCTCACTACATATCACAATGTCATCTGCAAACATCATAGTCCATGGAGATTTCTGTCTAACCTCGTCCGTCAGCCTGTTCATCACCATAGCAAACAAGAAGGGGCTCAGAGCTGATCCCTGATGTAGTCCTACCTTCACTCGGAACTTCTCTGTCACACCTGCAGCAGACCTCACTACTGTCTTACAGTCCTCGTACATGTCCTGCACCGCTCTAACATACTTCTCTGCCACTCCAGACACAATTGTAACTAGTATTGATCTCTGGATTAAACGAGTAATGTCACATTAGTATTGATAAAATGTACAAAGTATAACGCATTAATGACAATGCATATTGTACATGTGTGTTTATAGGTGTAGTATCTTGTTCATGTATTGCTGCATATTGTGTTAACTGGCTTTAGTGTTACAAATAAGGGGTGGGAGTAAATAAGCTTGTCTTCCCACTTCTTTTCAAACCAATTTTGTTTCCCCGCTGTTATGTGCATATTTTCATTATGGTCTATTCTGTGTATTTTGTGTGACTCGATAATAAATAATAATAATAAACAAACAAAAACAGACTCATGCTAGGTATTTACTGTTTATTCTAAAGCTAAAATGCAAATCTAACATTTCCACCATAATGAGCCTGACCTCATGAAGACAAGTGTATTGGACATGATAAGGAGCCACAGTCTCCTCTCCTTTAATCTCCACGCTGATGTGCATGCGGATGGCTCCAGAAACAGCAGATTTATCTGTCCTTTTGTCTGTCAGATGCAAGTAAGACACACAGCACATGCTTTGTTAGTTGGTTCTTGCATTTAAAATCACCAAGGAGTTCTGTTATCTCCGTTACTTATATCTCATTTCCCAGCCTTTTCATCTACTTTGGAACTTACCCAGGTTGTACCAAACGTCCATCTCCCCGCTGAGCGTACGGACTTCAATGATGGTTTGACCAAGAAAGTCATCGCTCTCACGTTTGAACCTCTGTTTCACACGGGACTTTATATCATCATCCTCATCCCACACTCGCACCTTGATGCGGTCAGAAGAGTTGTGGCATTCGCTGCATGTACCAGAGAACAAAACACAACCACTGGTTGGCAAAATACAAACCCAAATGTCAACATAACACATGTTACAATGCATTAACAAATCTCTTCAAAAGGTCTTAGCTTGCAAAATATCTGCTCCACTTGTGATACTCTTACTTATCTCTCAAGCAAACCCAGGCATCATCATCGTCATTTACAGCAGGGTCTTGAAAAAATACTGCTGCCTCAACTGCTATTATTATTCTTATTATTATATAGATAGCTATGAAGTAACTATCCATCTATGCCTGTGAATTTTCTCATTCATCCAGGACATTGTATTCTCGGGTCATATTTATCTGATAGCAGTGCATATTTTCCCACAAACTACCGCGTCTGAGTTCTGCCATTTACGTGTTTTTACATTCCTGCTACCCCCTCACCATTAGCAGTGTTTTTGACAACCCACCACGTCCCGCCACCCCGAACACAGTGAAGTAAAGGATCAGCTCAAGTATGTGCTGCGTGACGACTGTTATAGTGAGCGCACTGCCGCACACATGGGGGTTCAAAGTCTATAAAGTCTTAAACTTTGCATAGAAATTTGCCCACAAATGTTGCACAGATTCTCCTTGTGTAAAGTATTAACTACATTAGGCACCGTATGAGTAGCAATGGCTTGTTAAATTCAGCAATGTTGCTTGTCGCAATTTTACTCTTAAAAGGGTTAAACTATGGATTGTCTGGAAAAATAGGCTTTAAAACCTTCATTGTCAAGATGTCAGCAGATCTTGTGAGGCTTCCACTAACTGAGTAATAATTAATTGGATTAACTTTGCAGGTATTGCTTATTATTTGCACGTATTGTATGGTGACATCAAAATGTAGTGTTAAAAAAACACTCATACATACAAGTACATACTGAACACCCATCCATCCATTTTCTATACCACTTGTCCTCATTAGGGTCGCGGGTATGCTGGAGCCTATCCCAGCTGACTTTGGGCGGGAGGCTGGTTACACCCTGGACCGGTCGCCAGTCAATCGCAGGGCAGACAAACAACCATTCACACTCACCTTCATACCTATGAACAATTTCGACTCGCCAATTAACCTAACATACTGAACAGCAGACAAACTAAATAAACATGACCGTCTTTAAAACTGTCATAATTTTACTCACAAGTGAAAGTTCTCTTCCCAAACTGGGTTAAGGTTACCATATATCGTTTTTGTTCTTTTCTTGGTCTTTCCCACTTGGACTGTGACATATGGATCACTGGAACCAGTTTTGTCTTTAGCCTGAAGTCCCTGGGCACAGACCACTGTGGAAAATAGTGGAACAGACACCCCATGGTTACACTATATACATGTATATGTCAAATTGGAAAACAATTGTATTACTGTTAGACGCACCAGTAATGCTTATCTTTGCAGACCATTTGGAGGTCCCATCAAGCACGCTTTGCTTGATCTGTTTCATGTGGGTTGCATGTGTTGATTTGTCAAGGCCAAACACTTCCTGTATTTGCTCAAAAATTTCAGGTTTGTTTCTCTCTCTGATCTTCATGCGGTCCTTCAGGACCATGATGATGTTTTGGGTTCGGTCCTCTGCTCCATGCTTGGAACTTTTCTCCGCAGCCCCTTATGAGACAGATGGGTGAAGCGAGAGTGGGAGGAGAGAATCATTTAAAATACATTAGCAAAGCAATGAGCCCCAGAGCTTATTGCCACAATATGTTTAATTGGGCAGAAGAATACAGAGAAGGCGCTAAAATAGGTAACATAGGATCCAAATAACTTGTGTATATGTGGTTGTGTTAACATGGATTTTGTATGAGCAACCAGATATGAAAGCATTTGTCTTACTCTGTAGACAGTCAGCATTTAGAAGATCCTGGCACTTTTCATGACATTTGACGCCACACTCTGAACAGCGCATGCCTTGTCGCGCGATACCCCACAGCAAGCCTTCACATTCATAACAGTAGGTGGGGGTGGTGGCTGTCCACACTTCAAAATTGTGCGGAGTAGTGGAGGAGATGGGGTAGATAAGAGCCTGCAGGGTTTTCTTATAAACATGACTCTTCTGCAAAAAACATGGAAATGAATTTTAAGAAGGACACAAATGCGTAACAGATGTAAGAGAAATGAGAGACAAAAAACCCACCAATTCTTCATTTCCAAGAGTGGTTGATGCCATGGCAGAAGTAATTCCTGCCTTCCGAGAATTTTGTACTAGAGACTGAATGGAAAAAAAAGGGGGTGGGGGGTAGTCACAGATGGAGAAGTTTAAATGTGTATTTCATAGATGCAAGTGATATAGGGGACTTACCATCGCCTGGTGTGACGTAGTAGTTATCAGATCACGAGTGAAGGCAGAGAAAGCAAAAATAGTTTAATCATTCCTGGCAGTGAGTGCGTGTGTAAATGCTCTAATAGCTGAAGCATACATTGGTATGTCATTTTCCACAAAAACAAACGTAATTATGTGACTTTCCCTTTCTATTACTACTGTATATTGTCACCAAAGATGCGCACAACATATTAAGCACCTGTGACACAACTCAAAAATAAGGGTCACAAGTAAGCTGTTCAGAATTTCTAATGACCGGATTTTATTTTTATAAACACATTGACAATTAGTTTTCCTAAAGATGGGCTCATTGACAGTATATATGGGGAACAAAGGGCATCCTAAATTGAGTTGTCCCTGAAGAACCTCAGATTCAGAGCTCAATATGTCTAGGAATTAACCCAAGTGGAGACATCTTATTCAGCAATTGACATTCATCTGTACGTGTGTGTGTGTGTGTGTGCGCGCGTGTGTGTGTGTGTGAATAGCTCACCAAATCCCTCACAAGAGGAATGGCTTTCCTCTTACGAAGGTCTGGCATGCTGTCAATACTGTAGAGTGCACCTCCCATCCTGAATACAAAAGGGGAAACCCATTGTCATATTTTCTACAAGTGCACCCAGATAGTAGAGATATCCTCCAAGGTCCTTGTACAAACATTAAAATAAAGAAATAAATGAAACCGAACCCAAATTTTAATGGATTCTTGCTCCACTCTTCCATTTGGTTTAATACAGACAGGTGCTTTTTGTTTTAGCTTTTAGAAAAGCTGCTGACTAATGTCATGTCTGCCTCATTTACTAATGACTTGTCAGCTAAGTCCCATCAGCTCGAAAAATAGCACAAAACTGATGCAGATTGTGGAGCTATAAAAAAAGAGACATTTAATGTACTTCACATGCACAAAAGTACATTTTAAAGCCGCCATGCCAAATGCTTTTCTAATGTGTAATTATTTAAGTGGAACACAATCTCAACAGTGAAATAACACCAATACACTGATTGTTTTCTTTGTCATGCATTATTTTGTAACTGTCATGGGATACTCACCCTCCTTTACCAAACCAGAGCGAGCTTGAGGTTTCTCCTCGCGCCTGAATGAAAGAGAAGATTTATGGGGAAAGTGCACATTCAGTGTTTGGCCATAAATTTGCAATTACATCAGGCTGAAAAACACTATGCTATTTTTCTATTATTCCATCAATATATTTATATTTACCTGACCTAATCATTAAGCCTTAGCTACTAATAATGGCCAATAACAATTTGAACAAGCTCTTAAAGACATAAATGATGTGGAATTCAATAATACTAGACATTTGTTTGAATGACACAGAAGTGACTTAAGTCTCTCAAGCTACCATCAGCTTACACCTACCTGTTAACATGCTCCAATGATGGCCGAGAAAAGTGCATGCGAGCACCACTATGGTAATGACATGAAACTGGAACAAAAACAACTTGGGCAGGCACACAAACAAAAAAAGGAGACAAGGAAAAAGGGGCAGGAAAAGTGCAGAAAAAAACATGTGACATACACCAACATAAACATTGAAGCAAGTGATTAATTCTTTGCAAAACTGAATTTCAAAAAAACAATGAACAGCAACAAAATAAGTGGATAATGCAAGTGTAAACCGATAAAGCAAATTGCATGTGTACAGGTAAATAAAGCAGCTACGTCAGGCATCATACAACATTGTGGTGTTGCATCAGCTAAACATTTAAAACTAATAGTTTACCGTTCGTCACCAATTGCCCTTTTAAAAAAATGAGCAAAATAAACACATTCACATGCTTTGTGATTTCTAGTTACTAACAATATCACAACAGAACCTCATAACTTCAGGTACTGTGTTTTTAAACATAAATAAGTAATGCACTTCACATACATATTTCAAAGACTTGGCAGACAGCTTTAGAGTGTCTGGAACTTATATTTTTTTAATTGAACTTGTGGCTCTGCAGATGGGACGAAAGTGGGCTTCAGTCCTTGGACTGGGCAAAGCAACCCCCTAGACAATTGCGTACATACCTCCCGAAGCTGATCTAAAACTTTGTTGTAGAGTCTTAGCCAGTTTTCTTTGGCTCGAACTGCAGGATCCACTGGCTCTTTGGGCTCTTCCATAGTTACAGGACTGAAAGAGAGTACATTTTTGAATTTGACACATTTCTAGAATACATGTCTGTATTTGTTGGTGATTATTACATAGTGCTGATCTCGTGTGGGTTGGCTCTCCTACCTCTCAGGTGGCATTTCTTTTTCCTCTGGGGTTAGTGGTCTGCTTGTTTCAATGTAATCCTTCTCATCCATGCTAACTTTCTCATCTGGGGGATCAGGAGACACCCTAGTCTCCTCTTGTATAGTTTCCTCCTCCAACCAAGGCAACTCTTCCATTGGGAGACCCGGGTCCACAGGGGCAGGTGACTGTGCAGCGGCAGTCCCACTAGGCACAGACGCTGGCTGAGCAGAATTTGTCATCTGTTGAGAAGAAGCACCCGTGGCAGCAGAAGGAGGTTGAGTTGCAGCTATGGTGGCAGGGTGGGATGGTGGTAGTGTGTTAGTTGCTGCAGACTGGTGTTGTTCAGAAACAACTGAAGCTGGGGGATGAGACTGGGCAGTCTGGGCAGTGGGAACAGAGGACAGGAACGTGGAGGCCAAACCTGTGACTGCAGCAGTTAGTGGTTTGGCCATTGAGAAAAAGGAAGTGGCTGATGGAGCTTGTTGTGCCTGTGTTTGGGGCTGTTTGGGTGTTAGAGAAGTTTGCTGACCAGAAGGAGGTTGTGCTGTTGGGCAAAGACCCGGAGCACTCTGGCTGGACATTTGATTTGAGGGTTGTGTAGGGGGCTGCTGTTTGTGTATGGATGGTTGTTTCTCCAGTGGAGGTCTGGAATTTGGTAACTCAAGACCTGGGAGGGCAGTTGATGTTGGGGTGGGTGTGAATGGAGGTTCCATATCCTCACTGAGGTTTTCGTCTAAATTGTATAAATCTTCATCATCATATATCAATTCTTCATCTTCATAAAGGCCATCCTCTTCTACCTCATACAGTCCTCCATCTTCTTCTTCATACAGTGCTGCTTCCTCACCTCCATCTTTGCTGTAGCCACCTTCATCACTGTACGCCCCCTGGGTCTCATCAGGGTCCCAGTCTGGGGATCCTTTGCTGTTGCTGACCGAGGAGTGGCAGGAGTGGTAGGAGTCATTCTCATCATAAGGATCCCTCTCGCCATACTCTCCGCCATAGTCTTCCTCACTCAGCTGACTGCTGCATCGACTCAACTCTGCAGATGATGCATAGCTTCCAGTGGGGCTGGAAAAAAGAAATAGAAGAGAGAATGCACAATAATGCACTAGGCAGGAAACACAATGGAACATAAGTTGGCAAAGGAAAAAGAACATGTAGCATGAAACACAACAAAATAGGGGACATGCATTTGCACTAAAATGAATGGGGCTATTAAAAGGTGAATAAGGGAGGCTGGATGGGGTGAGAAAGAAAGAGAGTGATGACAGGAAAGGTTGAGTGAACACTGAGGCAAAGTAGCAGAGAGGAGGAATGAAGAATGTGCCAGGGTATGCGGAGGTAGCCCTGTCCAATACACTCACACAAGCAGCTAATCTTTTGTGCAGTATTGACCATTAGATTGCATTTTGAATTATTCATAAAGAAAGAGGTGGAGGGCTGCAAGGTTTCACTCCCAGTTCGTGCAAGATATGTCAATAAGCGGTGAGAAATGTAACAGTGGAGTAAACAACAATGAAAGACAAATAACATTTAGCCTGCTTGCCCCATTTAGGGCTGACAAAGGCACATGCTGGATGGCAGAAATTCATTGACTATGTTCAGTAAAATACTAAGAACTCTGGCTGTAATTTCCAAATTGAATTTCTCCTTTATTTGTTGTGTCCATTAATCTTATTTCTAGCACAGCAAACATGTGTTGAACAATGCCAATAGTGAGTACACACTGATAATGAATCAACATAGGGTGGTTGACGTAGAAAATGTCCCTCATTTGTGTGAATTTGAAATGACAATCTTATCTACAAACTTCTTAATGTGTGAATATGGTAGAACGCTATGCTCAGGTAAATCTGAATGAATGCAATATGTTTGGAGATAAAAGATAACTAAACTACATATAACCCTTGTAAACAACATTGTAAATGACAAGCACCTACCTAACAGTCCTCTGATGGTTGTAGTCAAGGTCATGGCTGTTGGTTGAGTGTGGGTAGGAAAGGTTCCTGGAGTTCCTGTGCTGGTGGCTGATGGGATACTGGTGGACAGAGGCATTGGGCTGGGATGTACTGTAGTACGGAGGGGGGATGCTGTTACTGGTTTCGCTACGATAGTCACTATCTCTGTCATCCACAGCACTGTCTGGGTCGTCATCTATACCAACACACAATGTAATGATGTACTGTAATTGGACTTGTGGCACTTTAACACATATACAATTCAGTGACCTGTGAAAATTATAACGTATTTGTCTGAGCATAATCTATTCCTGCTTGCTGTGGAGCATGTCCATAGGATCATTAGGCAAGTGATGAGAAGCAGCGAATGCAGCCCTTTCACCGTTATCCTCAGGTGTTGGGTTGTGTTAACATGTTATTTAAAGACCTACTTTTTTTTTTCAACCATGTGTCCCTCATTGACACCTTTCGTTATCAATTTTACATCAATCACTGCTCCTTCCCCTGAATGGTCACAGGAAGTGGTTAGGCAGCAGTGTGATAAACATACGGGTCATTCCAACAAAGAGTCATGTGCGTCCCCATGACATTAGAGGCTATATTTTGTTTGGTTGGGAGTAGATTATTTTTATACTAAAATTAGATGCTAAATTTGCAAAATTTGCTAGATGCTAAATTTGTTTAACTGTGAGATTGTGATAGAGTAAACAAATGGCCTTTTCTTTCATTTTACTGTCTTTTAATGCATGGTTATGTAATATGTTCACAAGTGGTCAACACCCTGTTACCCTTGTATTTTTTTATATTAATTACAGAAAATGCAACAATATTTTGATTGTCATTGTGACTATATACATGGTGAATTAATTGAACAACTACAATCCATTAAAAATAGGGCGAATATTCGTCAAATTTCTTTTTATAGCAGATGAAATATTTTGAATTTACTGTGTTGGACTATAATTCAATATCTTGAGCTCAACCAATCTATTTTAATTGTTGTTTGATAAGCACAAAAGGGTACAGAATGGCACATAAATGTATGAATGACCCATACAGTAACATCTACAACAGTAAAGAAAAATAAAAAGGTAGATAGAGGCATAAGTAAGTATTGTTTTGTATGTTTGCAATACTTTTCTAACATCTGCTGTTGGTTTTATATGACTATGAATATGTGGTTAATTTCCGGGTAATCTAGCCGTTGGTTGACATTTAACTGCTTCAGATGTTTATATGCAAAAGGGACAAGAAGAGGCCCTGTTTGTTTTTTTTCATTTTCATTTATTTATAAAATAACCAAAAAAAAGATGAAAGAACCAGGTTGGCTATATGTCTGTTTAGATTTTCATTCATCCGGGTCATGGTAATCCGCAAAAGGTTGACATCAGCAACCCGAGGTGACCGTCCCCAGGGGAGACACCCATCAGGGACATGTAAAGAAGGCAACTGCACACCTAAAATTTAGACCTGAAGAAGCCTTTTGAAAAAAAGGAGAAACATATTCAAGAACAGTACAACCTTTTTTGCGGATAACCAGGTTGCTTTTTTATTTATTGACAGTACACCCACTGTAATACATTCTTAAGACATTTTCAATTTTGAGCTCATTTTCCCTATTGTGTAAGCTTGAATTTTGACACGTTTACCCAATAGTAGAATAAAAATATGTGTGTGTGCTCCAAATACTGAATTCAAACTCACTTTGTTGGTCTCCCCACAAACTCCAATTACCTGCAATGAACAAAAATTGTGTAAGAATCATCCATGAATCACAACGACATTCAAACATAAACAGGCATTCCGGGTTTTTATGAATGAGTGTGAGAATAGAAAAGCAAAGAGTGAGTTCCGACACTCTAGGTCTTTTAACCACCCGCAGACAATTGGGTCAGCAGACTCAGGAGACTGAAACGGCAGTCAAAGCATAGATGCATCCTGCAGGAGCTTGTCTCTGGACACCTGATCCAGCTATTGATCCATTATAGTGTGGTGACGCTGACTGTTTGCACTTCTACCACACAATATCCCATGTGTGGTTATGCGCATATTGTTCACTAAAGCAATCTGTCCATAGCCAAATCCATAATTTCTTGTTCAGCAGTGACAAATGACTAATCTTTCAAATTCAGATCTAAATGGTCACTTACAGCACTGAGTACCTGGAACCCGAAGTGGACGTTCTTGCTCCTCTTCGTATGAGTACTGCAGTCAAATTAGATGTAATACACTTACATCACCAATTAATCACGTTGGCTTGTTCCTAAAATTAAAGGACCTGTGACAATGTTGGGATGGTAAACATAGTAAAAGCTTACATCTTGGTCCCTCATTGCATTAAGTTGCTCCAGTTTTTTAGCCCAGTATCTTGCCTCATCTTCTGGGATGTCTGAAAATCAAAGGCACACTGAGGTGAGACATTTTTAACAGAAACTCACCTGCATCATTTATCACGTTTTCATATATAGGTTTTGGTATAAAGTCGAACCTCCAAAGACCAAAGCCCATAATTTAGAGTACATAAATCTAAATTTATCTTAAATTGCATAGGAAAATTGTTTTGAAGTATAAAACCTTAATAGTCAACAAGCATCACAAACTGTGACAAATGAGTCGTGTTTGATGTTCAACTGTATGTTATATTTCCAGCTCATGTTATTAAGGTAAAAAAAGCTATTTCACTCAAGAATGAAAGGACATGATGAAAGCAAGCCTTTGTAATTTGAAGCGCTAGAGCCAAAAAACTATAAATAGGGCAGCTCTGCAAATGAAGGAGTTGGGTGTTCAATATTGCCTAGAGGAGAGGGAAAGAGTAAGAAAATAACACCTAATCAATGCTAAAAGGAACACAGTGTGATCGATGAGATGGAAAGGACACAAACCATCGCTGACACACATCCAGCATGCAACACAGCATAAAAAGAAGGTCAGTCAAAGCTTGATAAACCTTGTTAATCATATACAGTGGTATGCAAAGGTTTAGGTACCCCTGATAATTTTAAAGACTTTCTTTTATCAATCATTAGTTGTTTGGATCAGCAATTGCCAAAGTTGCCACCAAAAAAAAGATCATACATTGTAATATTTCGTTGGACCTGACCAACTGGAGCAACCTTGTATCTATTTGTTTAGTTAAATCCAGGTGGGGACTTTTTTTTTCAGCCAGGCAGTGTATTATATAGCAGACAGTGATATTTGAGAAGTGAAATTAAGTTTTTAAGATTTACAGAAAGTGTGAAATAATTGTTTAAACAAAATTAGGTAGGTGCATAAATTTGGTTCTTGAACATTGTTCGCAAGAATCTGCTAGTACGGACTGAAATCCATGTGACCATCAATTTTAACAAGATTCTCAGTACCTGTGCTGGCCACACAGCCCCACAGCATGATGGAGCGACCACCAAATTTTACTGTGGATAGCGCTGTGTTTGTATTGAATGCTGTGTTCTACATCCAGCCAATTAAGCTGGCTTGTCCAAATGTGCTTTAGCATACCGCAAGCGACTATTTGTGGCATGTGCGCAGAATCGCCTTCTTATTCATACAGCATCCCCTTGTGCAAAGTGCACTAAATAGTTGACCGATGCACAGTGTCACCATCTGCAGCAAGATCATGTTGTAGGTCTTTTTTGGGCTGGTTTATGGGATGCGTTTGACGTTCTCACCATCCTTTACCTCTGCTTGTCTGAGATATTTCTTGGCCTGCCACTGCAGGCCTTAACCAGAACTGTTATTGTGGTCTTTCATTACCTCACTATGTTCCTCGGAGTGTAAATTGAAAGCTGGAATTTCTGAGCTAGCTTTTTGTATCCTCCCCCCAAACCATGATGTTGAACAATTTTTGTTTTCATGTCATTTGACAGTTGTTTTGAGGCCCCCATGTTGCTACAATTCAGAGAAGAAGAGAAGAGCTTACCAAACAAATTTTGTGTTCCAACAATTAGTGGTAAAAGGTATTCAAAACAATAAAACAACAGGGTGCCCAAATTCATGTACCTGCCTAATTTTGTTTAAATAAATTTTGCACACTTTCTGTATATCCTAAAACTTAATTTATTTCTCAAATATCACTGTGTTTGTCTGCTATATGGTATATTAAACTTAAATAAATTGCTGATCCAAACAACTAACGATTTATTAAGGAAAATCTTGAAAATTATCAGGGTTGCCCAAACTTTTGCATACCACTGTAAAGTATCATTGCTGGCAAAGATAGTTGCAGCTTTACATTATCAACATCTACAATACATTAGAGGTTCCTTCTAGTCAATAAGTGAGTATAAATGCAGAACCAACAGGCTTACCAAGAGGCAGCTCAAACCGTATGTCGAGCAACACCAGGTGAAGCGTGGGATCTTTGGTGCCGCAGATCTCATTATCAGCCATGATGACTTGAGAGTCCAGTGTGAGCCATTGGCCTGGTCCTTCCTGTGTGTACAGTAATAACAGGAAATAGCTAGATGGGTAAAAACTCACCAAACCATGGATATTCAACAATATTTTTCTAGTGAGGTGAGTTTGTGGCCAACCTCATTGGACTGTCTGATGCTGTGGAGGGGAATCCACACAGTGCCGACCATAGTATCCCAGATTAAGCCTTTGTTCCACATTTCTACTGTCAGACCCAGGTCTAAGCGGTTGATTTCACTATATGGCAGGAGGGAGGAATAATTGTTAAAGCATTAAACATACAGTAAATAAATACACAAATAGCCACAGGGTTAACATACACATGTTGACCAGTAAAGACTTGTGGCTTTTTCTGGAACAAAAAAAAGAATATCACAATGAGAGCAAACCTAAAACAAATTGTGATACAAGGGATATTATAGGGGCCAGGAGAGAAAAAAAAGAGGGTGATGAATGAAGGCAAGACAGAGTATGGTATAGTCAGTGGAGGAGACGATGCTATCACACGCTTGGAGGGAGGTAGTTGGAACTTTAATTAAGAAATAGGGCTGGGGCCTGTCAAGGGGAGAGTCATTTTAAGTCAGTTTGAAGGAGAGCTGAGCTTCTCTCTCTGCTACCCCAACATTACATAAGAGACAACACACACTGCAGTACATGACTAAGAGCTTCAGTGATGCAACCCCAGAACAAGGCTCTACGCCTCTGAACATCATACTAATGCACATGACTCTGCAGTTAGTCTGCTTGCTGATGTGTTAAATTCTCACCATCTAGCACCCATGCTGCTGCCATGTCAATACACCAAATCCTGTGTTGCGTATAGCTCTTGTGATTTAAATTATTCCAATAGTTATTGAGGTACAATCTAATCAAACTCATTTAAAATGATGGTAATATTGCATGGAAGTAGATGGTATGAAAAGAGCATGTGAAAATCAAAAAGTGGTATTTAAAAGAAGTACTCAAGAAAAAGGAAAAGGGTTGTCAGGCTCAGAGCCAAAGTTGAGAGGGAGGATCCGAGGGGAGAAAGTGGCATAGAACAGTAAGGCAGTTTCTGCAAGCAGATGTTGCAGATGAGGAAACCAAAAACAATGTGCAACAACTCAGGAATGAATGACACTTGGGGTGGACGAGTTAAAAGGAAGAGAAAAAGAAAAATCGATGTAAAAGGTGGAATAAAAACAAAAAATCCACTAATGTGCTGAAGCAGCTGGTGTGGAGAGTGACACGAGCAAAAAAAAAGGAAAAACACCAGTCGTAGTAAAGTGGGAGTCACAGAGAGGACAATGAAGGACTCACAACATGAAGTCTTGCTCCCAGCTGGGCAGGTTGCCCCTGACAGCAATAGTTGTGCTCTTCACATTTTGTACCTTAAGAGTCACATAAGTGTTGAACTTTTCTGTCAAAAAGAGAAAAGAGGCGTTGAAGATTATTTAATACATAATACAAATTTTCTCAACAGGAGAAGATAAATATGACCTAATTGAAAAAATAAACTTAAAACATTTAAATGCAAGAAAAACACCAAAAAAGGTTTAGTACTTTGGTATGTAGAATCTAATTATGAAACGGATTGAGTAAGGAACTAAAACAATGCTCTAAAATGAGTAATTTCAAGAAACAGTACAAGCAGTGGATTTTTACAAAATAAAAGCAAGAAGTCAGCAGTAAGTCCTGAATTACTATGTACATCCAATGCTATGTCTAATCACTACTACACTTATTAACTCTTCATTCCTTTGTGAGTAAATTGCTTATACTCACATATGATCCAACTATGTTCTGTCCTGTCTGTTTTATTGTCAATGCTATGTCTAATCACCATTACCCTTATTACAGGGGTAGGATTAAATAAGCTTTGCTTCTTCCTACTTATTTTGGAAATGTGGAACTGTTACTTGAATAAATGGTGTATTCCTATGTAATTTATATGCATGTTCAAATAAAAATTAAACAATTACCATTTCTATTATCGCCATACTGTTTAGCAGCCAATCTTTCCATGCATGTGATGTACAGTCATGACTTACCTTGGGGTCCATCCAGCTTGGCTTTCTTCACTGTGGAACCATACAGAGGGACAAAATCACAAACAGGAACACCATCTGTTTTCATTTTCCAAAAAACATGCAATTCGTCTTATGCCGTTTTCACAGAGAATATTGTATATAAATACATGACGCATGTATAGACTGTATCAACAAAAATATTGAGACTTTTGTCATTTATCAATCCCTCATCTGTCTATTTTCAATACTGTTCATTGGCGTTGGAAGTGAGCTAGAGTTTAATCCCAGCTGACTTTGTGCAAGAGGCGGGGTCTTCTTTTCCTTTCGGTTTATCCCTTCAGGGGTCGCCACAGCGAATCAATTGCCTCCATCTAACTCTGTCTTCTGTATCCTCTTCTCTTGCGCCAACTACCTTCTGACTGGGCTCTCTGACTTTATCTCCAAAACCTCTAAAATGTGCTGTCCCTCTGATGTGCTCATTTCTGATCCTGTCCATTCTGGTCACACCCAAAGAGAACCTCAGCATCTTCATCTCTGCTACCTCCAGCTCTGCCTCCTGTCTTTTCCTCAGCGGCACTGTCTCTAAACCAAACAACATTGCTGGTCTCACCACAGTTTTGTACACCTTTCCTTTCATTTTAGCTGAAACTTTTCTATCACACATCACACTCGACACTTTTCTCCACCCATTCCAGCTTGCCTGCACACACTTTTTCACCTCTTTTCACACTCTCCATTGCTCTGGACTGTTGACCCTAAGTACTTAAAATCCTCCACTTTCTTTATCTCTTCTCCCAATTACCTCACTTGACTCCCTCTCATTTACACACATGTATTCATTCTTGCTGCGGCTAACCTTGATTTCTCTCCTTTCCAGGGCAAACCTCCACCCCTCAAGCTTCTCCTCCACCTCTTCCATGCTGTCAGTACATATCACAATGTCCTCTGCAAACATCATAGTCCATGGAGATTCCTGTCTAACCTCGTCCGTCAGCCTGCCCATCACCATAGCAATCAGGAAGGGGCTCAGAGCTGATCCCTGATGGAGTTCCACCTTCACTCGGAACTCCTCTGTCACACCTGCAGCACACCTCACTACTGTCTTACAGTCCTCGTACATGTCCTGCACCGCTCTAACATACTTCTCTGCCACTCCAGACTTCCTCATACAATACCACAGTTTCTCTCTGTGCACCCTGTCATAAGCTTTCTCCAGATCTACAAAAACACAATGCAGCTCCCTCTGGCCTTCTCTGTGCAAGAGGCAGGGTACTCTCTGGAATTATTGCCAGTCAAACTGAGGGCACATACTGTGTTAACAAACATACAAGCATGTTGTCGGAATGGGAGAGAAAGCTGGAGTACCCAGAGAAAACCAATGCCATCTCCTGACTGTGAGTAAAATGTGCCATCAATCCCTCTTATGAAATTACATTTTGGACAATTATTTGGTGGAAGACTATAGGACAGGTCCAAAACAATCTATGCAGATCTGGCACAAGTGTGGTGACTTGTTGTCACACAGGTTGGCAGTGAATGTTAAACAAAGGCAGCCATCTTGTTACACCTTATCAAAGTAACATCTAAGTACAGAAAATTAAAAATACTATATGTATATTGTCTACAATGGGTATGTATGACAGCAGAGTGCTGTTCAAGTGTTGTGCAAATGCGCTGAGCCTTTGGGATAAATCTAATATTTTGATTCATGTTTTTGTTTCACGTCAGTAAACTTTTCAGTCAATAGTGAATGTGCTCCCTGCTGCAGCACCGTTTAACCAGCTTTGACGAAGCGCAAGCATACATTTTTAATGCCCCACTAACTGCTGCTTTCCTCCACACACTTGCAATATAAGTTCACAACAACACTCTGCAAAAAAGTGCACACATAATGTACACAAACATAGAAATGGCATTTAAAGTACCTGTGTTATGTAACCGAGCCTATACTTTTATCACTTGCAGAACATGTGCTGTAATACCCATACTACCTTCTCTCATAGTGGCCTGTCACGCCGCTACATTGCTATAGTAACCAACACAAAATGAAACGTATAAATGCAAAATTTCTCCCAGTTAGCAAGTTCCTTTTGTGTTAAGCACAAGCTACATCAGCAAGCATGTACACACAAATGCAACTGCAGTGCACTCACCGGTACCTGCAGCACTGACAATAAACAATATACCAACATTAACACGTTAATGTGTTAATGATTACATCCGTGGGTAAAGGTTTTTCTTTTATTCAAGGGAGTGCAGAATTATTAGACAAATGAGTATTTTGACCACATCATCCTCTTCATGCATGTTGTCTTGCTCCAAGCTGTATAGGTTCGAAAGCCTACTGCCAATTAAGCATATTAGGTGATGTGCATCTCTGTAATGAGAAGGTGTGTGGTGATATGACATCAACACCCTATATCAGGTGTGCATAATTATTAGGCAACATCCTTTCCTTTGTCAAAATGAGTCAAAAGAAGGACTTGACAGCCTCCGAAAAGTCAAAAATAGTGAGGTATCTTTCAGAGGGATGCAGCACTCTTAAAATTGCCAAGCTTCTGCGTGATCATCGAACAATCAAGCGTTTCATTCAAAATAGTCAACAGGGTCGCAAGAAGCGTGTGGAAAACACCAAGGCGCAAAATAACTGCCCATGAACTGAGAAAAGTCAAGCGCACAGCTGCCAAGATGCCACTTGCCACCAGTTCTGCTATATTTCAGAGCTGCAACATCACTGGAGTGCCCAAAACCACAAGGTGTGCAATACTCAGAGACATGGCCAAGATAAGAAAGGCTGAAAAACGACCACCACTGAACAAGACACACAAGCTGAAACGTCAGTGAGTGAGTCTTGATGGGCCTGATGGATGGCCTCATGCCTGGATCCGTAAAGGGCAGAGAGCTCCAGTCCAACTCAGACGCCAGCAAGGTGGAGGTGGAGTACTGGTTTGGGCTGGTATCATCAAAGATGAGCTTGTGGGGCCTTTTTGGGTTGAGGATGGAGTCAAGCTCAACTCCCAGTCCTACTGCCAGTTTCTGGAAGACACCTTCTTCAAGCAGTGGTACTGGAAAAAGTCTGCATACTTCAAGAAAAACATGATTTTCATGCAGCACAATGCTCCATCACACGCGTCCAAGTACTCCACAGCGTGGCTGGCAAGAAAGGGTCTAAAAGAAGAAAAACTAATGACATGGCTTCCTTGTTCACCTGATCTGAACCCCATAGGAGAACCTGTGGTCCATCATCAAATGTGAGATTTACAAGAAGAGAAAACGGGTGGACTGCACCCTCCGGGTTGGGAGTGAGGTCTTGCCTCAGGTGGAGGAGTTTAAGTATCTCGGGTTCTTGTTCACGAGGGAGGGAAGGATCGACAAGCGGATCGGTGCAGCATCTGCAGTAATGCAGTCACTGTTCGATCTACGTTCCCACCCTCACCTTATGGTCATGAGTTATGGGTCATGACCGAAAGAATGAGATCACGGATACAAGCGGCGGAAATGAGTTTCCTTCGTAGGGTGGCTGGACTCAACCTAAGAGATAGGGTGAGGAGCTCTGCCATCCAGGAGGAGCTCAGAGTAGAGCCGCTGCTCCTTCACATCGAGAGGAGCCAGTTGAGGTGGCTCGGGCATCTAGTCCGGATGCCTCCCGGGCGCCTGTTTCGGGCATGTTTCGGGCATGCCCAGTCGGGAGAAGGCTCCCGGGAAGACCTAGGACACGCTGGAGGGACTATGTCTCACAGCTGGCCTGGCAACGCCTTGGTGTCCTCCCGATGGAGCTGGAAGAGGTCGCTGGGGACCGGGAAGTCTGGACTTCCCTACTGAAACTGCTGCCCCCGCGACCCGGACCCGGATAAGCGGATGAAAATGGATGGATGGATGGAAAACAGTACACCTCTCTGAACAGTGTCTGGGAGGCTGTGGTTGCTGCTGCACGCAATGTTGATGGTGAACAGATCAAAACACTGACAGAATCCATGGATGGCAGGCTTTTGAGTGTCCTTGCAAAGAAAGGCTATATTGGTCACTGATTTGTTTTTGTTTTGTTTTTGAATGTCAGAAATGTATATTTGTGAATGTCGAGAGGCTTTCACTGGTGAAATAAATAATTGAAATGGATATATATTTGTTTTTGTTAAGTTGCCTAATAATTATGCACACTAATAGTCACCTGCAGACACAGATGTCCTCCTTAAATAGCTAAAACTAAAAACAAACTAAAAACTACTTCCAAAAATTCAGCTTTGATATTAATGAGTTTTATAGGTTCATTGAGAACATGGTTGTTGTTCAATAATAAAATTAATCCTCAAAAATACAATGTACTAATTGTGCACCTAAAAATTCTGCACTCCTGTATATGAATATACTATATTTTCACATGATACAAATAAAAGCTGTTACATTTAAATCTGCAAAATATTTGTCAACTTAGATTATAATGATTTAAGACACACTTACACTTAAAAATACACTTTAAAGTAGTTATATGGTATTTGTGGTGCTACTATCCCAGTATGTATCTAAGATAACTGTATTTAGTACTAGAAACAAAAGAGAACTCAAAATATATCAACACATGAGAAGAATCAATATGAAGGGAAATTGGATTTTCAACTGTGAAAAGCTGAACCATAATTATGATTCACGAACAATAAGATCTATGACAGGGTGAGTTGGCACATAAAATGTCCCTGAGCCTCCATGAACAATATTTTGCCACACATACGCAAGCAGAGAGTACAAAGGCCAACACACACTGCACTACATGACGTGAACCCATAAACATGTGCCTGTGGGGGGCTGTAACATACGGATCAATTTCCTGGAAGCAGGTTACATATGGGTGAATAGGCAAGATCCAGAAAACATGGTCAAAGCTACAACTATATTTCAGTATCTTATTCAAAGATGCACAGTGCAAAGAGGCCCGCGCATTTGTATGCATGAAACTCTGTTTTTACTTGCAGAGCTTTCATTTATGAAATACCTGACACAGCAAACCAGGCTCAACATCAAGCAAGCTCCATGTACTGTTGAAGAATGTAAAATGGGGAGCAGGCATTTCAGATCAGATATAGACAACAATAAAACAAAGGCTGACATGAGTCGCAGACAAACAGTCTAAAGTTATAAACAGATCAAGCCCAGGAAAAAAATCGCCTTTGCTGTAGAATTGTGTTGATGAGTGTGTAATTTACACTGAAGGAAATCAGCCACTACAAGTTGATCAAGCACAGATGCCCTTTCACATTTTCTTTTACTTCAACACTGCTCCTGTGAATACACTAATATGAACCTAAGAAATATTATGTTTACAAACATGAATTCTGCTATAATCACAAACAACAGCTTGCAAGACCGATGACAAACCAAACACATTAAATCAAAGCCTCAATGAGTGGTATTTCACTAGCTTTGAAGGGGATGAGAGACAAAGCAGGAGCTAAGAATTACATTCAAAACTAAATGTTTTCTGAAAAAACAGCCGTGTTATCAAGTACAATCTTTCTGCTTTGTCGACAGACTGTGAAGAAATGCACCCTCTTCAAGATGCCCAACTACTGTGGAGGCCAAAAATAGCTCCAGTCAGGTAAGCATGAATGATGTAACAGAAACAGAAGCAAGGCACTCCGCCAAGTCTCATAGTCTACACCTCTGACAGCAGCCGCAGCCCGCCTTTATGAATGGATAACTCCAATGGTTTAATGACACCCGGGTCTGAGGGTCTGACTCCATGCAGGGACCGTCAGTGGGCAAACTATGACGGGATAAGATGAGGTAGGGTGGCATCTATAATGACGCATATAAGGTGACTTTGAAAATACCTCTACCTCTAAAATACCTCTACGCCACAAATTGATCTATAACTATGTCAAATGATTAGTAACCTACCCTAAAAGTATTGTAACGGTAGCTGAATAATTTGATGTGAGGATGGTTGTAATTCAGTTGTCCATTTATTTTTTCAATTTTATTTTCATCAGGGACCTGACTTACTGAGGTTTGTTACAAAAGCTAAACAATATTGTCGGTCATGCTGTGTAATAAAAAATAGTAAATTCAATAATGGGGCAAAAAAAAGAGGTATTTAATGACCATATTCAATTCCACAAATGTTTGTAACAAAGGTTTATTTAAAAAAAGGATTAGTACCGGATCAGATCAGATCGGCAAGATTATAAAAAAATTTGATCGGAACGATTGCCAAATGTGCGGATTGGGACATCCCTAGTACATACTATATATTTACATTTATGGACAATTTAGATTCTCCAATTAACTTAACATTCATATTTTTGGAATGTGGGAAGAAGCTGTGGTACCTGAAGAAAAGGCACACACACACACGCACACACAAGGGGAACATGCAAACTCCAAACAGAGATCTTCCATATTTTAAAATGCTAACCACAAGCCCAACCTATCATTCATTTAAACAAAACCCTTAATATTACCTGCATTAAATTTGTAGAAAATATGTGTCAAAATCAGCGTCAATCGACCAACTTTTGTCCAATTACTGATTTGTCTCTAATGGCTATAATCGGCCAATTGAATCGAGCCCTTGTATATACTGCATATACTGTATGTACACACAAAAAATTACAGGGCATGCATATGCAACAAGGAAGAGATGTCAGAGTGAGTGAACTGTGCAGTGTGCCCAGAACAGTTACAGGTCCAATGCCTTGTTCAAGGGGACCCTGGCAATGCCTTGTAAACAAACTGGGATCTATCCAGCAACCACCAATGTCCATTACCTTTTCCAGGTACAAACCCTTCAGGACTGCCATGCCAAGGTTCAGCGATAGTTGTCAATACTGGTTCTTGTACTTTTTTAAAACATGCCTGCGTGTGTTGTGGGACAAAATTTTGAGCTTTAAGCTTCTGATGGGCTGGACTTTCTATATTCTGATACTATTTCTGCTGTAGGTATTTTAAGATGAGTAGTTCTTTTCATTGCCAACTTTTGCAAACATGTCACGACTCACGTGTCAAAGAAGACACAGATGGGGGTCACCTGACTTCTCTGTTAATCATGCATCAGGTGTTTTTGGAGCAGGGACGGGAAGGAGCTGTGCTGGGAAATTGGGTGGGAGTAGATGACGCATCGCTTCAGGGGAGGGGGCATTGAGAAGTGACGAGCACCTCCAGCAGGCTACGAGTATTCCCTCACGACTACAGCCGAGTGGCGAAAGGAGGCGGAAACTGCAGCGGCAACGCGGTTGTTAGACGCAGGGGCTTTTCCACGTCTTGTTCGTCCGTCAGCCCACGCGTGGATGAACAGAGTGGAAGACACACACGCGGGAAACTACAACAACACTTACGTTATTAACAGGATCAGCAGGATACGGTCGTCTGCGTAGACGTTTGTTGTTCACTCCATAGCTTGTGGTACTTTCACGACAGAGTTAGCTGATCTCGCTCTTTCTTAGTCAAACACACGCACGCACATCTACCGTGGATGAATTACAACAGTGAGACTAAGTGAATGTGTTACAGGTGTGATTTTCGTTTGTACATGGATGCGGGGCGCTTTGCCAAACAAGACTTTTTTTTTCAAGCTGATACCCCCAAGGAAACGTCAGACGGATTGGTGCAGTGCTAAAAAAAAAAAACACGACCAAGTGTTACACCAAGCAAGCTGACATGCTGCGTCTTACCTCCCACGCATAGCAGGGACATCTCTGAAGTGGCGCGAGGGTTCCCGGTTATCCTCTCGTGAGCCGCTGCCTGGCGACTCCGTGATTTGTTGGCTCGCTCCGTCTGACTACTAGCCAGATTTGTAGAAAAAAAGGACAAGTATTATCTCAAAAAAGGTCTTGGTTCGCTCCTTAGGGGTGTCGTCTTCTTGGCTTGGAAACGGCCTCACGAGGAAAATGCCCTCTCTCCACTTTTCTATTTGCCCCGCATTGCCTCAGCTCGCCGCTCCCGCCGCCCGCACAGCCATCTTGTTTCAGCAGCAGCAGGTCTGTGCGCGAGGACAGCTCCCCTCGCCGCTGTGACGTCACTAGGAAGCGGACCAGGAGGAGAGGTTAACAGATGATGGAATGGCCAACGTGCTATGATTGTAATGCAAACTGGGGCTGACTCCGTTCAGACTATACACTGTAAAAAATAACTGCACAATCTACAGTAACTTGCTGAAAACAAATGGCAAGCAAGTTGATGTAGTATATTCTACAGTATAATTACTGTAGTAGTGTATTATTATTAACAGTAATAGTATCAGTGATGTAATACTCCTACAGTAACAGTGCTGTACTCTTTTTTTACTGTTGTTACTGTCAATATAACTACTGTATATTACTACTACTGTAATAAGAAATATTAGGGTAATTTTTAATACTGTGAATCAAAAACTGTGGAATAATTGCCTACTGTAAAATCAACACACATTTAGTCACGAAAAATGCATCTGTTCTTGTTAATGTCAAAGATCACAAACAATACAATGAATGAAACACAATACTGTATGTGTTCTGGGATAAATCTGATCAGTAAATTTTCTTTTGACAATCCGTTAATAATATTAGAAAATTTTAAATATGGAATTTCAAACTTTGATAATTTTTCACAAAATGTATTGAAATTTGGGACATTACAAATAACAGTAATAACTAATAATAACTGTTAGGACAGAACTAATTTTTGGAAGTCCTTTATCAGTGTTGACATTAGGGACACAGGCAAAATAATCTTTGTTTGTAATCTCAAGCAAAATAAAGCGAAATAAAAAAATGATTTTTTTTAAATAAAGAAAAACATCCCGTTCATGTAGCTCTTATCAAAACTCGGTTTTCTTGTGTGAACATAAAGTGGTAGGCCTCATAACAACAAATGTTACTAGACGATAATGTCCTACAAATTATTGTTGATAATCAATATTACAATATTATTGACATTACTCAACATTATAGACCATTTTTACATTAATTACATGGCATAACAATGCAAGTGCATCATATCAAAAGCATTAAACTTGAATTTCTCAAACATATTTAACATTGTAATTGGAATGTCAAGAGCTTTCAAATCAAATGCATATCCAATTGCAATAGCTTCAAGACAGCTATTTTTATTACTTTTATTCTATTACCACTATCTGACTATATATTGCTCTATGTGAGCTCATGCTCACGTTCTATTTATCTTTATTTTTCTCTACCTGTTTTATTTATCTGAAATAGATCTTGAAAGTTGGCCTGAGTTTATTCAATTTTGGTCCAAATATAGCACAAAAATTGATGCTTTTCAAACAAATTTAGACAGTAAAAGGGACATCTTATGGAGACTTATTTTTACCTTTCACTTTTCAACCAAATCTAAACATTGTTTCAACATATGGTAATGATGTCTGTTCAACTATTTTTTGCTGAGTGGGTCCTGCTACTCACTACGTGACCAAATTTCAGAAAAATATTATTAATACAGACTGCTCTTTTTGCACTGTCCACACTCAAAAAAGCGGTGGAATCACCTCAGCAGATTCATTATTGATTATATCAAGGAGTTTGTTTTGTTGTTTTTGTTTTGTTGTGGGAAAAGTGTTTGTTGTGTAGCCCCTGGCTCTTTTTCTTTTTTATTTGTATACTGTTTTACTTGTTGATATTAATAAAGACCATTAAAAAGTATGGGGAGAGAATTGTTAGAACAATTATCACTGTGCTTCGATAGGATACAGTGGTTTAAACAAGACGTTGTTTTTAATAGGTAAACTTGAGACTAGAAAACGACCAGAATATAGTCAGAACAATATCTTGGGACGTTTTAAAAGCCACCAAACCTAGTAATAAATAATCATTTGTTATTTTTATTTGTTTATTATGAATTTATTTTCTATTCCTTTTTCTCTTTCCTCTTCAAAAATACCTAAATGTTAACCTAGTAATACATTATGATTTATTGGTCTTTTTATTTATGTATTATTAATTTATTTTCCATTCTATTTTCTCTCTTTCCTTCTCAAAAATTCCAACGTTATCTGGATTGGTCGGTGCAGCCCCTAAACTGTAGCAATCCTTCACTTTCGCAGGGTGGCAGTATTGCGCATAGTTTGCATTGGCCGTAAAACGACAAAGAAGAAGTGTGTTGTTTACGCCGAGGCTACATGTAAGATGGCTGCTGGAGAAAATACTGGTAGGCCTCCTTGCCTAAACTTCGCCGGCCCGGGTCCACTGGGAAACAGTCAGCCCAGCAACAGCGTTTTCTCAATCCCGGCATCCAATGGCGGAGCGGTAGGTTCGGCTGGGGGACCGCAAGGCGCTACTCGGCGCCCGAACCCACAACTGGGGCCTGGCGGCGTAGACGGCAACGGCGTTTCGACCAACGGAGCTCCACCGACTGCGCAGGGCTCTGTGCAGCTGCCCGCAGCGGTGGGCGCTGCAGCGACAGGAGGCATGTCCACACCGGCGTCCAACATGGCAACCATTGCGGCGTCAAACGCTACCCCAGCGGCGGCACCCGCCGCTACACCGGCAGCTGCGTCCGTGTTGGTGTACCGAGAGCCGGTGTACAACTGGCAGGCAACGAAGAGCACGGTCAAGGAGAGATTTGCGTTTCTGTTCAACAACGAAGTGCTCAGCGACGTGCACTTCCTGGTGGGCAAAGGAATGGGGGTTCAGAGGATACCCGCACACAGGTAAGATGGGGATTTACGGCTTCTGCAGACGTAATTATAGCTTGTCCTGAAGCTGATTGCTGCTCGCATTGTTAGGTTTGTTCTGGCGGTGGGAAGCGCGGTGTTTGATGCCATGTTCAACGGCGGAATGGCGACGACGTCAACGGAAATAGAGCTTCCTGACGTGGAACCAGCTGCTTTTTTGGCTTTGTTAAAGTAAGAAACCGGGTGCACGATGTTCTAGTGTCACATGCAAGTGTTTATTGTTCCGACTGCCCAGTCAATTTTGTCACAAATTGAGGTAATATTACATTATGTCGGTACTGTTATTGTTTTTCAACTGCCTTCTAGCTTTGGCACTAGATTCAGGATAATGCAGGTAGTTCCATACATTATCTTGCACGTGTAAATTAAATTTTTCGCTTAAATCAAATACAACGGTGGTGTAAATCAAATAAAACCTTTGCAGGTTTCTGTACTCCGACGAAGTTCAGATCGGGCCAGAGACCGTCATGACTACACTATATACTGCCAAAAAGTATGCTGTGCCAGCCCTGGAGGCGCACTGTGTGGAGTTCCTCAAGAAGAACCTGAGAGCAGACAATGCCTTCATGCTCCTCACTCAGGTCAGACAAGCTCGCTGCACACATGCTTGCACGCTGGTGTAGTCCATCTTTCAAGCTGCTGTTTGTCATCGGCTCAAGATGACATTTTGTTCAACCAAACGATAAAGGAACACCGCCGCCGGCTAGCATATGTTACCAATCATGGCTTCAAAGCACAGATGAACACAACTTTTTCTTTATATATTTGTCACCATTCAGAGTTAAACTGCATAACAAAACTAACGATCATTTTCATAATCAATTAAATGGTCGGATTTTTAACAAGACATTCCTAACTTTCCCCTCTTTACAGTAATCCCTGTAAGAATGCATGAATAGACCTTTTCCCTGCTACATGTGCATCATCAATAAATAAATAGGAAATAAATATACTTTAGGGGCAGGCTGTACGTTTGGCATGGGCTCATCTGCTCTGGGGGGAGGGGCGGTGGCTTGTTTGTGATGCATGTAGCAGGATGATATGGCCACAGCCATAGATATTTGTCGTTTCACTCTTTTACCGGTAGGTTTTGTTTGTACTCATGGTAAGAGTTAATGGAGCAAATGCAGAAATGTATGCATTTTCCTAAGCACGAGTACAAATATGGGATTTACTTTGCGTGGGAATGGTTTTACACATGCTCTACGCACACATCTCTGCCGTGGTTTCAAGACATCAAAAAGAGGCAAAATGTTGATAGCTCTTTTGCAAAGTCAAAGGTGATGCATGTGATGTGTGTATATTGTTTTGCATGAAACACAAAGATATGTCTGCTTTCATTGTTGAGGATGGCTAAAATCAGGATATTCATAGTGCATAAAAAATTAATTAATTACCAAAATAGTTGTTGATTATTTGCATAATTGATTTACCCAAATAATCAGCAATTAATTCCAGCTCTAATAACAATGCTCAATAGCAAGTTGTTCTTTATTTGGGCAGTCAACGGTCATAACGTAACTTGAAATGAGCTTGGCACACAATAGTAATGAAAGGGGAATAATTAAAAATAATACTAACTATGGCCCTGGAGTAGACAAAAAGACCAAAGCGATTGGCACAGCAAACATTACACCAACAGACAAGCAGACGCACATCAGGCAACTAAAAATACTACATGGAATGACAGAAACTTACATAACATTAAACATGTAATATTTACAAAGCAGTCCAACAAAACATGCTGGGATCAGAAAGTGTGCCCATCGACGCTACATAATCCCCACCTAGCAGGTCTGCTGTTATCAGCAGCCACAGTGCTCGTGAAAAAGTCCTGCTAGCGGCGTGGGTGTTGCTGGTGTCGTTGAACCTGTTCCAGTGGCTTCCTGGCGGACTCAGTTGCTGTGCAATTGTCAGAAGTGGGATAGTTTGCTGGTTGCTTCTTCGGTGTGCCCCAGCTTCTGCTAGCAGGATTGTCTCACATCACGGATCATTTCTGACAGCAAGGGTTACTCGGCTTTTCAAGCCACCTGCGCTCCTGCTGGCAGGAATTGCTTGCTCTGTCAGGCCTGCCTATTTGTAGGACCTTACCTGGAACAAGCACCTTCTTCTGGTGTCTGCAAGCATGTGGTGAAATTCTCAGTCTTTAGGTCTGTACTGCATCCAGTAGCAAATGCTCTAACCCTAGAAGGGAAGCTCCCCTAAAATGTCCAAAAAAGTGATTGACTATGAAATGAATGAATCAGCGATCTTGGTGTGAACCTCCACCGGAGCATTTTCCAAGTTTTTAATTCCCTTCGACTTAACCTAACGACTAGGTATAGGGGGTATAATTTACATTTGGATTAAATCAACACATTTATATTGTAGGATGGGGAAAACTAATTACATCATACTGAGAGGTTGCAAATGAGTTTCTAATATTAAGTTTACCCTTTTTAGCTACAAGAGTGCATATCTACACCACAACATTGGTCGTATTCCTGGAACTATCGAGCAAAACCGAGCATTATTTATTGTTACTGCTCTTGTAGGTGGTGTTAGATTGTGCACGTGTATTTAATGTGTGTCATGTCTTACTGTGTGTTGTTGTTTCAGGCACGTTTGTTTGATGAGCCTCAACTTGCCAGCCTCTGCCTTGAAAATATCGATAAGAACACAGGAGACGCTCTCGCCGCCGAAGGCTTCACAGACATCGACCTTGGTATTGTTGCCTCACATGACCTTGATGCCGTGATGATGCATTACGGTTGAGTGAAATTTACCTGTTTATTCTTTGAGATACTCTGGTGGCCGTGTTGGAGAGGGACACCCTAGGCGTGCGGGAGGTTCGTTTGTTTGGAGCTGCTGTGCGTTGGGCCGAAGCGGAGGCCCACAGGCAGCAGCTGCAGCCCACTCCAGAGAACAAGCGCAAAGTGCTGGGCAAGGCCCTAACCCTCATCCGCTTCCCCCTCATGACCATTGAAGAGTTTGCTGCAGGTAAAAAAACAAGTGTGGCAAAACCTCACATCTGCACTGCACTTTCCTAAAGCACGGACTCATTGAATGTGTGTGGGGTTTATCTTTATCAGTTCCAGCCCAGTCCAGTATTTTGACTGATCGAGAGGTGGTGAGCCTCTTCCTCCACTTCACAGTGAACCCTAAACCGCGTGTAGACTTCATTGATCGGCCCCGCTGCTGCCTTCGTGGGAAGGAGTGCAGTATCACACGGTTTGGACAAGTGGAGAGTCGCTGGGGCTATAGTGGGACAAGCGACCGCATACGGTGAAATATTTGACACTTGTGCCTTGTCGAGTGTACTGTACAGCTCATGTTAAGCTAATATAAATGTTTTAGATTCTCGGTAAACAGGAGGATATTTGTGGTTGGGTTCGGCTTGTACGGCTCTATACACGGCCCAACAGACTACCAAGTCAACATACAGGTACAGTTCATATCTGTTAATCCATGTGTTTATCTTACCTGTATTTATCTTTTTCGTAATGTTCCCTGTCTTTATGCAGATTATTCACACAGACAGTAACACTGTACTGGGCCAGAACGAAACAGGTTTCAGCTGCGATGGATCCGCCAACACCTTCCGAGTCATGTTTAAAGAACCAGTGGAGATACTACCCAATGTTAACTACACTGCCTGTGCAACACTCAAGGTTTGTACTTTATTTTTTTTTTAAACAGCTTGACGCGGTTTTGTTTTGGTTTAGGTTTAATGCAGGTAATCTTATAGCAATTTAATATTTAGTTTTGGCACTGACTCAACTGTTGTATTTCACCAACTTTTATCCACTGTTTACGTGCTTACTTTTATAGACTGGAGAAACAGTAAGCATTTAAAGACTTAACTGACATGAAATCTGTTTAGTGCAAAAAGTCAGCATTTACAATGTTGACATTTTTATGTGTGCCTACAACTAATGTGAGATTAAATAAGAGCTTTTTAGCCTGCAGAAAAGTTTGGGGAAAATTGTCTTATTTTAACTGTGCATCTATTTGGGTTATTATGCTAGTAACTGTATGCACACAGGAAATAACAGGCAACATGACATGGCTCAGCCAATCAAATCTTGGTTAAAAATCTTAATTAATTCGGCACAGCTTTGTGCCAGGAGTGCATGCTAGTGTATGTGAGAGGAAGACAAGCATTAAGGAGGGAAGCAAAAGGAGGCAAGTTCAGGTTAAACAGATAATGTGCTTTAAAACTCTGTTAATAAGTAGGCGTGTCCCAATGCGGTATTGCTATCGGGTCGGTATCGGGGGCCCTGTCGATGGTGAATAAAGTCTGCTTTAAATTTTTAATGGAGCACCTCAAGCCTAGTTATAATGCCTAGCCGCCACGACACTGTTTTAATGATGATGTTTTTTTCCTCTGAGTAATATCCCTTCATTAAATAAGCCAGGTTGTCTAATTAACAGAATCCACCCCATCACTATACAGTTGTTTAGTCTTGCCGTAACTATCTAACCCCTACCCCCTCCTATGTCTTGCAGGGCCCAGACTCTCATTATGGCACCAAAGGAATGCGCAAGGTAACACATGAGTCGTCAACAACGGGTTCCAAGACCTGTTTCACGTTCTGCTACGCAGCGGGTAACAACAACGGCACTTCAGTAGAGGATGGACAGATTCCCGAGGTCATCTTCTACACATAGTCACATCGTCTTAGACTTTTTCAGCAATGTTCCATCAAATGTGACTGCCTGGAGGTCGTTGGGGGATGTTCTATATCTCTGGGCTCATTGGTCATAATACTTGCCCCTCCATACAGTGCAATACTGCTGGCCACATAGGAAGAGAAATAGACATGAGGCCATGTAGGTGACATGACTTGTGATACAAAAATTATGTCCACATTGAGGTTAAAAAAAGAATGATCTGCTTAAAATATTCACAGTATTAACATCTCTGCTGTGTGTTGCCAACAAAAAGCTTGACACTGAATGTTTGAAAGATAATCAAACCAGCATTTCACACTGCACATCAGAAAGTGACCTATTTTACCTACCTTCTAATTGAACCATTATTACTACAGTGCAAACTGTTTTATCTCGTGTCTTTACTTGGTATGTAACTATCCACAGTAAAACAGGGAGAAGGATCTGCTTAAATTATACATGAATATCTGCTGTGTGTTGCCAACAAAAAACTTGACACTGAATGTTAGAAAGATAATCAGACCAGCATTTTACATGTACACATCAGCAGTTACCTGTGGCTTCAACCCACTTGCATATTTTAAAGACTTCATGGATTATTGGCGTATTTGAACAACCTTCTTATGAACCTTTAGCATATTATGCATTAGTACAAACTGTTGTTTGTATCTTCTCTTCACTTGGTAGTTGCCTACAGTATATCCAAAAGACCTTGCACTTTCTGGGCCTTGCATATTTTGGTTATGTGACAGATGCACATTAAACTCATATAGGATATCTTTGTTTTCTTTCAGTTTTGTTGTAAATATGAGGACTTTTTCAGTGATGACATTTTATTGTTGTACAAATCCAGATTCCTAGAACAACTCCCTGTGTAATGTCAGTAAAAGGGGTAATAACGATTTGCGATTCATTTTCATCCCGTATTCAGCAAACAACAGTACAAAAATAAAATACTGTATTGTTCTATTTGTTCTGATTGCTTTGGTAACACTACAAATCCATTCTGAAATTGATCCCGTCCCAAAAAGTAACAAACAGGCACTTTTGTCTTTGCAGCTGAGATTGGAAATGTAAATGATTGAAATGTTTGTCTCACGTGCTAACAAAACAGATTCTCCATGGCATCAAGGGTAACTTCTGTAAAGTTGAGATTGATTCATGCAGTTCTGGATCAACAATGAATTTATCTTTGTACTGTAATTTGTTGAATGTAAGTTAAAGTTTGCCAACGATTGCTTTGTTTTTGAATTAAGCTTTGTATATCAAGTGGCATTTATTAACACTGCACATGTAGCTTGAGAAAACTTGAATAAACAGTGAGGGTTAAAAAATGTCCATTAGTCATAAGCGAGGGACATTCAATTAGGACATCAGCGCTTTGACGGGTGATGTAAGAAATTAAGAAAATAAAAGCCACTTCCTCTGTAGTTGAATGTTTTATTCTTTTTGAAGTTTAATCAGGAGATTTTAGCTTGAACATTCTTGCTCGCAATATTATTATTGCAGCGATATCACAGTGCACCATACAGAGCTATTGTGTCGGGTAAAACTGGGAAAAGGGGTGATGAAAAACACTCAAACAACTGATATTTCAACGGCTTTACTCCAATATTCCCAGAACCCATGGCCTAGGCACTTGGTGTACTGTCGCTGTGAAATGAAAATAAGCATCATTGCCCCCGCTAACAATAGAATCAAACCATTTGTGCAAACGTTTTAGACTGTGCAAATATCAAAGTGCCCACAAGGTTTAGTGCTAAAGAATTGGACATATGTAAAATCCAGGGTCAGGATGTTTATTTTATTTAATTTTTTACAATTTGTCCAAGTAGTTGTCCAAAGCGGGGATACCCTCCTTGAGACCTTTGCGTTTTCTAATTTCTGCAACAACCAGGAAGGGTTTGCTGGTGGGGTCTTTGGGGTCCCCCTGGAGAATTTGCCAGTGGTCAAACACACACTGAGGAAAGGCTTGGCCTCCAGTGTTGCTGCGCAGATCAGCAGTGAACCCTGTAAAAATAACGTTTTAGCTACCAACAATTAAAGATGGAATGTGTGGACAATTTCCTGACTGGGTGTTGTTATTATGTCTTCTGCCCTTTTAGCTACTAAATAGCGGTACTTCCCTAATTCAAAATGGCTGTAATTTATATCAATAGCAGGTTTCCAAATATAGTAATATTCCTATAATAAAACTACATCTTGCTTTGTAGCACACAACTACAACAGAATCTACAACAGATGAGAGCTCAAAACTGAAACTAGGGTTATGTTACAAAAATGCAAAAGAGCATGAATATTGCATACATGTTGGCAGGTCTGCACTAATACAGAAAGTCCTGCCTCTGACCTCACTCCATCCCGCCCCACGATTTGAGAATCCCTGTTAGTTGAATGACTTTGCAAATCACCTACCAAAGGATTCGTTGACAGGAAGGTAGGCTTTCACCACAAACATTGGTGTCCCCATTACTTGAGATTCCTCAAACACATGACCACGTTTTTTGTTCAGCACACCATAGATGCCACCCACCACGGCTTCAGGACACTAGGCGTCAAAATGGGACAGACATTCAGACAAGACGCACAACTCCGTATTGGGGGAATACCCCCACGAGATCAAGTCTTTCCATACAACATGAGTTGTTATGAGCAGTGGACTCATTTCTGTTTTGTTTGTGTGCATCTTAAGATGATTTATCTTCTAGTTCAACACTGCAGGTTTTCTGCAGCCGGTCACTAAAGCAGCTGCTTTAATTGATGAGCTCCTTCCCTCAAATTGAAGGACGTGTTGATCATTAGTATCACCTGCTGTAGTGATCGGCTGGAAGGAAAACCTGCAGGGTCTCGGCCCTCCATGGCATGAGTTTGTTCTATCATGTTAGTCATTCCAATATCCTGCCACTGTTTTACTCACTTATGGGGTAGTTATGATTGTGCTCCACAAATTCTACCTCGCAACAAGCAGCCAAGCAAATGTAAGACATGTGACCTGGAAAAAGATTAGTGGTGGTTTTCCTGGTATCCAACCTAACTTGAAAAAAAAAAACAGGCTGCAATGCTTCCCAAAAATTTAACCAAAAATAGACTGCGGTGTGCGTGAAGCATGCATACCTGTATCTCCACAAGGTACACTGGCTCCATGAGGCGAGGCTGAGCAGTGAGCTGGCAGGCGTACAGAACCCTGCGAGCTGTGGGAATGATCTGTCCACCTCCGCGGTGGATGGCGTCGGCATGCAGTGTCACGTCGTGGATGTCAAAGCGGACCGCACGCATGTTCTCCTCACACAGCGCACCCTGCAGGAATGGCATGATGCGATGCACCATTTAAAAATCACAGTTGATCATCAACAAATGCATTTTTGTGTTTACCTCTTTAGTAGCCCACTGGAAACCGGCCACCACACTGTCCTTAATCTCATTGAGGTACTGGACTCCCTTTGTCACATCTATGAGCAGGTTGGGCCCGCTTCCATCTGGACCGAAGCACCAGATCTTCCTGGCCTCGGCCACATCCCATTCATATTTCTCAGCCAGGTAACGCGCGCGAGCCTTGAGCTCCTGCCGAGCCGTGACATCACCTTTTTCGATATCCTCGGCCAGGCCTTCTGGGAAAGGACGAGACTTCATGAAGAGACGGTTGTGCTTGTTGGGGGACTTGGAGAGACACATCTGGTCTGATTCCTCTGTCACTGTCTCTCTGTAAGACACAACTGGGTCTGATTTCTGCAAAGAGAGAAAGAAAGTATCCTACTACGTTTTTGTGAACTTCAGACTTTTTTTTGTTTTGTTACATATTTCTGTGATTTAACAACCTTGACAGTGAGTTATCAATTAAAAAATGTTTGTTATTGGGGTTTTGTTTTTTCGTCTATACGGTGGAAACTCATGTTTATCTCATATGTTTTCATAGGATTCTTTTTATTTTGGTTTGTTTGAGAGCCCAAATAAAACATCTGTGCATTGGCGACTCAGTCTCTACATAGAATGGGTATAGTGTTTTTTTTAGAGTTGAGACACTATAGACAGATTCCGGCTAGGGAATTCTTTAATCATTTTTCTTAGCTGTGTGGTTGGTTTATTTATTTGCAGAACACATACAAAACAATGAACAACTCAGATCTGTCTCCTCCTTTTCTCTAATAAGCACACTGCGCTACACGCTAATGATGTTCAAGAACAATGCATGTTTCTGTGAGTATTTGATAAATCTGCTTTTTAAAAATTAAATACTGTTGCAAAAATGGTTTCAAGTTCCAGAACATTGATAAAGACAGTGAGAAACACTGCTTAATTCAAGAAAGGTGTCATAGCAAGTACAAAGGTAGCATGTGGGATTTGAGTTGCTTTTTTTTGTTATTTACGTGTGACCTTCATGTAAAAAATGCCATGAAATAACTTGTTGGATTTTATGATTTGTACATAGTTTTTTTGATGTTATATAAATAAATTCGATTTAATTAATGTAATGGTAGGAACCTTTACCACAAGTTCCAGAGCTGTGGTAGTGAGTGTAATGGTGATTGTACCTGCTGCTGAAGTGTACAATGTTACAGCGTTGAAGTGAGCAAGTATACTGGTCTAACCATCCGCTCTTTAAAGCTAAGTTAGTAATGGACTAGAGTGAAACTGTGCCCGTGTGGCTTTTCAGTTCCTTTCCCCACCATCTTCCTTCCACTCACGGTGCTCACCAATAAGAGTCTTCAATAAATGTCATTTATTTTTAAAGCTGGACGTAAAACATGTTTTTATTATTAAAAAATTAACTATTTTTAATTAGTATTTATCTTTGAAATGTGATTGGTGTTAATATTTTGAGGTGTCTGGAACAGATTCATCGGATATACATGATTTCTTATCAGTTTTTGTAGATTTCAGTTTTCTTTGCATCTTTTGGACAGGATTAATGATTAAAACCGAAGTTCCACTGTCTTTAGTGACTGCATTGACGCATCATACTCTACATCTCTGTATGATGCGGTGCTAGCCCAATAATAATAAAAAACACTGTCCTCTCTGACGGTGTCACTCGAAACAAAACACTACTACCTTTACAAAGTTGCTATTTTTAATACAACTTGTACAGATGCAGTTATCACCTGTTTTGTGTGTAAATGTTAGCATTTTTTGGAAATTTGCCATGCAATTCACTGTGTATTACCTGAGGTACACGGGTATGTTTTGGGCAGTGTCAGTTTAACTCGTCGTTATTATCTTATTAGCATATTTTTATAACAGTAATGGATCTCATTATATTGTACCTTCAGTGGAATGCAGGCATGGTCCTCCTCCAAGTCCTTCAGGCAGATCTCCAGGTGCAACTCGCCTGCTCCTGCGATGATGTGCTCTCCAGACTCCTCAATGATGCACTGCACCATGGGGTCAGATTTGGCCAAGCGCTTCAGGCCCTCCACCAGTTTGGGGAGGTCAGCTGGGTTCTTGGCCTCTACAGCAACTCTAACAACAGGGCTGACGCTGAACTTCATCACCCGCATGTTATGGGCCTGTAAAGACAATGAGCCCAATCACTGCTGAGTTTTAAAGTCAAAAAGGCAATTTACGATTTACTAATAGAATCAAGTGGTACTTGTTCATAAGTGGTAATGGTCCCTGTCTTCACCAGGAACTGGTCAACTCCAACAAGACCTACAATGTTACCACAAGGGACGTCTTCAATAGGCTCCACATAGCGACCCATCATCAGGATGGTTCTGGATGAGAAAATAAAGCACATGTTGAGAAAAAGCATCACTTTTGTTTCATTTGTATACATTTGCTCACCTTTGAATGGGTTTAATGTAAAGATCTTCTTTCTTTCCAGGAGTGAAGTTTGGCCCCATGATGCGCACCTTCTGGCCGGTAGACACAGAGCCAGAAAACACACGGCCAAATGCATAAAAACGACCCTTGTCACTCGTTGGGACCATCTTGGAGATATACATCATGAGAGGACCTTTGGGATCGCAGTTCTTAATACCTGGGAAGACACAGTAAGCAGTTACTTTTGTACATAAACCGTAAGGTGACAAGAAATGTACTATTCACCCATGGCAGCTTCATCATCTCCTGGCCCCTCGTAGAGCAGCTCACAGCGGTATTTCTGAGCAGTGACGGGTGACGGCAGATGGATGGTGATCATCTGGAGCAGGGCCTCTCCAGCAGGCAGCCAGCGACGCATCACCGCTTTTAGCAGGGGCTTCCCCTCCTTTTCTTTGTCCTCTGAGTCCAGCTTGATATCCAGCTTGTCAATAAGTTTGGCTGTCTCGTCCTTCTTGAAATTCATGATGGCGTCAAACACCTGAGGGAGGAAATGCAGTCTGTGTGTGAATCCTTTGCTGCCTGATTTGAATGAAACTTAGAAATGGCTTTGCTTTTCACCTTAAAGATGGGGTCCAGAATAAACTGGCAAAAAGAGCGTGGATATTTCTGGCCGTCAGGTCCGTTGGAAGTCTTGGTGAACTTGCCAGTTTTTGGATCAACATATCTGCAAGTGGCCAATGAATTATTCATACGATATAGTAGTGAAGTTTGGGGGTGGCACAAAATTTGTGGGGGTCAAAAATGTCAAAAGATGATTTCAAATATGAAGTAGTACCACAAACCCTATGAATAGCGATAACTGTGAATAATGGCTCTTTTTGGCACGGTATGCCCTATAACGTACCTCACACATTTATAAATGTGTTTATTTTAAACTGTAAAATGCATTATGCATGCACCTGTAATGAATTATACAGAAAAATTATCAATTGGAGAACAGACTGGCACTTCAAGATGATACAGGCATTCATCCAATGCCCTGTCTATACAACTCCCCAAAATTAGAGCTGCTGCAGCCAAACAAGGTGCCACTGTCTTACACCCATGTCAGGACATACATGTATGCTGTACATGTTATGTTTTATTATCACATATTTATGAATTTCACCCATGTAGGGTGGGTAATGGGTTTTCTGCAGAAAAAAAGCCTACTTTGGAGAGAAAAACCACAAATGGGTGAGTTTTCCCTCAATCCACAATAAATATGCTGGTGCAGCTCAATAAATTACAATATCATGAAAAAGTTGATGTATTTTAGAAATTCTATTTAAAAATAGTGAAACTCATATTATCATATGTCTTATACAGATAAAATGCATTTTTTTGGAAATCAAGTCCCAGAGAAGAGAGGAGAAGCACAGAATCCAGTTTGTTTGAGGTCCTGTGTAAAGTTTACACCGTCAGTGATGGTTTGGGGTACCATGTCAACTGCTGGTGTTGGTCCATTGTGTTTTCTGAGGTTCAAGATCATTGCAGCCATCTACCAGGAAGATTTAGAGCACTTCATGCTTCCCGTGCTGACCAACTTTATGGAAATTCAGGTTTTATTTTCCAACAGGATTTAGCACCTGCACAAAGTGCCAAAACTACCAGTACCTGGTTTACCTGGTATTCCTGTCCTTAAATGGACTTCAACCCCATCCATAGAAAATCTGCCACAAAAAAAGCCACAGACCGATCGACTCCATGCCACGATGTGCTGCTGCAGTAACTCAGGAAAAAGGTCCCCTAACCAGTGTACTCACACTTTCATGTTGATACTTTTCAGTCGGGCAACATTTCTAAAATTGTTTTTTTTATTGGTAATAAGTAATCTGTCAGTAAGTATCTATGTATCTGAGATACTGAATTTGGGATTTTTCATAGTTTTCAGTTATAATAGTCAAAATTTAAGGAAATAAACATTTGAGATATATCAGTCTTGTTTAATGAATGTATATAATAAACAAGTTAAACTTTTTCAGTGAAATTACTGAAATAAATAAACTTTTTTTGTCATATTCTAATTTATTGAGCAACATCTGTATATACAGTGGTGTGAAAAAATGTTTGGTTTTTTTGCATGTTGGTCACACTTAAATGTTTCAGATCATCAAGTTTGAATATTGGTCAATGACGGCATAGCGATCTGTTCATGACCTCAAACTGAAACAAACTTGGGTTCTGCAGTAGGACGATGATCCAAAACACACCAGCAAGTGAATGGCCCAAGAAAAACAAAATGAAGACTTTGGAGTGGCCTAGTCAAACCACTGACCTGAATCCTAACGAGATGCTGTGGCATTAACCTTAAAAGGCGGAACAATCCTCCGATGTGGCTGAATTACAACAATTCTGCAAAGATGAGTGTACCAAAATTTTGTGATATTAAATTAACATTATGATTATTGACCCATAAAGGTGACTATTTTTTGTGTAGACAAAAGTCAGAAAGATGGGTTACCTTATACAGTATGGGTCTCATTAATGACTATTATGGCTCTAGAGGTTTTGAATGCAAAGCAACAGGCGGTGCCAATAAACTTCTGCCCGACTGCTTCTTTCAGTCATTTAAAAGAGACCCAATTCAAAAGTGTCTCATATGTCAGCAAAGTTAGAAAACGATGGAAAGAGTGAGGTAATGATGTTATTTTTACTTTTTTTTTTAGGATGTGTTCTTTTAGGGAGTGCATGCCGTCTGTCGGGTTTGTTTTTCAAGTCAGCTTTTCCCTGTTAGGGGAATGGATGAATGGTTTTGGCTTAGTTTTTACGCAGATGCTGTCCCTGACACAACCCTGGCTTGGAATGAAAACTAGCTCTCGGCTATAAAAGGCAGAAGCATGTACCATCAAACCACTACCGACACCTGTCTGTCAGGTTAAGGTGGCACAAATACTTGACCCGCCCTAAGCGCTGGCAACCTTTGTTTTACAACTGCAGATTTTTCTAATATCATGTCATCTTGTATTCATGTAAAAATACATGACTGATATGTCTTTCTTTTCTTTTTTCCATAAGAGCATGTTTACCTCTCTCCCCACAGTTTCTTCATCATGTCTTCTACTTTCTTACACCTTTCTGCTGGACTCATCTGAGCTTCGCCTTTAGCAGCAAACTTGGCCACATACATCTCTGCAAACTGCTTCAATGTGAAAGCCCAGCCGTGTAAGCCAGAACCAAAGCCAACTGTACCTATAACAGGGTCAATCTGAGGATAAAAATACAGATGAGCAATTTCATAACAACACAAAGTGTGACTGAGGTGTTAATGCCCTACCAAGATGTTGCCCATAGGACCTCCCTCATCCTCGCCATAAGTAGAAATAATGACGTTGACATTCTCTACGATACGCTGGAAGGTGCGGAAAAGTTCATCTGGCTGTAGCTGTAATTCAAGCAAGGCCCGGTCCATCTTGTTCATCATCAGAACTGGCTTGATGCGCTCAGCAATGGCCTGCCGCAGGACAGTCTCCGTCTGCACACATACTCCTGCAGGAGGCAATGATATGTCAGCCTAAGTGGAGAACATCCATGTGTTAAGGAGAGAGCAGCATTTTAGGAAGACTAACTACCGGAGACACAGTCCACCACCACCAAGGCTCCGTCGGTGACCCTGAGGGCCGCCGTGACCTCAGACGAGAAGTCAACATGACCCGGAGAATCGATAAGGTTGATGAGGAAGCCATTTCCGTCTTTGCACTGTTTGATGAAGGCCAAGTCTTTTTCGCTTAGTTCATAGTACATGGAGATGGCCCTGCAACAACAGCAATGTTGGACTTGTAACCATTTAAAGCAGAAGCAAGTGGACATTTCAATCAGTCACCAGAGCAAGTAGTGGCTAAAAGTTCAAAATACAATAGGTAGGTTAGGAGCAGATTTACAGCACAAGGGAGTTTGAGGGCGGAGGGAGGTGGACATACTTATTGGGACTTTTTGTGTGCAGATGGGAGGAAGTTTAGCATCCTGACAGTTGGTGGGTGAAGCTGTTAAGCTTTGTAAAGAGCTGTTTTTTATGCAGCTCTTGTATTGGGTCACATTAGATGCAAGTGTACCTAATAAAGTGCCGGTTTGGCCTGATGCCTTCATTTTCCCCATTTAAAAGAGTATTGAGTCTGCAGGATTAATTTGAACACTCACTTCTAACAAGCTTTAAAAGAAGGTCAATCTGTGACTATGATTAACGTTAGCAGGAAGTTCAACCCCCATTTGTTGTATTGTATTTACTTTACTATGACCTGGAAGAACATACGTTGATTTGATGGTGATGCAACGCTCCTGCTCATCTTTGCGGGTGTCTGTGAAACGAGTCTCTCCAGCGCGGGATGAGGCAATGATGCCCGCCTTGGACACCAGTGAGTCTGTCAGCGTGGACTTGCCGTGATCCACGTGGGCAATCACAGACATGTTCCTGATGTTGGACTTCTTGTCCATGATGGTTCGGATCTGATCCACTGTGAAGTTAACCTGGTTGGGTGGAGACACATTCTTACATTTACTACAAGTAGAGGTGCACCTGAACCCATCCATCCATTTTCAATGGCGCTTATCCTCATTAGGGTTGCGGGTATGCTGGAGCCCATCCCAGCTGACTTCGGGCGGGAGATGGGGTACACCCTGGACTGGTCGCCAGTCAATCGCAGGGCAGACAAACAACCTTTCACACTCACATTTATACCTTTTGCCAATTAATCTAACATGCATGAATTTGGAATGTGGGAGTACCCGTAGAAAACTCATGCGCAGGGAGAACATACAAACTCCACAGAGAGATGCCCAACGGCGATTCTTCCAAATCTCCTGACTGTGTGGCCAACATGCTAACCACTCGACCACTGTACGATCGTGCACCTGAACCCATGATCTCTTAATCCATGTCCGCTGGGTTTGCAACCATTCCAAGCAGAGTTATAAAAAGAAAGTCAGTTTGAATCTATCAGGCTGGCAAGAAGTACTGAGTCAAACATTCTCCATTCACATACTAGCTTCAGGCCACTGCTTCCTCAACAATAATAATAACGTAATACCTAAAGCAGAATGGGCTATACCAGGGGTTTTGAAAGTGGGATGAAGACCTCCACTTGGAGGTGCAGCAGTTTGAGGAAAATCAAGAGAAAGTCACTTCTGTTATTACTACACTGAAAAAATATAACCGTAACATTTTTATGTTTTTTTAAATCATTTTTAATGAGCTGAACTCAAAGATCTACAACTTTTTCTAAGTACACAAAAAACCTAACGCTCTCAAATATTGCGCACAGATCTGTCTAAATGTTTGTCAGCGAACATGAATCATATCATGATTCATAATCTACCCACTTCATGGGTGTGGCATATCAAGATGCTGATGACACAGCATGATTGTTGCACAGGTGTGCCTTAGACTGGCCACAGTAAAAGGCCATGCCATAATGTGCAGCTTGTCCAAAAATCAGTCAGTATCTCTTGTGACCACCATTTGCCTCAAACGCCATATACGCTCCAGAGCCTCCCTAACATGCTTGCTATCTTCAGAAAATTTTCAATAAAATGCACCTGTGTTGTGCATAACATACACATCTTCCATACCATAACCCCACTGCCATCACGGGCCACTCAAACCACAACACGGCCATGCACAAAGATACTGTGACAAGAGCATAAGGCCCATTGTTGTGTCATTCCTATTAAAGCTAAACCTCATACTGCAGCATAATAATGCACAGCCCCATGTTGCATGTTATACTTCACACTGTCGAGTGGCCTTTTAGTGTGAGCAGCCTCAGGAACACCTGTGCTGTCTCATCAGCATCTTAATGTGCCACAGCTGTGAGATGGATAGATTATGAATCATGAAGGATGAATGCTTACTAACAAGGATTTAGACAGATTTGTGAACAAAATCTAATGTCAAGAGAGCTGGGTCTTTTGTGTACATAGTAAAACGTTTACATCTTTTTACCTCTTTACATCATATTTGAGTCCAGCTCATGAAAATGGGAGCAACATGCCAAAGTGTTGCATTTATATGTTTGCTGAGTGTCCCGTACAGTATATGGTATAAATACTGTGTATTTTTCCAAAGGCTGCATGTTTTGCATTGGAACTAATGTAACCAAAGTTGTGATCAACTTAATACGGCATGTGCAACGTTACATGGGTTTGTTCAAGGCAATTGTTTATTTAGCCTGGCTGTGAGTATTTACTAGCAACGAGCGAATGCCTCTCCGAAATAAAATGCGCAGTGGCTGCTACTTCCTGAATATAGCCAATCGTCTATTTTGATCATCACACGACGCATTTTGTTAAGTGACGCGCTGTCACGGTGCAGTTCGGTAACAACATGTTTATTAAAGACGCCATGACGCTGAGATATGCATACAGGATTTACAAATGCTTTGCTGTGGACGTCAGTGCGGAAAGTAGGCCGAGTGTGCAGCCTTGAGCTCGCTTTTTAAGCAGCTGCCAATGTTGTATCACACACAAACACAAACAAACGCACGTTCGCACGCCCGGACACAGGCTCGTTTGCGGCTCGTTGCGTCTACACGCGAAAAGGTTAAGATTATTGACAAGATTACTTGACAAGATTCACCAATACGCGCTCAAACAACAACACAACTCGACACAGACTCACCATTTTGCCTACAAGTGGTGTGTGTTCGTGATATTATTGCTGCGAAACGCCGCCGGGGATGACAGGCAGCCAGCCGCTGTGGTGCGTGCAGAGACGCTGCGGCGTTTTCAGCCAGGCTGCGGTGCAGGGTGGACTGCGAGACGCTGCAGTGCCACGCTGGAGCAGCAGGGGGTGCTGCTGTGCAGATTTGTTTTTTAATGGGCGTGTCGTGTACGCTGTGAACGCTGGGGAGGGACTGATTTCCTGTTACTTTTTTGGATTTCATGACTATTAAAGCTACTTTGACATAGTGAAAGGAGAGTAGACCTGCTTGTGTTAATACGACTGGCAACATTTAATTACACTTTTATTTACAAAGCAGATTTCCACTCAAATAGTACAGTCATTGTCTTTTTGAGCTATTTTATGGTAATTGGTGTGGCATGGCAGGAAGTGGTATATTTCTTTCATACATGCTTAACAAGTTACATTAGTAACTATCTAATCTAATAACTTTATGATTTTCATATTTAATTTCCCAGACTAAGTGATATTAAAATCAAGAAACATGTCCGGCGGTCCGCAGTGGATGACGCCTTCCTTCCTTCAGAGATGATACCTTTGATTGTCTTCTGCATGCAAATTGAATGAAGGCATGAGATTGTTCATTTTGACCAGTGGCAGCAGAGTTTCCAAAGAACAGTTAAGATAAGAACTATGAGCAACTGGCATCCTGAAACTACTAGGCTGCAATATGTCAGTGAAGATTCTTTTTCGACATTCCTATCTGGATTTCTTTCCAACAAATTACTGAGCAGTGAGTGATGAGCACGGGGAACCGTTCTGTCAGGACATTGCAGAAATGCTATCACGGTAAATGGAATCCTTCAATTCTTTCTTTTGGTGCCTGACGAGAGACAAGTGGTGTGCAGTCAGGGTCTTCAAGGCCTTCTTTGCTGGCCTGGCCTGTTTTCAGAAGAACTGACCGACACTTACAACTTCAATTCTTGTAGTACATGTTCCATTCAATTGTATTAGATAGATAGCTACTTTATTAATATCCAAGAGAAATGAGAGATAAATTTTATTATTGAAATTATGAGAACATTGATTTATTCCCAACAGTCTCTTGTCTTCATTTAGCGGTGTGTCTCTTGGCTGAGCTGCTTCTAGTACGTGTGAGTGTATGTGTTATGTTTTTCTCCAGTATGAATTCAGCTTCTACACTTCTGTGTCAGTGTAACCTGCCAAGAGGCTTTAGAAGCGGCAGGATAAGCAGTATAGGAAATGAATGAATGAGTGCCGGCCCATGTCACTTGTTAGCAATTGTCAGCAATGGAGCAGTTTTTTTGACCAGTTAGCTTTCAGAATTGCCTCAAAAAGCCAACTAACATGATATAACCGTAATGTCAACATTTTCCCATCATCTGAGCGGTTAATGTCTGAAAGCCTATGCCGAACAGTTTAAGTTACCTGTACGCTTGAACGCATCAACACATGAACAGTGTTCCTACACAAAGAAAGGAGACAATTCATCGTTTTGTGTGCGTTATGTGAACAAATAATCAAGTTTATACATTTTAGATATAAGTCAGCCTTTTTGATTCTTTGTTTGGGAATCTCTCTGTGGAGTTTGCATGTCCTCTCGCTTGCGTGGGTTTTGTCCAGGTATTCCGTTTTCCTCTTGTGTAAAGACATGCATGTTAGGTTAACTGGAGCATCTAAATTGTCCATAGGTATAAGTGTGAATAGTTGTCTGTCTCTTTGTGTCCGGTGATTGGCTGGAAACCAGGCCAGGGTGTACCCCGCTGCTCTCCCAAAGTCAGCTGGGATAGCTTCCAGCACATGGAGTACAAGCGGCATAGAAAATGAGGCCAGTGTAATGTATTTAAATATTTTATGTGTTTGTTATGTTGTTTGATAAATATCGATTCTGAACTGCTACAAATGATATTGTGGTGTAGAGGTTTGGCGTTTGGAGTTGTTTAGAGACAATGTATTCAAAAATACAAGGTTAACTGGGTTTGTTACTCTAGTAAAATTATTATTAATCCTTAATGTTGTAATGCCACATAATTTTTTTTTTAATATTGTGTTTTTGTATATTATTGATGGTTTATATAATTGTGCCATGATCGTTGTGGTATTAAAACTGCTGTCAGTCATAAAGCAATGTGAATATAGCCTCCCTGAGACTGAATGCTGTATGTACGTCATGTGTCATGTATGTGCATGTGTCTACGAGCATGTGTCTGTTCACAAACCGTGAGTAGGCGACAGCAATTACCGTCCTCAAAGGACAAAACTCATTCTTTTTAACTTCTAACTGTGAAGAATATATCATTTTTTGTACAATCTGGTAGCTCACTAGCTACTGGTTGAAGACCCCTGAATTAGAACATGTTTTAAATGAGGCAACCAGTGTTCGACCGCTGTCAGAAAAACTATGGCCAACTACTTTTTAAGTTCCTATTTGGTTTTTAAAAACACTGTTATAAATTGCACAGAGCTCCCTTTGTGAGGCACCAATGAGGTGGATGACCTTGAAGAAATTGGTCTAAAGTGTGATTCAGAACTTTTTAACACAACCCAAAAGCACCAGTACGAGGTTCTCAGTTTTGACATACAATTTCAGACAAGTTTAAATTTAATTGAACATTTATTATTGTAAAATATTGCTGAAGTAGCAGAACTCCACCAGCTGAGGGCAGAGCAGGACAAAGAAATGTGGGGGTGAAAATGTGTTACCGAAAGAGATAGGGGCAAAAATTATGATCTCTAAAGACCATGGAAAAGGTCATTTATTGGTGGTGATACTTGCACGCATGTACAGTAAACAGTATCCAATATGTATCTGAAAAACAGTAATACATACCTTGAACACTAGGATCATCTTGCTGCTATGCCAATATAATGAAGAAATTTGGATACACATCCAAATATGGAAATACCAAACTTTTGGATTCAGTTATGATTACCCGAATGTTGTCATCAAATATCCCATATTTTAAATTCACTTCATTCAGTTAGACCCAAAACATATAACATAACATATATCTGTTCATATAGAAACGGATGGTCTTAGACCACTACAATGTTACCTACTGGGTAACGGCGGGACTTCAGGGCGGGTGGGCCTGGAGCGGCCTGGATAGCATTTGCCGTGACAGTTGCAAACTCTGACAGCTTATTCTGCAAGTTAGAACTTTTTAAAAATCACTTGAAGAGCACAGTGGGACAGGAGAAACTGAGTGGACTTGCCATGTTGTCTAAAAAGAATGAGAGAGTAAAGAAAATGGACACACAGAGCATCGTGTAGGTCATATGCCCTTCAAATAGTGGCAAGGAGGCCTACTATTAGTAGGAGTAATTAATAGTAAAATTGTGTTCATGGACATGTGGGCCACTGTGCCAGTTTTACTAAACCCCAGAACTACTGATGTAGTCCCTGAGTTGAAATAGTTAAGGTGGGTGTCAAAAATAATGCTGTCGCTATCCGCGGTGCTGAACTGCTTTGTATTTGTGTTGTTTTATTACTAGTGACCATGTAGCCTAATGTTTTTGTTGTTCTCTTGATTTGTTATACGTCATGGTAGTTTGATGGAATTCAAACTGATAGGTGTGTGCTGTGAAAATATCTCAACAAACCGGGGCTTTGTGCTCAAGATGCAGCTGAACCAAAAAAACAAAGTTTCCCAAACAAAGTTAAATGGCACTGCAATGGTGGTTGACTTAACTTACTTTGTCAAGTCCGGCTCTCTGCTTTGTGCTCAGTGCTCATTCATATAAAAGGGGTGCATTTGACGATTGTCCTAAAGTTGTAATAATCACCCTGCCCTACATACACTGTCGCTGCTGAGTGAGAAAGGGCGCTATTGAGCAATGAATCCAACCAGCGTTAGAACAAGTGGAACCACAACCAAAGTAATACTTTTGCACATGTACTGCATTTTCCGGATTATAAATCCAACAAGCAAGTCACTAGTAAGCAAGTCCACCTAGATCCCGAGTGTACATTCTTTATAGTTGGTGTCGTCAGCCCTAAGCGCCCTCTCGCGGCTGTCGATGGTAATAGTCATTCCTTGGTTCATGACAGTATCACAACAGTAATGGAACAGAATCGTTACATGCAGGTCCAGCTAACTAGGAGAAAAGGGTGACTTTAAATGAAAATACATTAAAAAAATACAATAAAAATCCCCAAATATAGTAGTATATAGTTCATATATGATACGTATATTTTCTGCAGAAGTCCTTTTAAAATATTAACTCATTTAAAGTGAAAACATCTTAATATATAATATGTTAACAGCAACTTTGGGAAGCAGATTTATTTTGTCATAAGTTCCTTGAGTCTATGTAGACTACTGTACAACACAACAACACAAAAATACATGGAGGAATCCGAGAGGCATACACAAATAAACCTTAAATAATCATCAATTTTCCTATAAGTCATATCTTTACATTCATCTTCAGTCTTATTATGAAGAAGCAAATTAGAGTCGGGGCACACATTGGACTGCAAAGTCTCATTTATTGTCTGAACAGAAATTTTGATTAAGTGCTGTGCTGCTTGGATAGTGAAGTTAATTAAATGTATATTTGATCCGAAGCACTGAAAATAATATTTTACTCCAGTGTGCTCATTTACTTTCAATTCTCTCATCCAAATATCCCACTTTTCATTTCCAGAAGAAGCAATATAGTTTTTACACATTGCTTATTCCTTAATCAACAGATAAGAGCAAGCCAGCATGCATTTCATTTGTAATAGTGATAAGCTTTTATGCTTTCAGCCCACACACACACACACTTGCTCACCTGTTTAGATGGGTCAGGACCCAACAAGCCATCCCCTGTCTAGTATTTATCCATGAATATGAAGATATTTCAAACTGCTTAATCAGGCTGGTTTTGACATGCTGTAATTTACGGAGAATCCAGTAGCGACAATACTAAATAATAATAATAAATAATAAATGTGACATTCTGTAAGTAGTAATGGAACAGTTATCTGTTATTTTTTAGTGCTGAAAGATTGCTTGACATGTTAGATCATATCTAAATGTACTTTGAGACACTCCACTCAGGAGATAATGCAGCTATAAAGATAATAAAGCCCTGCTGCCATGCTATTAGGGTTATTATCACACTGTTAATATGAGGATGCAGATAAAAGTGGGTTTTAAGGCACTTTAGTAGGCAAGTGACCGGTAGACTGAAGAATATCAATCAGATGGATCCCATACAGTGGCCACTATGACTTTCTAAGTTACCCTTGATGAAATAGAAATGAATGCTCCCCCCTAATCCCCCACTCTTTTTTTTTTTAGAATAAACCTTCAACCTTTTTCTATAATTTCAAGTCTTCTGAGCATGGCCTCTTACCTATATAAATATATAAGTATGCATGCCCTATATACTGTATTCTGTTTCAACTCACATGAGCTATGAAATTCATGTCTCAGAGGTTGGAGAAGTGTGCAATTAAAAGCCTTCAAAGCTGCTTCGGGTCCTTTAATCTAGTCATGCAATCTTACACGGCAGAAGAAAAAAAAATATATATATATATATACATATCAATCAATCAATCATTTTCTATACCGCTTAACCTCATTAGGGTCACGGGGATGCTGGAGCCTATCCCAGCAGACTTTGGGCGAGAGGCGGGGTACACCCTGGACTGGTCGCCAGTCAATCGCAGGGCACATATAGACAAACAAACATTCACACTCACATTCATACCTNTATATATATATATATATATATATATATATATACATATATATTAGGGAAGTCTGACATTGTCTTTTTTGCCGATATCCAATATGCCGATATTGTCCAACTCTCAAGTTTCGATTCGATGTTAACTGACACCGATATCAATATATCATATCACATATCTCCTGTTGTGGAATAAACACATATCTGTTGTGAAGCTGATTGATACTGCAGCAGCGCTTAGCTTCTCGACGTGGCTGTAAACAACGTTGTACAACATACAATGTACAACTTGTTGTACAACATCTGAGAAATACGCAAATGGGCATGGCAACGCGCGGGGTCAAGGAAGTTTGGCGAATCCGGCGTCTTGCACGATAAAAAAGGGCTGGTTATCCAGTTCACTCCATAAGTTTCTGATTGATGGCATTTGTCCTGGGAATTGGAAGTAATGAAGGATGAAGTCTTGGTTTCGCCTTGCATAACCAACCCTTTGCAGTCATTGAAATCACAAGTTGAATATCCAAAGGAGACATCATGGACATTATATTTATATTGTAAAATACTGTATATTAGTCAGGTATAGAGTGAGCAAGCTTGTTACTAGCCAAACATGGTTGTTTACATTCTTCAGACTTGATTTGAAATATGGGAGCCCTTAGGCATATATACAACATCTTTAAAAATCGGTTTTCACTATACGGAAAAACCCCGACACTGATATTACATTTTTATACATACATATGAATCCCTAATATACTGTATACATAGAAATGTAGGCTATAAAGTCAATCATCGCATTTTGCTCACTGTGGCGTTAGTTCTTGACCAGGAGAAAACATATTTGTAAAGGATGAAGTATGTATCAAGTAACAATATCAAACATATTGAAAAGGTGTACTGTATATTTTAGCTGCTTAGGGGGTGGCATTCAAATAAAGCTTTAGGTAGTAATGAAAGACTAGTGCAGATGATCTTCTTTTTGTCCAGCACAGATGATAATACATCTTTGCAAATGTGCATGTTTCTGTCGTCGTACTGAACATCTTATGTAATTGTTGCCATAACGGGGTGTAACTTTATAATAAAAGCTGAGACAGATACCCTTAGTTATGGCAGTAAAGATAAGGAAAGATGAGGCATGGTGAGTTCTTTCAGACTGAGAGTCGTTTTATAACACACAAAACAAAACTGATGTTGCCAAGCTTTGAGTCTTGCTACAAGACTAAAATAGATAGTTAAAAATATTTTTTTCCTCTACGATGTTTCGAAAAATCTCACTCTGTCCAATTTTCCAAACAATTTAGCTTTTGTGTATGTGTGTGTTTTTTTGTTTCATACATTTAGTGGAATAAATATGTTTGGGTATTACATTTGAGGTAGGTAGAATGTGTTCTCTTGAGACCTCAGCAACAGCCAAGAACATTATCCAGTACAGACAACAAAAGTAGATAAGAAAACATTGTAAACCTTGTTTGTGCTTCTTTAGTCAATCAAGCTTCAGATGATTTTAGCACACTATCTGGCGCAACATGTGATTAGCAAGGCAGCGTGCTCAGATTAGCTAATAGAGGCCAAGAGAAACATGCAACCCAATGAATACAAACTCCAGTCACTTTATTAGATACACTTGGAACAGGGCTGTTCAAATTTAGTTGTTCTGGGGCTCACACGTTCGTAAAATTAAGGATCTGCCTTCAGTACTCTTCTTATTTCGTGCATAATGCAAACGCAAGGCTCTGTAATATCTTCATGGTCAAACAAAAAAAACATTGTAGAGATCATCTATTTGACAGGAGGACTCTACTGTTTTTAAGAACCCATTCATGCATCCATTCATCCATCCTTCCATGTATGCTGGTATGCTATGCTGTAGCCTATCCCGGCTGACTTTGGGCGAGAGGTGGGGTACAACCTCGACTCGTCGGTTTTTAAGAGGCCACTTCTAAAAACGCTAGTTCCTTTCAATGATAGGAGTGCTCTGGAATATGATGCAAAAATGTTGGGAACCTTAAAAGTTGCAATCACTCACAGGCCGGACTGGTGAATAGATCTGATCTAAAACAAGCCAATCCAAAAGTGCTATCAAAATATTTATTGTATTATCATTTTTAGTTAATTATTCATATTTTAACATTAAAGTGATTATATATTTGTGTGATGGGCCACATATTGGAAGACTGATGGTTGAAATTTCTGTTTTCTCTGTGTAGATGTATCATATGTTATCAGTATTACCTGTGATTATTCCCATTCATCCAGGTCATTGTATTCTCACGGCATTGAATCAACTGTAATTGGAGAGGTCAGACTCAAGTCTGAGGTCAGACTTGAGCTATCCTACCTATAGGGGCGAACTCAGGCAAACACGAGTTTTCCAGGGGCCCTAGGTGTCTCGTTAAAACTGATTATTGTTTGTTTCTTCAATTATAAATACATTATTATAAATTATATATTATATAGTACATATTATTTCAGTCTTGATACACATGCTTAAAACTACATTAAAGTGCGTAATCTATCATGATCGTTTCGACCGCTCCTCCTTCCTCCTCATGTAATGGATGTAATGCAGACAGTAGAAAAACAAACTCGTTGGTGCCGTTTGGATAAAAAATGAAGGCGTTAACCCGGTGGAGCGGAGAAAAAGAGAAGAAACAGATTTAGAAGTAAACGTGGCTGTTTACTGTAACTACCAATTTAACAGATTACAAAAGAAGGAAAAATATACCTTATATACTACTATATCTTTATATACTACAAGGATGTGGACGGCCCAATGACTGGCTTTGCCTTGTGCTCACAAATGACTAAATACACCCCTGCCTAACTTTTCAGACAAGAGTTGTGGCACCTAGTCGATGAGCATGAACTGATTAAGTCTGCCAGGGTGAGAGGTGAAACGTCTTCTAAGACAACCCAAACAATCCAGTTACGATGTATTCAAATTACCAATACTGGTTTAAAAGAACAAATGTTAATATTTTTCACAACTATAAATGTAACTGCAATGAAAGTGTCAAGCTCTTCATTTCGGGACAAATAAAACGACTTGCGTTCGTGGCTGTCACTCTCGGCTGCAGTGGCTATACATTCAATGATAGCTAATGTTATTTGCTAAACTTTGCCAAATTGCTATCATTAGCTGAGAACAAACATAACTAACGTGCATGTGTGTGTATGGTGTATTTTACGTGGGCTGTGGATCCCCTAGATACGTGCTTGGAGAAGGAACAGGAAGGGATTTTAAGACTTAAAAATCAAACTCCTGTATACACACCTTTATCTGGATCTACATTAGACTTATATGGGTTCTTCAAATCATTTTTGGGTCTTTTCCAAATAAAGAAACACCAGTTAAGTACATGAGGACTTGATTTCCAAGAAACATGGACAGTGGTTAGCAACTACAGGTGTATGTATAAAATACATATTCAAATTCTAAACCAGCAAAAGAATGTGAAACCACAAGTTATAAATTTCCGCAGTGACGCCAAAGGTCGCAGTACGCAACCTGGAATAATCTATCTTTCCAATTTGCTGTGATTGGCTCACCGGGCTGTCCACTGAACACTGGATTGGATGCTGATCAGCTGGGATGGGGAAAGCACTTGAGTGATATGGCACTTCAACTTTGTCCTCTGAATCAGACTTCTTCAGTCTTCTTCCCATACGAACTTATTCATCTGGTGGAGTGTTTTTATATCGTCTGCACTCCTTCACTGTCATTTCATCAGCTTGTTGGATTAATGACACTGTCCACCGACAAGGTGAGAGACGCTCGCTTTCACCTTGAGAGGAGAACTTGCAGCAAATAGCAGAGATTGAGGACATCACAACTAACAACAAAGTTTCAGAGGAGAACAGTAAGTATAAATTGATTTAGTGCCACGTCTCAAAAGAATTCAAATCTCTTGCCATTTCACAACAAAGTGTGGACAAGTTTTGACTTATATGAACCTTTAAATTGTATACCAGCACATATTCAGACACAAAGTAACCAGAAAGTTCATAAAATTAATTTATGTAAATAAATGAGTCGTATATTTTTTAGACAGGACACAATCAAATAAGCATAGCACTAACTGTTTAACTAAAGGTTTCTGGCATGTTATAGTTAGTTCAGCTGTATCAGTCGGCATAGCAAATGTCCCTAGGAATGAAGAGTCTTTCCTCTTTGTTAGGTAATAGGATGAAATAGGATATAGGATAAAATTAAGGATGTCAGATAATATTGGCAGACCGATTTTATTGGCCGAAAATGGCTATTAACTATATTTAGCCATTAGATCATTTTGGTATCGTTTTTTTTTCTGGCAATAATGATATCGGCGCACAAATGATGATGTGCACCACAGAGCAACAAAGTTTTTTTTCAGGTTTTGTCCTCAGATTGTAAGTATGCAATTTGCAATGCCTGTAGACAATGACAGGTACCGCTGCACACGCTTTCAGCAACCGTAAAGCAGCTGGAAACAGAAACCACAATAAGAGCCAAAACAGGAAACAACATGAAAACTAAGGAATAAAAATAGTCCACCCTGTCACGTGGAATATGACTTAAAGCGTGTCTTAAGCACTTTGTTCGATACTTCTAATGTAATATCACACCTCAGGAAGCATCACTGGAAGTCACACGTCGAGTTTTATTACTTGTATTGCGTAATGCAGTATTTGTCTTGTTTTGCACCAACAGTGTATATGCAAATAAGCAAGGAGGGAATAGCTGCTGCTTACATTGGTATCAGTTAATATTGGTACGGGTGATGAAGTACTGGAAAATATGAAATATCCAAAGGTGATTCTGGAGTCTGTTATGGCCTTTGGCAAAAATGTACGTGAGTCCCTTTGCATAGCATCACGTTCAAAGTTTGTCAGCACTCGGGTTGGCTGGAACTTCAAGCAGTTGCCTGCATTGCCTGGCAATGCCTGCAGATCAGTAAGAAAGCCAATATTGTGGGCTAATTATACTGTGGTGGCAAATGTGGAGGGCCTGCGTTTAGGAACAAATGACTACAGTATTAACATATTGTACAAACTCCTGAAATTTGTATGTGAAGACCCACTCACTTATTACTGTAAATTTAAAAAAACACAGTATATTACAGTGGTTCTCAAATAATGGGGCGCCCCCACCTTTGGGGAAGCAAGAAGCGAAGAGAGTACTTTCAATGTTGTAAACCTGCCAATATGTCCACATTTATTATACTCTACATGCCATTTGACTCTTGAATATACGTCACAGCTCTCCATTTTGTTGCATTTTCCAGATTTTAGTTTGTACAGTACTGACAAATAAATATATATTATCAGTTGGCAATACTGTAGTATTTCAAACGGGGGTGGGGGTGCAGAAAACTTTTCTGGCCCATAGGGGGGACGCGAAAGAAAATAACTGAGAACCACTGGTATATTCATTCATTCATTCATTTACTATGCCGCTTATCCTCATTAGGGTCGCGGGCACTGGTATATTACTATACATATATAACATTTGTTATAATTTGGTACATTTTTCTGTTTTTCAAGTATTCTGGCTAAATTAGGAATAACTACATATGATATTTTTTTCTAATACCCTCTCCTAAAGGTAAAAAAGTGACTTGCAAGAATGTCATGAAAAAAACATACTTCTTAAAAGCGCTCAGAACGGAAGTGTGGGCGAGGCAAATTGACAGACGCGATACAATTTGTAAAGACAAAATGCATGTACCCTTTCCAGTATAAAAAGCACAAACTGAAGGTTTGTTTGTTAAAAACGACATTGTCAAAACAGTAGCGTTCATCCTTTTCTTCATTCCAGGTGAAGTGGGATGGATCTCATAGAACTGCTGTTCAGGACCAAAGATGAAACCACCAGTTGCCATGGCAACCCACCGTGGACCATCACCATGTATGACGTGAGTACTTTTGGTCGTTCTGAAAACAAGCACTCTTATGGGACATCATTAGGGCAATGAGGGCGGTGTGTCTTTGAGCTGAATGGTCTATTATCAGTATGACAGAACAATTACATTTTAATTGTGTTCATTATGAGTCTGCATTACAAGGACATCAGCAGGCTGCTACATGATATTTTCTGTGCTTGTGACTGGGAATGTGCTGATTGTCTTAACACTGCCAATTGAATATTGGATTAAAAAAACTCTTCCTCAGACCCTGAGCCCAGGGGAAAAAGATGCAGAGGACTTTTTAGACTCCCTGCTGGCTGCGAGCGAGTCCTCCTCAGCACCGACTTCCCCACTGTGGTCTCCCTGCACCCCTGACAGTGATCTGTGTGAGGACCACCTAGGTGACAGCCCCCAAATGTCGTCTTGCACAACCTTCGAGGCCTTGGACACGCACACACAGTCACCTACTCACCTCCAGGCCGTGCAGCTTCCACCATGCAAGCATGAAACTGGGACAGCATCTGATGTTTCAATTGATCTGGGTAGCGCTGCATTTTTACATTTACAAGAAATAATGCAATGTAAAATGATAGGAAAGTAGGATTATTACACAAACTCACAACTACAATTAGAAGTAGAGAAAATTCATTTTTTGTATTTTATGCAGTAGAGTCATAAACATAAAGTGTCTATTCAAGGGGTAGATCCTATATACATTTGCATTAATAATATTAATACTGAATCAATATGAATTAATAATTTGACTAATTTTTACCCCTTGTGCCAGTGATGATTCTCGAAGTAAGTACCCTTTATGGGAAGTCATTGATATGAGGAAAAGCCACAATATAAACACTTTTTTAATTTAAAATATAATCACTATATTACATTCCGCATAGCTCCACTGCAGCAGCAGCATGGACCACTAAGCTATCAGTGCATTTAACCAAAGCAATATATAAATATAATACATCTAAATATGTAATTTAAAAAATACTTACTTTTATTTACAATAAAGATTTTTCTTGCATTTTAGTCTGCAATGTTTTCACTAAAGATTTGAATGTAAGGGGTTCACTCAATCATGTTTTTTCAAAATAAATTTGTCATGTCTTTGGGTAGATAAGGTAGATAAGTCCAAACCAAATGTAGTTTATTGCAACTTTAAGTATAAAACAGCTTCGAAAGTCCCAAAGCACCATGGCCTAAAAGGTTTGACTCAAAGACTCAAAGCAGAAGATTTATCCTGAATGGTTACTTATAGTATCCATGTTTACAGGTTGGGAGTCCGGCGACTTCCAGGAGCAGCTGGGAATGGCGTATTATCTCACATCCAGTCAAAGTTCTGTAGTGTCACCCAGTCAGACTGTCACAGTGAAGGATTTGCTCTTATCCAACCTGGGGCAAAAAGTAAGCAAAGAAACATTTCAGTAAATTCATTCTATATTCTTCCTACATTCTGTTGTGTTTTATGAGCACCTTCTGGTAGCTCTCAAGAAGTAAAACTGGCCACCAGTCAAATTTGTTTTTGTTTTTAGTTCTTAAGTTTTTGTTTTCAAGTCCGCAACCCTTAAGACTCATCTATTGCTTCTTCCCAAAAACCTTACCAGTGGAGACACCAGTAGGACATGATCAGGTTAATGGCAGATTTTGGTCTTTGGTACTTTATAAAGCTGGAGAGTTTAGAAAAATGTGGCATGCAGTTTACATGCACTTTACCATGGAGAAAGAAAATAAAAATACAGTAAATCCGTGCTATTTGCTGTAGTTACGTTCCAACACAATCCACGAATAGCAAATAAATGCGAGTAATAAAGACGCCCATCCATTTTCAATGCAGCTGATCCTCATTAGGGCCACGGGGGTATGCTGGAGCCTATCCCAGCTGACTTCGGGGGAGATACGGGGTACACCCTGGACTGGTTGCAAGTTAACCGCAGGGCAACTTAATGCCAAAAAAAGTTGGAGGGGATGTGTAGGCTGAATATGCAGGGATTCATTGTACACTAATTAGGGCTGTCAATCGATTAAAATATTTAATCACGATTCATTCCATTTTGTCCATATTTAACTCATAATTAATCACATTTAATCAGATCGACATAAGTTTATATCTATAATAAGTAGGAATCTAAATCAATGTGGTAATTCAACTAGAACAATATCTATATAAAATTTTTGCATAAGGGAATCAAAGATGGAAATATGGGTCAACATTTTATTTAAAAAAAATATACAGGTAGAAATCCTCGAGTTTTTTAATGTTTAATATGAGTGGCGATTTGTCCTACTTTATTTGACGGTCCTTGAACTCACCTTCTAAGTTCTCCAATGCACAAATAAGACTACTATACCGAATTGCCCCCCCCTTTTTCTTTCACCTCATATCTGGTCCAAATGCTGATACTATATGGGAATGCATAAAGGTCAGATTTGATGACCTTATTGAGTGTAAATGTGCATATTTGTGTGGCACACCTCTCTGAAAGACAAAGTAGTCCTGCAGGCTTGAACTGGTGGATTTGATGTTTTTCCAGTCATCGTTTTGCAGCTTGTAACCCACATTTTAGCTTGCAGTTTAAAACAAAAATCAGCGGAGAGACGGCTCACATCCAAAAGACACTTGTTAGTTGGCACACTCCTATGCCAAGGTACCACTGCATATGGCAATAAGAACAATATCTGCACTGCTCCAGTCTCCAGTCGACGTAATCCGTGACAATTCCAATCACAGCGACAGCAAACACAAATAGCTATGCTCTTGTTGTGAAAGCGATCTGCCCGGGCTTTGAAGATGAATTTTCAAAATAAAAATACCCCTTTCTTTCTCCATTTCTGCTCCATATTTGTCCCTGCTTGTGTTCATACAGTCACCGCAGCTTCCTCAACTACAGTGTGAGCCAAGGGTCAAACAGGATGTGCTTACGTTATTCTTACTTAACGTGCTAAATTTGACAGTCCTAATAGTAATAAAATAAAATGGTCATTACAAATAATTTGTACAAATCAAACTGAAAGGAAAATAATGTTATGGATTCAAAATAAAAATAAAAGATGAAAAAATGGAATACTGGCCATTATTCAATAGGTGTCCTATAACGGTGTTGAGCACACCTGTATATTGTAGCATGAAATACGGAAATCTAGTTCAGTTCAGTTTAGTCTCAGGGTAAGTTGTAAAGACGTTATGATTCAAATAACCAGTATGTCATTCATTTCAATGGCACAGATAATTCCCCAGCATCCACTGCAAGAACTTGTGCTTAATGAGGATGAGAAGAAACTTCTGGCAAAGGAAGGCATTAACTTGCCCAGCAAATTGCCTCTCTCCAAGGTGAATTAGACTAACATACACTCACTCACACACTTTTATATGCATCTGAATCCCAAGTTACACAGCCAGCTGCTACAACTCATTCACATCTTGCCTCCCATGTGTTTCATGTAAGCTTGAAGAGCGCGTTTTGAAGAAGATCCGGCGGAAAATACGCAACAAGCGCTCAGCTCAAGAGAGCCGCAAAAAGAAGAGGGAATATGTGGACAGTCTGGAGGAAAGGTTGGAGCTGCTTCTCAGTATGACATCATTGTTACGAACTTTGACATAGAAAAGTGGACGTTGACCCTTGAGAATCATTAATGGGCTGCAGTCATTCAGTCCACAATGTGGATGGATCCTTGTGAGATGAGCCATTTACCGATACATAGACTCACTTTTTCTGCTCAAAATCCTGTACACTACTGATCCAGTGGAGCTGTTTTAAAAATACAAAGTAGCTGTTTTACAAAATACAAAAAATAATCTGTTCTGTCACTGTCAAAAAGTGGTCATTACAATTTTAAAACACATTGGATATTATATAATATATACATAATATTGAGTGGCAAACAATGGGTGACACTGGTTGACTTCCATGTTGTTTATTTTATTTTGAAGTAAACAGTGAAAATAGAATTAATCGTTTCCCGGCAGAAACGTTCACATTGTTAATACCAGACACAGATTTAAGCAACATTTTAAAAAATAGAATTACTGTAATGTATTAAACCCTGTATATACACAAAATTGAATAACATACAAATAAGTTACTTTAATATAGTTAAAAACCAACGGAGAAATCAGTACCAAGTATAAAGACCACAGGGAGGAAAACGCTAAATAAGACTAAAATAAAGCCAAACTAGGCAAAACTTTCCCGACCTTCACCATCACATTTTTCCCATGGTACTCTTTTGTTGGAGCGTCACAAAAAATTACAAAGAAAAAGCAACACTTTGGTGATGTCATGCATGATGATGGTTTAAAACACAACTTTTGTTGTATTTGACTTGGACATTTCAACGACTTTATATGCGTTTAAGTGTGGCACAAAATGAAATTACATAATGCCTCTATTCATGACGTTACTGTCAAATGTCTACATTTTCTGGGGGGAAAAGTGTCATATATACTGTACATATTATATGCTATACACTAAGAAACCAGCTTGAGACCGCATAGTTGAGTGTGTCACTTTGTATCCCAGCCAAAGCGTTGATGTGTAAATGTTACAAGTCACGTTGCAGGCACAGGACGTGTGCAATTTACTAGTATACCACCTCCACTGCCACCTGCACCTCACCTCTCTACATACCTTTGTCATTTCCTAATCCTCTTTTCTGCTATCTCCCTCCCACACACGCCACTTCTGCCCCATCACACCTCCGTAAGCACAATCATACGTGTTGCCTTGCGTCCTGTCTGTAGTCACAGGATTCCATCGTTCCGCTAGACTTCTATCCTGTGTCTGCCTAGCTGTGCAGTTTAGTTTACCGTTAAAATCATGTTTCAACACTTTTAGCATATTTTTCCATGTCGTCCCCCATGCTTGACTCAGATATCTTTAAAAATATTTGGAGCATTACACATGTGGAAAAGCTAAATCATTTTGTTAGACATCTCCTTTTTTTGTTCCTCCAAATTACATCAACTTCACAGTGTCGAGACTTCAAAAACATGCTCATTCTGCCATTTGCAACATGAGATTTTAGAACCTTGCAGAGCACAGTCAGCATTTATTGGTAATTAAGCCAGCCACCAGCAGAGCATATCAACAGGGTGCTGTTATCAGTCGTGATTCCGCTCTGTCGTTGGGTCATAATGGAGGATGACTCACTGTGATGAAGAGAAACAATGGAGGCAGAAGCAGAAAGAAAGAAAGGAGAGAGGGCTGGAGTCACTGATGACAGAAAAGGGGTTGCGAGATAACACTCTGGCAGATATTAGCAGGAGAAAGAAAGAGGAGAGACAACGGGCTGTACAATCATGAGATTTTTGATACCCTTTTCCCTCATTGTATCTGCGCTTCCCTTCTCCGTCTCTAGAATGTCTGCATGTAGCGCTCATAACCTCCAGCTGCAGAGAAAGATCCACCAACTGGAGGAGACTAACAAGTAAGTAAAACATGCAGAATCATAGCAACAATTCCAGGGTGATGACAAGAGGACACAACACCCTAACGTGTAATAAATGAAGAGCTTCTAACATAATGGTGACTTAATGGTCACTTAGACGTGACAGATATTTGCTCTTGCCCTTTGACCCCAATCAACATATAAATCACATAAATCCACATTTTATTGCATTTTAGAGGTCGGAGATGATCTTGTCTGTAAGAAATACAATGTAGTGGCAACAGTGTAGCGTGAGTTGTTTTGTTTTTCAAACTTTGAGTGTGTATTTACAACAGTAATAGACATATGGAGTGCATATTTACATACGGGGCCGCACGGTAGCTGACTGGGTGGCATGTTGGCCTCACAGTCAGGAGGTTCAGGGTTCGAATCGCCGATGGGCATCTCTGTGTGGAGTTTTCTCCGGGTACTCCAGTTTCCTCCCACATTCCAATAACATGCATGTTAGGTTAATTGGCGACTCTAAATTGTCCATTAGTGTGTGAATGTGAGTGTGAATGCTTGTATGTCTGCCCTGCGATTGACTGGCGACCAGTCCAGGGTGTACCCCGCCTCCCGCCCAAAGTCAGCTGGGATAGGCGGTTACAAGGAGGTGAGGAGGTTACAAGACAATGTCGAGAGATATGTCACAAAATGAGAAATGGGCTCGATACTGACAAAATATAAATAAAATGTGAGTAGGAAAAGAAAAAAGACATGATAATGATGATTAGTGTGTTTGTGCTATATTGGAGAGCAAAACAGAGAAAAACAAGTAATAAAAACGGTACATTTAAATAATATAAGGAGGGTAAAGATAGCATTATATTAAGCAAAAATATTAAATGAAAAATGTATAATAAATACAATAAATGTTTAGTGACCAGGCAGCACGGTGGCCGAGTTGTTGGCCACACAGTTCTGTGTTTGAATCTTCGTTGGTCATTTCTGTGTGGAGTTTGCATGCTTTCCCCATGCATGGGTATTACGGTTTCCTCCAAAAACATGCATGTTAGGTTAATTGGTGACTCTAAATGGTCCACAGGTATGAATGTGAGTGTGTATTTTTGTTTGTCTATATTTGCCCTGCGCTTGACTGGGCACCAGTCCAGGGTGTACCCCGCCTCTCCCCCGAAGTCAGCTGGGATAGGCTCCAGCATAAACGCAACCCTGATGAGGATAAGCGGTATAGAAAATGGATGGACGGATGATTGCTGACCAGTTGACGAGTTCTGTTCCTAGATTTAGAAGTCGAGTTTTGGCATAATCTTGGATCTTATACCTACAGGTCATTAACTACAGCAACAGAACACACGAGGGACATACAACCCAGTATTACAGCACTAAGTACAATAATAAAATGAAAGTGTAACTGTAATTTTTAATCTCAATAATAATACTACACTGTTTTGTGATTACTTTCACTGTGTGTGTGGCTGTGTGTAGAGAAGTTGAGGTTGAGTTTGCTGATGTTGATTTGGCGTGGATTGGCCCCCGTTTGTTTTTGCAATAAAGAAATTGTTGATCGGCGAACCTCTCTCATTCTTACAACGTCCTGGTAGACATTACAATACGATCTTCATCCTTAATGATGGTTGGGACATTTATGCGATCATTTACTTATACGGTTCTCCAGCGAGTCTTCTGTTTATGGACCAAAAGTATTTTCTTTTTAGGAAAAAATTGGAATTTCTTGAAGCGCGTACATAACCATACAAAGATGTAACACGGAATGCCGTACATTCGGGTCCAATTTCTTGAGGACTGAAATGGATTTACATTAATTTAATTTACATGATTTGCTATGGAAATATCGCTTTGGTGTTCACATTTTGTTTAAGCTGAGCGGAAAAAGTAGTAGTAAAAGAATGAATAAAATCAAATAAAAATAATTAAAATGGTGACATGGTACCAAATTGTGGCAGATTATTAGAGAAATTCTGACAAATTTGTTGGGGGTCAGGAACAGAAACCTGAAGAGCACTGAGGAAAAAAATGGAAAGAAATGGATGTTGGTGATTGAGGAGAGAGAGGAAGGACTGAGGCTTTCAAGGCTGACTATAAAGATGAGAGAAGGAATCGATTATTATCACGTTCCGGGGAACAGGGATGAGGATGATGAGGTTGTCAGAGGAGAGGGTCGTTCATTACTTTGAGGAGTCAAATCAATGTGTTTCCCTTAGAGAGATGAGCTTTAATAATTCAAAAATAACATCAAGGTAATGGATCTTGGACAAGATTTGTCACAACTAATACTGAGAAAAGTGCTTTGAACCCGCATTGAATTTCAGTACTGTAGTTGGTGAGTGTAGAGTGTGGTGCTATGAGTGGTAGGACTTTGGAAGCAAGGTGGTGGAGCGATACTTGAGTCCATCCTGGTAGATTATTTGACTTCTCTTGGATATTATGACCAGGAGGGGACCAAGAGGGATTCCTCTGGGGGCAAATAATGAAATAAAAGGACGTTGTCAGGTGTGATTGTACATGCTCGGAGGAAGGGCAGTTTTAAGGCAGAAGAGATGGCTGAAGGTGAGGGAAGGGATGGTAAGTGATAATGAAAATGTTCTGGTTGAGTAGACGAGTAAGTTCACGTTCCTAGAATCATTTGATGCTGGCTATTTCAGCGATGACTGTGTCATGTTTCATACAGGTTTTTGGCAGATAGGTGGGTCGGACGGAGTTTTAAGCAGCATGATGTTACAGACATTTTGAAATAGAAGATTGAACATAGTTTGAAGCAATAAGTCTGGTGTCTTTGTGGAGCATAAGACTCAAGATGTAACTTTTATATGATATGTCAGCCCTATTGTCTTGTGTTTCTTTGCTTGTCAGTGCTCTGTTGGAGCAGCTGAGCCAGGTGCAAGCACTCCTTCCTAACAGCTCCAACAAAACAACACAAAAAGGAACCTGCCTCTTGGTGAGTTAGACAGCACTCTACATGAATTTGTCTTCCAAGAACCATCATCAACATCTAAATACCAAATGCACCAGCAGGCATTGTTGTTGTAGTTTTTTTTAATCAACATAAATGTTTAAAAGGTTCAGTATGCTGGTTCTAACAATTGCCTGCATTTGCATTTGCCTGCCGTTTATTTTTAATGTTTCATATTCTGTGCAGGTGTTGCTCCTCTCCTTCTCTCTCATCATTTCCTCAAATTTGAAACCAAATCCCTACAGCCAACTCAGCCAAGGCGAGTATACAGAGTCCTCAGGTGAGTACATTGATACACAAACGTTGGCTGACTCCTCTCCACAAACATTAAAAATAACATTCCTTCCTCCCCTCCATATTTTTGCATCAGTGGCCTCACGTTCCTTGCAGTCGAACAACGAAGTGAAAGAGGTCACTACTACTCGTCCCCTCTTCTCGATCTCATGGAACATGGAGTCCATTAGCAGTCTAATGGAGAAGCTTTGGAAACATCATCCCTCTACGCACAATCACAGGCTGGGCAACAACCACTGACATCTGCGAATCCCCTGGTGGCAAGACACAGCGAGGGCTTACAAGCGTGACACCCAAATGAGCAGCCTGATTGCTTTTCAGCATGCGTTTTCTCACTGCAGACACTGAAATGAGGGCGTATCAAGAAGTTCTGAGAACACACAACACAAAGCAAGTCCTGTTTGAAAGGTTTGCTCCTAACTTGATGGAGGTCACACACTCCATGTCAGCTGATGACATGGTGACAAATCTATATGATCTATATAGAAGGTTTGCAATCACTACTAAACATACACATTATTGATCCATCTCAGAGGCTTTTTGTAAAGGTAACCTCTCATGCTCCTCATTAAATTCTGTATGACTTCAAGTGGTCCTCCATTCACAGTGTTCTATGCTTACGTATGAACTGCCATGAATTAATTAAAAACTTAATTTTGGTCCATAAACTTGAGACCCGCTCCAGAAATAGTTACAGAGAAGTGCAATACAAAACAATACACAATGTGCCCAATATCAGCCGCATTTGTATCAATCACTTGACTGTCACAACCGTCATTGAGGAAGAAGATCGTTTTTGTAACATCTACCTGGCTGATGCAAGGAGGAGGAAATCATAGGACTCTTTTAACACTACAGCATGCATGCTAGGTATGATCCTCTGAAAGCAACAGTAATAATTGAGCAGTGTAGTGGTCGTATTTATGAGATGAAGGGTTTGGTAATTATTTGGCTTTTTATAACTATTTCATTTCATTTTTGTATTTAGTGTCTTATGTATTTTATGTCCTATGTGTTTTGTGTACAGTGTGAGTGATTTGATTCGGTGAAGTTTCAAAACTTCACTTACATCACAGTCTAAAAACTCAACTCGTACAAAACCCAAGGACCACCTGTGTACCAGTATACAACTTTTCCATTTTCATCATTTCCTTTGGCCGCATGGTGTCCTCACAGTCAGGGAGTTCTGGGTTCGAATCTCCGTTGGGCATCTCTGTGTGGAGTTTGCATGTTCTCGTATGTGGGTTTTCTCCGGGTACTCCAGTTTCCTCCCACATTCCAAAAACATGCATGTTAGGTTAATTGGCAACTCTAAATTGTCCATTAGTGTGAAAGCTTGTATATCTGCCCCATGATTGACTGGTGACCAGTCTAGGGTGTACCCCGCCTCCCGCCCAAAGTCAGCTGGGATAGGCTCCAGCATACCTGTGACCTTAATGAGGATAAGCAGTATAGAAAAAGGATGGATGGATGGATCATTCCCTTCCTTTAGTGATTGGCTGAGACAAATCACATGGTCCTGCTGCCTTACAGTGAAGTGCCCATTTCAAATTAGGATACAGTTTCTTGCCTTATAAAGGGGGACAGGAAACATAAAATTAAGCACTAAATGGGTTCTTCCATCCAATTTTAGAACAAATATGCTTTTAAAAGAGGTTGCATGACTAATGTATAAAAATTACTGACAATGAAATTATATTCTGTAAGGTCCTACTTATTAATAGAGGAAAAGATTAAGCCTCTTGATGAGATAACTGTGCCCTTATTCTTGATTTGGATGGATACATCCTCCATGTAAAAATGTGAAAATGTATTGTGGTGAAAATCTGTGTAGCTTTGGTGAATTCTATGTAGATTAAGGCAGTATTAGATAATATTGCTCACACCAAATATTGAAACTCTGAACACAATTTGGACATGGTCACTGCCTCCAGCCCAAAGTCAGCTGGGATAGGCTCTAATGACCCTAATGAGGATAAGTGGCAAAGAAAATGGATGGATGGGCACTGTAACATGTATGCTATTCACTGTGGACAATAATGGCTGTTTATTGTTATATTTACACACAGTTTAATAAACAAAACATGCAGGGCTTTGAACTGTGGAAGGAGTAGGAGGAAAAAATCCACAAAAGTGCAATGCAAAAAACATCAGATCTCTAATTCATTTTCTTCTTCTTTTTATATTAAATTAAATTCAAATATGAAATCCCAATGAATTATGACAACTGGCTACAGAGTCAGAAGAGGTAAACTGGAGCAAAGATCACCGCTGCTGGACTGAGTGACTCATTGCCTAAAATTGTAAAAAGCTCTTGTCTTGGATTCTGAAGTTGGCTCCACCTTTCCTGGTGGTATAGTCTTCACAAGTGAGCTAAAGGAGCCAACGCCACCGATTGTTTCATTCAGTCCCACCAATACTGAATTATTGTTAACGCTCACCAGTTACAAAGAGCTAAGTAAGAAGCTCAGACGAAGTATTACACCAACACAGTCTACGTTGTTGCCAAAACATCAAGTTGCACAATGAGTCACTGTATGACAATCCAGTTTTGCCAGTTGCCAGGTCTCCAGTGGTAATGATCTGCCTGAGAGATATCTCAAACCTCCTCAGAAAAATTGAAAGTGCAAGGAGGTCAATCAAACATAAGCTACAATAATGTCTAAGTAAATTAATGAAGGTCTCATAGAAGGTTTCTGTGAAACAGAAATAGTTTAATAAAAGCTTGAACCTTTGAAGACACCTTACCTTAAAAATTTGGATACAAACACAGTCACAAACCTCTTATCAAGTGGAGAAGCCGGTGATGAGATAATCCTGTGCCATGTAATGAGAATTACCAGTGAACAGAGTGAAAGACAAAGCAGTATAGTCTTCTCCTGTCGACCAGTCCCAGCCCAGGCCCACGGAGTTCAGTTTGAGTTACACACAGTGCAAGAGCAAGAAAGTATGCACATGGCTCATCTCCAAAAGCAAAGACAGTTCCAATTAATGCTACTAGACAACATTGTCAAGATAAAATAAGAATTAGAGGAGAGAAACCATATGGCTGCCCCCAGTGTTACACACTGACATGCTAACTCATCCACCAGTCCTGGAATATCCAAACTTTGACCTCCCGTTCGTCCTGTACACTTACGCATCAGAGCAAGGCGTGGGAGCTGTTCTCGGCAGGAAGGAAAACTCAGGGCCATTGGGTATAACTCTGACCGGAGCTGAAAATAATTGTCATCGGCACAGTGGCAAAATTTCGTGACTCTCAAGTAGGCTGTGTGTGAGAAAGTCAGGGATGATCTTTTATGCTTCACAATCTGCACAACCCCTTAACATACAATACATCATGAGCACAGCCAATTTGATCACCACTGGGCCAGCTGGAATAGGCTCCAGCATACCCGCAACCCTAATGAGGATAAGCGGCATAGACAATGAATGAATAAATGGGTGGGAGAAATTTCATACTTCCACTTTGACATCAGATATCGACCAGGGCGAATCAACATTGATGCAGACACACTGTCTCTAGTCCCTCCCTTGACATTGACTAGAATAGTGCACAGAGAAATTGTCAAAAAAAGTAGTGAATGCAGCTTGGGAAAGAATTAAAGCAGATCAGAGGAAAAATGTGGCATGGGTGGCCGCACTTGTCGCCTCCTTGTTTGATGTCACCCACATCCTCATGCACCACTACATTAAATAAGTCCCAACCAATTAAATCAAGCCCAGAGGGAAGATCCAGCATTTGGAGAGAAACAAACTCACAGATGACATGAAGAAATCTGTCAAAGGAAGTACATGCAAACTCCTGCATGAGTAGAGCCATTTGCGTGTTCAAAATGGCATCTTGTACTAGCTGACGGCAGAAAGAACAATTGTTTGCCCCTTAAAAACCAACCGATGGGGCTGAAGCATCTCCATGACAACAATGGACGTGTTTTTCACCTCGCCAGGGACAGATTTGACTGGCCATACATAAAGCGCGATGTTAAAAATATGTGACAAAGAAATGCAGCTGTATAAAACAGAAAAAGCTCACTCTTCATGTGAGAGCACCTATGAAGTCTCTATAGTCCAACACACCATTTGAGATGGAGTAAAAAAACGTCATCCTTGTTGTAATTGTGTCACGACTGGGCTTGAGCATTGTAGTGACGACCCCAGGTTGAGAGATTTGGACCAGGATGCAGGTAAAATTATTTTTTTATAATAATTGCTGCAGTGCAGCAGCAGGAATCTCTACACGTTCAGCAACAAACAGATGAACACTCACAGAAAGCAATGTTCCAACAAAATAAGAGCATGCACCTGAACAAAATAGCCGTAATGAAATTAGCAGCAGGTGGGACAACCAATTGCGAGAACAGTTGATTATGCGCACCTTGATAGACAAAGAGAAGGTGTGGAAAGAACACTTCACTCAAGTGGTACATTCATATAATTGCGCTCGTCATGAGTCCATGTGCCAGCCGCCCCATTACCTCCTTTATTGTCCACATCCCCGCCTTCCAGTCGACCTCTTGTTTGGCTTGACTGAGGAAAAGGACACTGACATACAGAGGATATGCATAAAAGTGGCAGAAAAAAATGACGAAAATATACTGCATTGCTGGGACGCTACACAGAAATTTGCTGTTGCTGGTCAATTAATTTCTATTATGGTAATTTATCTGCCTTTCAATGCCGGTGCCTGGGAAACAACTCTATGCTCACTGGCAGCCAAACCCTTCATGAATAACTGATCACACTGCTTTCAGTTACTATGTGTTGTGGTGGTGTCAATCAGTTACATACATTTACCCATTTTTTGACACATCATCCTTTTCAGGGTCTCAGGGAGCTAGAGCCTACCCCAGCTGACTTTGGGCAAAATGCCAACTTCACCCTGGACATCATCATAGGGCACATAAAGACAAACAAACTATTCACACTCACATTATCACTTAATTCTAAATACAGTATTCTAGTCCAGGGGTGGGAAAAGCACGGCCCAGAGGCCATTGGCAGCCTGTGAAAGATTTTTTTAATTAAATTATTAAAACATTTTTTTACCAAGAAAACTAACAAAAACACCACAAGCTGAAAAAGAGCAGTCATTTTTATGTCATTCATTATGTAAATATTTTTAGCATAATTAACATAAAACGGCAAGCCACGACTTTCAGTTATGACAACAGACAGTGCCACAGCGTAAGAGTCTGACGCTCTTTTATAACTTTATCCTGACCTGAACACATCCACAGCAGCGCAATTCACATAAACACCATAAATGCATCTTCAGCTCACAAACAAACATCCCTCAAGAGTCTATTTGTCATTGCGACGACACTTCCTCATTGTCATTAGACAACCGTGAGATGCATTCAGGGACGCTCCAAACATCACAACTGTCACGGTTAGAAGACAGCATTGCAGCGGCGACCCCAGGATGCGAGAGACAAGACCAAGATGCAGGTAAAAGAGTGTTTTAATAATTACCAAAGTCCAGTGGCTAGGAGAAACAAAAGCAGTTCTTTCATAAGGACAAACAAAAGACAATCCTCCAACAACCTGACGGTGCACACACCTGAACTAAATAGGGTTAATCAAATCACTAGCAGGTGTGAAAACCAAGAAAGGAAAAAGAAGGCAACACAGAAAGAGCTACAAAAATAAGAGGCTAAACAGGAACTCAAGCAAAAGGCGTACCTCTACTGGTCTTGAGGTTGGTGGGTGTGTCCTTGGGGCCATTTCAATTGTGCAAGAAATCAATTCCAAATATGCATGGGTCACTCCTGTGACCCATACCCAAAAGGTTACCTTCAGTACCCCCACCTACACGGCTGCCACCCCTCTTCAAAGCTCACTAGTGACAGATTTCAGCTTGACCACAGTGGACTCCAACTGTGTCCCAGATGGGACCACGCTTCAGTGTTGCCGTGGAACAGGTGTTGACAGCGGCTACACGTGGGCCTCCCGCCAGGGTGATGTGGTCATGGCAAAAATTCCCTACATGGGTCCACCCATCCATCTGTTTCAGGGAGAATGGTGCAATCCCCTGTCTGTGCATCTGGGCTCCATTCCCTGGAGGCAAGGCATGTTGGGACACAGGTGCAGTGGTCTGCGTCGTCCCCTTTACACAGACCGTGAGGTGTTTCCCTGAACATCAGTCTTCTTGGGGCAATGCATGCTGATATGACCTAGGCAAGCTCACGGCGAGGACGAGTGCTGAAACGACATGCCCAGCCATCCTTGGTATGTTGAAGGGAACCTGAAACAGTCAAACAACCAGAACACACACTAACATATCATCATAACTTTAGGGTCATTGCAGTGTCAGTCAAATGTGAGAATTGTCATATTTGCAGAAGCATATTTATTCTATGCACATGTATTTAAAAATACTTGGCAGTCACCTACAGCCACAATATGTGTCTATCAATGTAACACATATAAAAAATAAAAGAATCATGCAGAGCCTTAAGATACACCTGCCAATGTTTGCTTGATAGATTGGGCAGTTACCGCAAAAGCACCGCAGTCTCTTTTGCGAATGGCGCCTCCGAATGGAGAAGAGCGGAATACCGGCGAGTATAAAAACCTCAGGATGGAGTCAGCATCAATGACAGAAGAGGAGGCTGCAGCCCGACACACTTGTGGATGCATTCTTATAGTTAGGCGAGTTCAAATACACATGTGATTTTGCATTCTTTTATCTCAAGATCACTCAAGGCTCAAGTGGTACGAGCAAGCGGCAATGGAGATCTTTTTACACGCTGCACACTCTCAAAGTTAAAGACAAGACTGGTAAAAGTGTCTCACCGAGCCATGCAAAGCAACAGCAGCTCTTCAGCACCCACGGGTGCGCTGAGCGTGTGTGGGGGAGAGGAGGACGACCGCGAACTGTCCAAGTTGGTTCACCCGAACGCAGCGTCCAATCTGGCCGCCTTGAACCTCTCCATCAACTGCTGGCTCCACATCCTCTCCAGGGAGTCCTCTGTGGACCTGCATGGAGACAGCGCCAATGTGGCGGTAAGTTTGGCTCAAAGATTGACATGTATGTGTCGTGTCACAAATCTAATGCAATTATTACATGTAATAATTATTATGCATGCTATTATGCATGCATATAATGCTTTATTACTGTATATTTGCCTAAGTTGGATTTTCCGTGGGGCCGCACGGTGGCTGAGTGGTTAGCACATTGGCCACACAGTCAGGAGATCTGGAAGACCTGGGTTCAAATCTCCGTTGGGCATCTCTGTGTGGAGTTTGCATGTTCTCCCCGTGCGTGTGTGGGTTTTCTCCGGGTACTCCGGTTTCCTCCCACATTCCAAAAACATGCATGTTAG